>CAJHNH020007112.1:142500-282500 GCA_905116865.2 Candidula unifasciata
TACACCGGGTTGGTGTCTGATCTGAAAATCTGATCTGATAGATTATAACGTAGACATGGACATTCTTTTCTTGTTACAAGCTTAGCTGCTTAATTAATATCCTACCCTAGATGACGTCACAAGACAGTCCAACATTTTAGAGGGTGGTAAGACCGGGTTTTCCGGCTTTCTGGTGCTTTAAACGACCCCAAAACATCTAGAACTGGCCCTAACCCACCTACGTCCTACGAGAGAGTGCAGCCTAGGTCCTACGACTGCATACAGCCTAGGTCCCACGACTGCATGCAGCCTATCTACCACCCCCTGAAATATTAGACCTTCCCGGGAACCTGCGGATTTTTCCTGTTTGGGGTAGGATATTAATAAAGGACCCAAGATTAGGCAGAGATATGCGGTGGCCCATGGTTTGAAGAACACTGGGCTACACGAAACAACTCGGCTACATCATCAGCAGCAGCAGCAACAACAACAACAGCAACATCTATTGTAGTCGCTGACACAGTAACACGGCGAGGAACTATTGATCCCTGGGAGAACTTAACCCGCTTCACAGGACCAGTGTTGCCACTTTTCTTTTACAAAATACATCCAAAACGGAGTCACAAAATATCTAAAAACATCTAAATTTGCGTGGAAAACATCTAGAAAAAACATCCAAATGGAAAGAGTCACAAATTACTACATAGCAATTGATACTTCTTATCCTAAAGAATCATGTCCTCATCTTTACTGGTCTACTTTACAAGATCCACATGATAAACTTAGCGTGGATGATGAAGTTGAAGCTTCAGATCCAAAATGACTGATATGCTTTAGCTGTTCCAGTTTCTTATAATACCCAATCAGGGATCTGATAAGTGGAAGAGCCTTTTCCTACTCTTATCAAGCCGAATTTTATTTTCAAGATAGCATTTAAGAGGTCAAAATTCATCCTGTTTTTAGGTTAGATTTGATAAATTCACTCCAAATAAAATAAAAACATCTAGAAAAACATCTACTATCTAAACGTCAAAAACGACATCTAAATGTGTTCTTCTATCGTTCTACTTCTTTCTATGAGTGCCGTTTACAATACTTTCTGTTAGTTGATTAATTCATATCTAAATGCAAGGGAAAACATCTAAATCTGGATGTAAAGCATCCAAAGTGGCAACACAGCAAGGACCTTTCTGACCACAGAATACTTCGCCATGCAGCTGGCTTCTGGACAGATCGATAAGTCGGTAGGGAGACATTGTGCTTCTATCGTCTGTGCTTACAAATAGCAGTGATTTTCTCTGGTTTTATTTATGTACATCTACTTGTAGATGTTTGTTCGGGGAATGGCGGGTTGTCTGGCTACTGTTTGTGTTATCATCGTGATGGGTCGTTATTCTTCTCAGTCTTCTTCATCTCCTCTCGCTCTCCCTTGATCTTCTTATTTTACCACCCCCCTCATCGTCAGTATCTTCTTTCTTGCCTTTTTCATCTATTCCTCCCCCCTTCCCCCATTATCTTCTTCTTCTTACCAAATAAGGTAGCCTAGGAACCTTACTTCGTATAGCAGGCCTCCGGGCGGCTGAAAAAGGATCAAGTTTGAAATTGTTGTTTATCACCTGGAATTGGAATTGGAATTCTTCTTCTTCCTCCTCCTCATTGTGAGCCTTCTTCTTCGTCTTCTTCTTCTCCTCTATCTTCTTATTCATAATAATCATCATCATCTTCTTCTCCTCCCCTTCTTCGTTTCCTCCGCCTCCTTCATCGTCTTATTCTTCCTACATCTCATCATCACGTTCGCCTTCCCCTCCTCCTGTATGTTCCTTCTCCTCATCTTCTTCTTCGTCTTCTCCTCCTATTTTATCTTCTTCAATTTCTTTTTCCTCATCTGCATCGTCTTCTTCTTCTTCTTTTCCTTCTCTTGTCTTCACTCTAGATGTGGTCAAGGTCCTTGTGGAGCAAGCTAACATGGCGCAATCGCCAATCGATCATTGTGGTCTGGAGGGAAAGGTGCAGCCGGGCGATGACCAGGGGATCTGGTCGACACTCTGCACCAGTGGCTTTCAACCTTCCCAATGATGCGACCCTTGAATACAGTTCCCTCATGTTGTGACGACCCTCGAATACAGTTGCCTTATGTTGTGGCGACCCTCGAATACAGTTGCCGTATGTTGTGGCGACCCTTTAATACAGTTCCCTCATGTTGTGGAGACCCTTTAATACAGTTCCCTCATGTTGTGGCGACCCTCGAATACAGTTGCCTTATGTTGTGGCGACCCTCGAATACAGTTGCCTTATGTTGTGGCGACCCTTTAATACAGTTGCCTCATGTTGTGGAGACCCTTTAATACAATTTCCCTCATGTTGTGGCGACCCTTTAATACAGTTCCCTCATGTTGTGGCGACCCTTTAATACAGTTCCCTCATGTTGTGGCGACCCTTTAATACAGTTTGCCTCATGTTGTGGCGACCCTTTAATACAGTTCCCTCATGTTGTGGCGACCCTCGAATACAGTTGCCTTATGTTGTGGCGACCCTCGAATACAGTTGCCTTATGTTGTGGCGACCCTTTAATACAGTTCCCTCATGTTGTGGCGACCCTCGAATACAGTTGCCTTATGTTGTGGCGACCCTCGAATAC
This sequence comes from Candidula unifasciata, assembly GCA_905116865.2. Taxonomy (NCBI): domain Eukaryota; kingdom Metazoa; phylum Mollusca; class Gastropoda; order Stylommatophora; family Geomitridae; genus Candidula; species Candidula unifasciata. The sequence continues at coordinate 145,118 of CAJHNH020007112.1, forward strand.
AGTTGCCTTATGTTGTGGCGACCCTTTAATACAGTTCCCTCATGTTGTGGCGACCCTTTAATACAATTTCCCTCATGTTGTGGCGACCCTCGAATACAGTTGCCTTATGTTGTGGCGACCCTCGAATACAGTTGCCTTATGTTGTGGCGACCCTTTAATACAGTTCCCTCATGCTGTGGCGACCCTTTAATACAATTTCCCTCATGTTGTGGCGACCCTTTAATACAGTTCCCTCATGTTGTGGCGACCATTTAATACAGTTCCCTCATGTTGTGGCGACCCTTTAATACAGTTCCCTCATGTTGTGGCGACCCTTTAATACAGTTCCCTCATGTTGTGGCAACCCTTTAATACAGTTCCCTCATGTTGTGGCGACCCTTTAATACAGTTCCCCCATGTTGTGGCGACCCTTTAATACAGTTCCCTCATGTTGTGGCGACCCTTTAATACAGTTTCCCTCATGTTGTGGCGACCCTTTAATACAGTTGCCTTATGTTGTGGCAACCCTTTAATACAGTTGCCTTATGTTGTGGCGACCCTTTAATACAGTTCCCTCATGTTGTGGCGACCCTTTAATACAGTTTCCCTCATGTTGTGGCGACCCTTTAATAGAGTTGCCTCATGTTGTGGCGATTCTTTAATTCTTCAGTTGCCTCATGTTGTGGCGACCCTTTAATACAGTTCCCTCATGTTGTGGCGACCCTTTAATACAGTTGCCTCATGTTGTGGCGATTCTTTAATTCTTCAGTTGCCTCATGTTGTGGCGACCCTTTAATACAGTTCCCCCATGTCGTGGCGACCCTTTAATACAGTTCCCTCATGTTGTGGCGACCCTTTAATACAGTTGCCTCATGTTGTGGCGACCCTTTAATACAGTTGCCTCATGTTGTGGCGACCCTTTAATACAGTTGCCTCATGTTGTGGCGACCCTTTAATACAGTTCCCCCATGTCGTGGCGACCCTTTAATACAGTTGCCTCATGTTGTGGCGACCCTTTAATACAGATGCCTCATGTTGTGGCGACCCTTTAATACAGTTGCCTCATGTTGTGGCGACCCTTTAATACAGTTGCCTCATGTTGTGGCGACCCTTTAATACAGTTGCCTCATGTTGTGGCGACCCTTTAATACAGATGCCTCATGTTGTGGCGACCATTTAATACAGTTCCCTCGTGTTGTGGCGACCCACAAACAACTATTTTCCTTCATAACTTCAAAAAATGTCTTGTTTTATTTTAAATTATCTTAGGCGACCCTTGTGGTCGCGATCCGCAGGCTGTAAACCGCCGCTCTACACTCAGAGGAAATGCAAGGCGGACATATAAACTGCTACTGGTACTATACAAATTGAAAGTCCAGACCGGCTGCTGAAGATAAGGACGGAACACTTGTGGGAATGTCCCTAGCGCTTTAGTGTCAGTTCTTGTCTAAACTCATCTTGTTCCAGCTCTTTTCTACTGCGGTATCATAATTATTCTTCGTCCTCCTTTCCGCCAATTTTCATTCTCCTTATCTTGTTCCTGATTAATATGTTCATTATGTTCCGGATTTTCACTATCACTATTGCCTTTTATTTTGCCCGTGTCACATTTTTGCTTGCTTCCCCTGGCATTCAGGAGTCAGTTATGTCCCCTACCGTTTCATTCATTGTTATTCATTGCAGGATCTTGTTCGGGCAATTTTCCCATGTTATGCGTGTCATTTTAGATTTTCCTTTTGCTTCCTAGCGGAGTCTCTCACTCTCTCTCCTCTCTCTTTCTCTTTTCTCTCTTTCTCCTCCCTCTCTCCTCTCTCTTTATTTCCTTCTTACAGTGTAAGCTGTTCGAGGAATCTGTCAGTTATCGATGTCTGCCTGCCTGTCTGTCTGTCTGTCTTTCTCTCTGTCTACCTACCTGCCTGCCTGCCTGTCGGTCGGTCTGTATATCCCTCAATCAGTGCATCTATCCGTTTCATCTTTCTGTTTGTCCGTCTCTTTTTTCCATCTCTCTGTATGCAATATCTCTCTACCTCTCTGTCAGTTTTTCTTTATCTGTCTCTTCCTCCTACTCTCTCTCTCTCTCTCTCTCTCTCTTTCTCTCTCTCTCTCTTGACTGCATGAGCTTTCGTTGTCTCTCTCTGCCACTCTCTCTCTCTTTCTCTCTCTCTCTCTTGACTGCATGAGCTTTCGTTGTCTCTCTCTGCCACTCTCTCTCTCTTTCACTAGTTCTCTCTCTGTGCCTCTTTTTTGTGTCTTCCCCCCATCTCATCAACAATCTACAGTGTCTGTCTATCTATCTGTCTGTCTGTCTGTCTGTCTATCTGTCTGTCTGTCTGTCGTCTGTCTGTCTGTCTGTCTGTCTGTCTGTCTGTCTGTCTGTCTGTCTGTCTGTCTGTCTGTGCATGTGTGAGTGTGAGTGAGTGAGTAAGTGAGTGAGTGTGTGTGTGTGGGCCTACCTTACTGCCTCTCGCAACAAGGCACTAATAGCATCTCTGCCCCCATCGCCCCCTTCTCTGTCTCCATCTGCCCCTTCTGTCTCCATCTCCTTCTTCTGTCTCTCTCCATCTCTGTCCATCTCTCCCTTCTCTCTTTCCATCTCCCCATTCTCTCTATATTTTCCCCTTTTCTCTCTGAATTTTCCTTTTCTGTCTCTTTCAACCCTTCTCTCTCTCAGTCTCCCCTTCTTTCTCTCCCCACCCCTCTGTTCTCTCCCCTTTCCCTGTCTCTCGATCTCCCCCCTTCCATCTGTCCGTCTGCCTCCCTCTCCATCTCCCCCCTCTGTCTCTCTCGGTATTCCCCTTCCCTCTCTCTTCATCTCCCCATTCCCTCTCTTTATAACCCCCTTCTCTTTATCTCCCCCTTCTCTACATATCCCCTTTCCAGTCTCTCTATCTTCTTTCTGTCTATCTCCATCTCCCCCTTCTATCTAGCCATCTCCCCTTTTATCTCACCCCCTTCTCTCTTAATCTCTCCCTTCTCTCTCTTCACCACTCCCACCCGCTCTTCTTTCCTCATTTCCCGTCAACAGTTTGTAACCAAAGATCCGGAAGCCGTATATGAAAGAGGAGTACCGGAAACCGCTATGACTGACGAGCATTGACTGGTCGGTCGTCTCTCGCGCGCTCCGCTATGGCGGTCAATGGTGACTGCAATCTCTTCATACGCCTGCAATCGATATTGTTCTCGCCGTGTCCTACCGGTCACTGTTCTTTTGTTGCCTTTGTGTTCTTGTTGTTGTTTTAGTGTTCTTGAAGCTTTTGATGCCGTCGATCTTATGTGTCGCTTTTCTGGTTTAATTTATATGGTAAATAGGGTGTTCTTGGTGGTTCTCTGATTCAACTGTGGGCGGTTATCGGGTGCGAAGTACGGTAAATATATTTCTAAAATGTTTTTTTTTTAATAGTTACGTATCACCATTGTCCTTATCATCATCACTTCACCATAGTTATTATCATCATCATCTTCTTCGTCTCTCCCACCATTATCATCATCACCATTATTATCATCGTCATCATTATCATCACCATCGTCGTCGTCATCATCGCCATTATCATCACCACTATCGTCATTGTTGTCGTCATCATCGTCATTATCAGCATCATCATCATCGTCGTCGTCTTCATTGTCATTATTATCATCACCATCGTCGTCGTCATCATCACCATTATCATCATCACCATAATCATCGTCATTATCATCATCACCATCGTCGTTATCATTATCATCGTCGTCGTCATCATCGACATTATCATCATTATCGTCATTGTCATCATCACCATCGTCGTTATCATCATCATCATCGTCGTCGTCATCATCGCCATTATCATCATTATCGTCATTGTCATCATCACCATCGTCGTTATCATCATCATCATCGTCGTCGTCATCATCGCCATTATCATCATTATCGTCATTGTCATCATCACCCTCGTCGTCGTCAGCATCGTCATAATCATCATTATTGTTGTCATAATCATTATCGTCATGATTGTGGTCGTCATCATCACAGTCATCGCCTTCTTGTGCGTTCGCCTTTAAAGTGCAACACTTCAGCAGTTGCAGCAAATTCCTAATTAGTCATTTTGACGACATGCTTGTTCGGGAGAGGAGAGTGCCAGTGTGTCTATCCCGCTTCCTCCCTTCCCCTCGCACCAGTAGACCCCCGTATCCACAGGGAGACGTCGTCATTAGCAGCAGCAGTATCTGCCACTAATGCTTGTGTTTTCTTGTTTGTTGTCTTTGCCAAGGGGTACCGGGTTCGATCCCAGCTGAGGGCCAAGCGCTTTGCGTTGGTTTTAACAGTGGTATCAGGGGGCCGACCGTCCGGGAAGCAATGGCAAACTACTGGACGTAAATTTGCCTAGAGAAACCACACAACAGCCAGGGGCTGATGGCGTTGGTTCTGCAACGTCCTGTAAAGGATACGCAACTAACCGTCTTTGCCACCCACACACACACACACACACACACAAAAGGTGGGTGGGGGGGGGGGGTCTTTGAGCCTGAGGACTTACGACCGCGTGGTGGCGATATCGCCACGGACTGTGCAGTTTGATAATTCATTTGTGTTTTGATATTTAAAAAAAGGGGGTGGGGATATTTACAGCCTTACCCATGATTCGAACCTGGTTCTCGCGCATGAGAGCCAAGCCTTCTTAGCAGTTCAGCCATCCGGGGAAAAAAAAAGAATATACCACTGTCCTCTTAACAAGCATGTCGTAAAATAAGCTAATTAGAGATGTTTCTTTCGAAGTCGAGTAGATTTGCCTGATGGGGGAGGAACTGACAGTCTGCACACACATAAGCCGGATCTATGGATATGGATATGCACACAAAACTCAAATGCTGAAATAAGACCAGGGTCCAAAAGTGAACGAACAACCAGAACTTTCCATCGGAGTTGTGCAAGTCGGTGAACGCTATAAGAAAGATGAAAAATCTGCATTACCGACATAAAAGTATATGACTCCAAATCTTGAAGTGTGGTTTGACCAACAGAAATTGGGTTATTGTTTGTCTGGTTAATTTTCACTACCAACTACGATTTTAAGAGCGAACGAGAAAAAAGGAGAACAAAGAAGAAGAAAAAGAAGAAGAAGAAGAAGAGGGAGGAGGAGAAGGAGAAAAGGAAGAGGGAGAAGAAGAAACCGGTGAACTATGAGAAGAAGAAGAAGAAGAAGAAGAAGAAGAAGAAGAAGAAGAAGAAGAAGAAGAAGAAGAAGAAGAAGAAGAAGAAGAAGAAGAAGAAGAAGAAAGAGGAGAAAAAGAGGAAAAAGAAGAAGAAGAAGCCGATGAACCCCAAGAAGAACAAGCCGATGAACCCCAAGTAGAACAAGCCGATGAACCTCAAGTAGTACAAGCCGGTAAACCCCAAGAAAAACAAGCTGATGAACCTCAAGTAGAACAAGCCGGTGAACCCCAAGAAGAACAAGCCGATGAACCCTAAGAAGACAAAGCCGGTGAACCCCAAGTAGAACAAGCCATTGAACCCTTAGAAGAAGACGGTGAACCCCAAGTAGAACAGGCCGATGAACCCTAAAAAGAAGAAGACTGAACCCCAAGTAGAACAAGCTGATGAACCCTAAAAAGAAGAAGACGGTGAACCCCAAGTAGAACAAGCTGATGAACCCTTAAAAGGAAAAGCCGTTGAACCCCAAGTAGAACAAGCCGATGAACCCTAAGAAGAAGTAGACGGTGAACCCCAAGTAGAACTAGACGGTGAACCCCAAGTAGAACAAGCCGATGAACCCTAAAAAGAAGAAGACGGTGAACCCCAAGTAGAACAAGCTGATGAACCCTAAAAAGAAGAAGACGGTGAACCCCAAGTAGAACAAGCTGATGAACCCTTATAAGGAAAAGCCGGTGAACCCCAAGTAGAACGAGCCGATGAACCCTAAGAAGAAGTAGACGGTGAACCCCAAGTAGAACAAGCCAATGAACTCTAAAAAGAAGAAGACGGTGAACCCCAAGTAGAACAAGCTGATGAACCCTAAAAAGAAGAAGACCGTGAATCCCAAGTAGAACAAGCTGATGAACCCTTATAAGGAAAAGCCGGTGAACCCCAAGTAGAACGAGCCGATGAACCCTAAGAAGAAGTAGACGGTGAACCCCAAGTAGAACAAGCCGATGAACCCTAAGAAGAAGAAGAAGACGGTGAACCCCTAGAAGAACAACCTGGTGAACCCTAATAAAGAAAAGCTGATGAACCCTAAGTAGAACAAGCCGATGAACCCAAAGCAGCAGAAGAAGACGCTGAATCCCAAATAGAACAAGACAATGAACCCAAAGAAGCAGAAGAAGACGGTGAATCCCAAATAGAACAAGCCGATGAACCCAAAGAAGCAGAAGAAGACGGTGAATCCCAAATAGAACAAGCCAATGAACCCTAAGAAGCAGAAGAAGAATTCCTGTTACTGACAGAGTGTATGACTCCCCAGGGCCGACTGTATTCACTCAGACTCCGTATCTTGGAGTGGGGTTTATGTAATTGTTTCGCTAGTTCATTCTCTTGGAACAATGGTTCCCAGTTCTATGAACGTATCCTCTTTCATGATTGTGTAAGATTGTTTCTTGAAGTCGTGTTTTCTTTCCCTGCAGAGCTTGCCCTCCAGTACGTTCACTAATAAACTTCGTGAATCAAACAGTACTTTGGCCCCAAATAAGACAGTAGCATCTTTTGTATCTTAAATTTTGCTGTTGTTGTTGTTCTTCTTCTTCTTCTTCGCGTTCACCAGCTGTAAACTCTGGCGGAAGGTTCTGGTTGCTCGTCTACTACTGAACTGCAGTCCTGCTCCAGAACCTGAGTGTTGCGTGTGCATCAGTTTTACAGATCTCATTCTCTTGAATACAGACTGTTGATTCCTTGCCTCTCCGGCAGACGCACTCCGTCTTCAAAGGAAGCTCCCCAATTAGTTGACTCTTACAACAGGCTTTTGGGGAGGCAGTGGGTCTATTTTTGTTTTCCCCACAATGGGGCCCCGGAACCCACACGGGGGGCTGTTGTTGTTGTTGAGGGGTCTGTTTGTTTTCCTTTGTCTTTGAAAGCAAGTTCATTTGATAGCAGGACATATCTTTGTAGTTGCCACTCTGTATCTCCAATAACATTAAATTCTTCCAAATAGTTGTCGTCTTTGTTTCCCTTGTAGTCCTTTATACTCATGACGTCACCGGGGTGTAGTGGTTAGACCAGCGATTCTCAACCTGTGGGTCGAGCGACCCTTTCACAAGGGTCATTGAAGATATGAAGTAGCAACGAAAATTATTGTATGGTCGGGGGTCGTTACAGCATAAAGAACTGTATTAAAAGGTCGCAGTATTATGTAGTTTGAGAACTGCTGCTACAGGGAATCTTCCCTATATTCTATACCCTTGATGCGCCACTGGGTGTAGATTCTAACTGTGGTTAGTTTCCCCAAATAGATTAGGTAATTTTTAATTCACAAGTTTGTTGGGTTGGTCGACTTTCATGAAGGTTACGGGTGTGTCCCGCTCTGTTGTTTGGTTTTTGCGATGTCTTGCATTTACATTTTTATTCCGAAAAAGATAATGCCTGTGACATAGGTTGCAGCACTCTCTAGTGAGTTGCGTTTTTGGAGTGTTCAAAGCGCTGGCGTGCTGAAATAACAACACGGGGCTCAGGAACTACCAGTCAGAAGTAAGCTAGTGTGTATATGGGCGGGGTCTGGGGAGACAAACGTCCAACTAACCGCTAACTGTCCCCATAGCGCAGTACACACGTCGTTGTTTTCTTTTTATTCATCCATCCATGCCTGATTTCTCGTCCACACATTCCTACACATGTTAGTTCATCTGACCTCATGACTTCTATTTGCACTCGTTCTTAAATTAGAATTAGAATGCCTCCTTTGTCGGGTAGGGGTATTCCTGTAGCTATCGCTTTTGTGGCCACAAAATTCGTTCACAAAACTCCGGCGGAAAGTTCTGGTTGTTCATCCACCTCTTGACTTTAGACTACTTCCAGAACCCAAGTGTTGCCTGCACATCCATTTTACCGTTCTGACCTATTTATATGAAGACTGTTGGTTCTTCGCTACTCAGACAGATGTACTCCGACTTCGGATGTTTGTTAGGGAGACAGTGGGTCTGTTTTTGTTTTCCCACAGTGGTGCCCCGGAACCTGCACATGGAGGCGCCCCTGATGTTATCTGGCATATTCTACGATGACTACCTCTGTGAAGCAAGCATCTGTGTTTGCCTCATTAAGTTACTTTGCTGGGAAACCGCGAATCGCCCGTGTGTTTCTCATTCTCCGGTCCGTCGTGAGAGGATGCCACAAGGGTCTTCTCATAGACGAGTCTTGGCTGCAAATTGAAGGGCTCTGGAGAAAACAAAATCAATGGTCGCATTAGATGACGGGTGATCTGGAAATTTCCGATTATTGACCCGCTCAGTGTGTTGTCTGTTGACACTGATGAACCACTGTTCGTTGTCAAACTTTGGAATTTGACGAAAGCAATGCCCATGGGGGGTTCCTTAACTCTTTTACTTGAGAGTTGAAGCAAGGGATATGTCAGAGGCTTCTCTTCGACTTGAGGGTTGACGAAAGTAATGTGTCAGGAGAGTTAAAATCTTCAAACTGCGAGTTGACATACGTAATATGTCAGGGACTCTCTTTTACTTGACAGTTGACGAAAGTAATTTTTTTTTTTTTAATCGATCACCGGCTGTGAATTCCAGTGGAAGGTCCCGGTTAATCGTCCGCTTGGACTTTTGGCTTTCACCTGGACCTGATTTTTGCGTGTACAACCGTTTTTCATTTCCCTGCCTCATGGGCAGCTGTACTCCGACTTCGAAGGAGACGAAAGTAATATGTCAGGGACTCTCTTTTACTTGACAGTTGACGAAAGTAATATGTCAGGGACTCTCTTTTACTTGATAGTTGACGAAAGTAATATGTCAGGGACTCTCTTTTACCTTAATAGTTGACAAAAGTAATATGTCAGGGACTCTGTTTTACTTGATAGTTGACGAAAGTAATATGTCAGGGACTCTCTTTTACTTGACAGTTGACAAAAGTAATATGTCAGGGACTCTCTTTTACTTGATAGTTGACAAAAGTAATATGTCAGGGACTCTCTTTTACCTTAAAAGTTGACAAAAGTAATATGTCAGGGACTCTCTTTTACTTGACAGTTGACGAAAGTAATATGTCAGGGACTCTCTTTTACTTGATAGTTGACAAAAGTAATATGTCAGGAACTCTCTTTTACTTGATAGTTGACGAAAGTAAAGTTTCAGCTGACTTAAAAACTCTTCAAGATAGAGCTGGCAAAAGTAATGTTTCAGGTTGTTCCCTAACTCTTAAACTTAAACGATTACGAAAGTAATATGTCTTCAACTCAAGAATTGACAGAAGTAATGTATCAGGAGACGTAACTATAACTCTGGCGAAAGTAATATTTCGGGTTGGGGGAAAGGGGGGTTACACTCTTGAACATGAAAGTTTGAAGAAAAAAAGTCAGGAGAACAGTTAGGAACACGGTTCGCCCATGCAGGCGACCTAGGATCAAATCCGTGGTAATCCTTTAGGATTTTTATTTTCGGGGGCAGAAATAACATCCTAGACTCTTGAGTATGTAACTACAGCATTAGTCTTGCAGCCCCGAATCCGCAGACTTCACTTCCTGCAAAGCAGAAGTGGTAAATACAGACAGTCTTGTTCTTCTTCTTCTTCTTCTTCTTCTTCTTCAACAACAACAACAACAACAACAACAACAACAACAACAACAACAACAACAACAACAACAACAACAACAACGACGACGACGACGACAACAACAACAACAACAACAACAACAACAAAGACAAGAAAGTATGGCTGGGCCTTAATGAGTATATATCTGATGCCAAGTGATGCTGTACTCTAGTCCCCGCTCGACGCCTGAGGATGTTACTTGATCCGAGTTCAGACAGAGCTTATACGTCAGCCGAGATCGCACCCAGCGACAAGTTGAGAAACGAACCCGCTACTGAACTTATGTTATGTTATGTTATGTTATGTTATGCTATGCTCTTCTTCCGGTTGTCCTGGATCTGCGGCGTTGGTAGTCATGCCTATCCACAACCTTCTGTCTCGTGTACTTTCAGTCATTTCTGACACAGACCTATCTTCCGTATCTTGTGGCGTTGATCATGTCTGTCTACAAATTTCGCTCTCGTTTTATTTCATGTAGTTCTGACACAGATGATATTCCATATCTTGTGGCGTGGGTAGTCATGTCTATCCACAACCTTCTGCTTCTTGTATTTGCAATCGGTTCTTACACAAATGATGTCAAACTGTCCAGCGTCTTCTCTCTCTCAGTCTCCCTCTGCCTCTTTTCCTCAACAACTTTTCCATCGTCACCATGTACTCCAGTTTTCTACTTTTCATGATATGACCAAAAAAATACACATTGTCTCTTTTTAATGTGGGCAATCAGTTGCCCTCTTTCAAAACACCTGTATTACTCTTTGTATTTGTACAGGGTGTTCCTATCATTGGTCTATGAAACCATGTTACGTTGTCACAATCGACGTTGCCTCACATTGGGCATCCCCCCCCCCCCCTTTCTTTTGGTTGAATTTTTTTTTTCTTTCAATAGATAACAGAAAATGATTTTTACATAAATTTGTATCATGCAAATTTAATGATTTGATAAGTTCAAGTGCTTCATGGTATTTATTAAAAAAAAAGCATATTTACTGCCTTAAAATCAATGTTCTCAGTCTGTATTCATTTCTTCGAATTTGTTTTATGTAGGCGAGTTTAGTTCCTTCTATCATTCTTTTCCTCTTTTAAAAAAAAAATTCATACTCGGAAAACTACTGATTGACTGCTTTCCTGTAGGAGGCAGGAGGGAATTTGGGTTTCGAGATTAGAACTTTTCGAGATACGATCTTTTCGAGATACGATCTTTTCGAGATACGAAAGAAAATTAAGAATGATTCAGGTTTATTAGTCGAGATACAACTGCATTAAAGCCAGCCACTTTAGTAACCCCCCCCCCCCCTCCCCCCCCCCCCCCAGTGCAGCAGCCATTCCAAGGTACTAAGTGTTCTCATGTGAATTTGGTTATAGTGTCTCCAGTCCTGACCTCAAAGACGGCATAAACGTGCTTCACATAACTTTACTCTCAGGTGTTGCAGTTTTATTAGCGTCAGGGATTTAGCGTTCCCTCTAGCCCAGTCCGTGCTGTACAGCGTCGATGATGCCAGCTCTGTCCGTGCTTCTTCCTGTGTGTTACTGACCAGCTTAGCTGGTCGGTTCGACTGGAAGTTTATGTTTATTCAACGGACCTGCCCGTCTCTCTAGCGTAGTTCGCTAAACCGGATTGCGCGGTGACGAACTCCTTGTGGTCCGGACTCACTCCAGGGGGTAGGCAGAAAAGCCACATTTCTCCCAGATTTACGGTATTTATAATGGAATCAAGGCCGGAAGGTTGCGATATCCATAATACCGAGCCTAAGGGTTTAACATCACGGCACACGGGTGGGAATCTATAATTGCTCCCTTTTACTTCTAACTCAAGCCTGAGTCTGAAGAATCTCAGCGAGGGGGGGGGGGGGGGAACAACTCTGTAGCACCGGCGAGGATCCTTAAATAATGTGGGTAGATTTGTAACTCCAATTTTTGCCCGGGCAGCGCCGTTAGGCTACTCTTTTCGAATTCCAACTGCCAAGGCATTGTTAACGTGCACGACAATACACACGGGCGTCCGGTCTTACTACCCAAAGACAAGCGGAAAGTACTTGAAGTTCGCGAAAAAAATCCCATCCTTCACCGGGGTTTGACCCCGGGACCTCCAGCTTGACCTAAGTAATCAGCATAGGCCTCCTTGGTTTGCGGGGAAAAAATCGTCACCAGGGGAGCTTTGGGTAATAATTGTGTCTAGGTTTATGTGTGCAGTGAAAAATGACTTAGCTTCACTCGCCACCAAGTAGCCCTGGAATAAGACTCCTGCTGTGTTGAGACAGACCCAATACTGTCCCGACCGACGACGAAGTCGTCTTCCGGTCAGCCAGTGGGTGACCCGGTCGGCATGGGTGTCGGCAATTGAACCCCCCCCCCCCCAAATGTTTATACATATTGTACAATAAGAGAATCGCCGTGGTGTAGCAGCTAGAGGCTCGCCTGCAGATCGGAAGGTTCGGGTTCTGACAGACCTACGCTTTTTTCTAAAAATGACATTGGCTCCCAGGTCAACCCAGCCTTGAGTGGGTACCAGGTGCAGTCCTGGGAAGTAAAGACGGCCGGCGGGATGTTGACCACGTCACCCACCAAGTCTCAATCGGTTTTAAAAATATAAGTCTAGCCCTGAAGACGTGGACAATGGTCCTTCATTACTATATTATACAATATAACCTGGAACAACAATAACACTAATTGTACGGGACCAAAAAATTACGTTTATGTTAACATAAAATGTGTGCTAACCGCGAACTAATATAAGATATAAGTTCGTGCTGGGACCACACTTGTATTCTTGTTAACGGGTTGTTCCTGTTAAGCGAATTCATGTTGGTGAATTTTTAGTGTAGAGAAATTCAAGAGGAAATTGTGTTACCATATGTTATTATGTTTGTGTGTGTGTGTGCGTGTGTGTGTGTGTGTGTGTGTGGCCATTCAGCAGACTGTTAGTACTACTGCTGCTGCTGTGGTTGTTGTTGTTGTTGTCATCGTCATTAAAGAGTATTTGAACGAGTGGTTCTATTCACGTTTTCTCACCCATCTACACACTGGCTGACCTTTCATTTATGCTTTCTCAGACTGTCCTACGTCAAAGGGGTGTCACGTTGTCTTGCCTCCAATTACATCAGCGCCGATGTCTTTTGTTCTACACTACACGACTACACAGCTTTTAACGACCACAGAACATCTTGAACTGGCCCTAACCCAAACCCACCTACCCACAGCCTGAGCTTAGGTCCTACGAGAAAGACTTTTCGAAGAAAACAGTACAACGTGACACCTCTCTGACCTAGACCAGACTGAGAAAGTATTAGATGGGCCGAGATGCGTGAATAGGACCGAACGGCTTTCAGACCTCTTTAGCACCCCCCCCCCCCCCAAATGTGTAATGGAGGCCCCCTCCTCACCACCACCCCCTCCCCTCAAGACAATGTGTAATGGAGGTCCTCTCCTTCCCCACCCTCCACACACCCACGTGCTCTTTGTATGGCCGCTGCTGATAATCAGCACAACCAAGGAAGCTAACTGGGATTCATACACAGACGCAGTTTTCTCTCTGTGTGTGCCGGTTTTATCTCTCTCCAATGTGCAGGCTTATGCCAGAATCGACATTTTTATGTTTGTAAGAATTTTTTTTTTTTTTTTAAACTGACTGTCGTTAACAGGTGTTCTATTGCTCGGGTTAGAACACAAGGGAGGGACTGAGATTCTTCAAGACCGGGGAAAACGAACGAACTAACTCTCAAAACGTTAAGAATAGGACAGGCAGGTGCTTCTAACATTCTGTCTTTCTTACCTCAATCGATTTATACATTGTTTTATTAAATCATCTTTCAACAAGTAATATTAAAAACATCATCGTCTTCTTGTTTTTGCCACATCTTCTTCACTTCATCTTTACTACTTCAGGTGTTGAGGAAGATATAAGGTTCTGCTTCATGGTGCTCTGGTCAACACTACCATAGACACATCTTGATGTTGTTGAGTTTCTCTGATTTTTTCTTTCTTTCAGTCTTGGGCAGTTATAAAACGGTACATTGTTTGTACTGACATGACTGATAGGTGACCCACAGTCTAGCCCAATAAATCGTGACTGACTTTAACGCTTGGCTTGCGTATCCATGAGTTCTGCATAGACTGGGCTGAGATAGGACAGTGACAAAACCCACGAGTCTGATCGGACAAGGGGAGTGAGACTGCGGACTTGAGACAGGAGACATCAGATAGAGTGACGGTTTAGAATTATAGCGTGTTGCCGTGATATTCTAGTGACCGATAGTTTTGTGATAATGTGTTTCGTTACTGTAAAGTAATCCTTATGTGTTGTGTATTGTATGACAGTGAAAGTTTCTGTATAATGTGTCACGTAAGTAGTGTTGGGGTATTCTGGTAGCCAGGGTGATTTGGACCGGTAGTTGTAAAATTATCTATCCCTGCACACTAAATAGCTTATCAGAAGCAATGTGGGTTTGGACCTGAGTATTACCCATGGGGACGGGAAGACGTGCATGGTGATTTGTAAAGCCATCACAGCCTGCGTTTCGGATGAGGCTACCTACATCTGTTGACGTCAACTTTCTCATGTTAGTCACGAGCCACGTACCATCAAGATAGATCAGAGGCTTGTTTTACTTTCCATCTTCCTTTATTCCCTCCCCACACCCCCCCCCCCCACCTTTCCACTCCAGTTTGCCTCGTACTGCAACCCTTTCCTCTTTAAACTTATTCTCTCTAAATCGACATCTAATTATTAGTACAAGGGCAGACATTTAAACCACTGAAATATAATACAAATATTAAATAATATGAAATGTATAAACAGATACTAAAAAGAGATCTTGTACACATTACACGTAGTCTTATTACAAATTTTATGGTTGGGGGAGGGAGGGGGTGGCGCTGAAAGGTCGTAAACTTTTAGGTTCCGGCGCCCGTGCACAAGAATAAACCCTAACAGCTTCCCTGGAACGTGCACAAGCTTAACTAAACACCTTCCATTAGACCGACTGAACGGTGCCCGTGCGGGTAGAGCACACAGTTCTCGATTCGGCCCCTGAAACCAGACAATCTGTGCGAGATCGTATCACTACGGACGTGATTAGAATACTGGAGTCAGTCGGGAATGATTGCCTTCAATCTCCGCTAGACACCATTGGCTGGTGATAGTGGTGTTGGTGGTTCTTGTGGTGCTTATGATGATGGTGCTGATGGTGGTGATTGTAGTTGTGGTGATTCTATTAGTGGTGGTGGTGATGGTAGTTGTGGTGATTCTATTGGTGGTGGTGGTGATGGTAGTTGTGGTGATTCTATTGGTGGTGGTGATGATTGTAGTAGTGGTGATTCTGCTCGTGGTGGTGGTGATTGTAATTGTGGTGATTCTGCTCGTGGTGGTGGTGATGATGGTAGTAGTGGTGATTTTGGTGGTGGTGGTGGTAATAGTGATGAATTACCAGGACTGCACATCAATGGTAGAATAATAAACAATCTGAGATATGCTGACGACACAATGTTGCTAGCAGAGAGTGAGCAGGAGTTGCAAGACCTAGTGGAGCAAGTAAACAGAAGGAGTGCACAATTTGGATTAGATATTAATTTGAAAAAGACAAAAACCATGATATTTAGCAAAGAAAATAATCAGCTAACAATGAATATCACAGTGAACGGGGTGAAATCGGAACAAGTTAAACATTTCTTATATCTTGGACAAGTAATAACATGTGACGGCAGAAGTGAAACAGAAGTCAAGAAAAGAATAGGGATGGCCAAAAACATTTTCAACAACATACAAAAGTTACTGACATCAAGAGAAATAAGCAATACATTAAAAATGAGAATTGTCAAATGTTATGTATTCTCAACCTTACTGTATGGCACAGAGACATTGACAATGAACAAACAACTGGAAAATCGTATAAATTCTTTGGAGATGTGGATATACAGAAGATTAGGTCGTATTCCATGGAAACAAAAGCTATCAAATACAGAGGTACTGAGGAAATTGGGAATGAAAAGAGAGTTACTAGGTGAAATAAAAAAGAGACATGTGAAATATTTTGGCCACATTAAAAGACATAACAGTATTGTAAAGATCATCCTAGAGGGAAAAGTTCAAGGTAGGCGAGCAAGAGACAGACAGCGTTACAAGTTGGAGGATAACGTCAAGAGATGGACGAACAGCAGTATGAGTGAGTGTACATCAAGGGCAAGAGACAGGGCTTGTTGGAGATCCATTGCAGCCGACCTTCATTGTGGAGGCGGCACCAGATTGATTTATTGATTGGTAATAGTGATGATGATGATGATGATGGTAATAATGACAGTAATGTGATTGAAGATATTCAGAAGTTACTCACATAAAATGAATAAGATGTCAATTGCAGTGAGGAAAAGGGTGTTAAAGTCATAGGTACCACCTGTGTCGTTATATAAGCTTTAGACATGGACAATAGGCAAGAAATAGTAAAGCTTCGAAGCGGCCCTTATCGAGACATATAAAAGTTGTAAAGCACCGAAGCGGCCCTTATCGAAACATATGAAAGTTGTAAAGCACCGAAGCGGCCCTTATCGAGACATATGAAAGTTGTAAAGCACCGAAGCGGCCCTCATAGAGACACATGAAAGCTGTAAAGCTCCGAAGCGGCCCTTATGAAGACATATGAAAGTTGTAAAGCACCAAATCGGCCTGCGTCTAGACAGATGAAAGCGTAAATTGGTTAAAACAATTAGACTGTTATGAGAAGGAAAAGACTCGAGCACGAACCGACATCACAGCACTCGGGACATTCCCGTAAGCGCTACGTCCCTATCTTCAGCAGCCAGCGCAGAGTTCTAGTACCAGACTGCTACTGTCGCAAGTGCTGCGATGACGGTTCTTGAACCAGCTGAACTCATAGACTCGATAACTTTAAATTAAATCACAAGCTTGGTTCGAAGGAGAGCAAGGGAAAGGCGGGGAGATGGCTTGACCAAAAAGATGGGGGCGAGACCAGAACATTGATCTGATCCGTGATTATGATGATCGTGTAAGATGGCGAAACATAACAGCCTACATTTACAGGCACAGCCCGTGGTGAAGATGATGATGATAATGATGATGATAATGATGATGATGAGGATGATGATGATAGTGATAAGACTTCCAGTCCTTCTATACCGCAATCAGTATTAGGACATTTTGTCCCAGTAACTCCCCACCTTACCGTGTTCAACAATGAATGCACTGTGCGGCATTCCCGACATTGTTTGGTCATATCTGCTTTTTACAATGTCTCCCCTTTCCTTGCAGTTCAATTATCCCCTCTCCCGCTGTGGGCCCATTGTCTGGAGAATGGCTAAGTCCTTCTTGTAGCTGGCGCCACAAATTGAAAATATAATAAGTCATCTGAAGTCTCATAAAAGTTGGCCTTCCTTTTATTGCGGCAACATCCAGAACCTCCTGCCCGAGTATTTTTGTGTGTTAGCTTTCCGCAGTATTGTTAACAATGTTGTCACTTAAAATTTTTTTTTTAAACTGTGCTGATTTTCTGCAAGAATTTTAAACTTTGTTTTCACATTCTGCATGTTTTACAAATGTTTTTACTTTCTGCGCGTATTTGTAAATGTGATTTTACTTTCTGCAAGTGTTCAAAACTGTGTTGTGTCTTTTTGAACGAATTTAAAACCACGTTGTCACTTTATGCAGGTATTTTTTAACTGTTTTGTCACTTTCTGTAAGTATTTTTAAACCCCTTGTCACTTAGTGCAAGTGTTTTTAAAACTCTTGTAAATTTCTGAAGGTATTTTTAACTATGTTGTCACTTTCTGCAGATATTTTTAACTGTGTTGTCACTTTCTGCAGGTATTTTTAACTTGTTGTCACTTTCTGCAGGTATTTTTAACTGTGTTGTCACTTTCTGCAGGTATTTTTAACTGTGTTGTCACTTTCTGCAAGTATTTTTAAATCTCTTGTCAATTTTTGCAGGTATTTTAAACTGTGTTGTCACTTTCTGCAAGTATTTTTAAACCCCTTGTCACTTTCTGAAAGTATTTTTAACTGTGTTGTGCTTTATGCAAGTATTTTTAACTGTGTTGTGCTTTATGCAAGTATTTTTAACTGTGTTGTGCTTTATGCAAGTATTTTTAACTGTGTTGTGCTTTATGCAAGTATTTTTTAAGTGTGTTGCCACTTTTTTGCAAGCATTTTAAACGTTATTGTCACCTTCTACAAGTATTTTTATTTTTTTTTTTAAGTTTTCTGCAAGTATTTTTAACTATTCTGTTACGTTCTGCGACAATTTTTTTTAACGACTGCAGTTTTACCTGTGTTGTCACTATCTGCGAGTATTTGTAACTGTGTTTTAACTTTCTGCAAGTTTTCTCATGTTGTCGCCTTCTGCAGAGTATTTTATCTGTGTTTTTACGTTCTTCGAGTATTCTAAAACAAGTATTGTTACTTTCTGCAAGTATTTTTAACTGTGTTTTTACTTTCTGCAATTTTTTAAATCAAGTTGTCGCTTTCTGCAGAGTATTTTTAACTGTATTGTTACTTTCTGCAAGTATTTTAACTTCTTCGTCACATAAACTATGCGAGGGGAGGTATTTAGTTAAAATATTTTATAATTTTTCTCTTTATTTTTAAAAATACCGCGCATTTGCTAGTTTCGTAACTATCTATCTATCTGCTTTTACCCCACCAGGACATCATACAAGCGATAAACACCCGATGACACAAAGTGCCACCATATGGATGAGGATCACCCGTGGAGAGGGCCCAGAAACCGCGTTCAACCATTAGACCATATTTATGGCCGGGCTATATTGCGGCCCCTGGCAAGAGCCAGAGTAGGGCTTCAAATAACAAACAATTGCAGCCCACAAAGGAACGACAGGATATAATTAGTCACTAGTATTTCCCCCTTTTAAATACTCATAGATCTGTTCTAGTACTTACAGCTGTGTATGTTGAGTGCCTGCATCAACCGTGGAGTGCCGTGTGGTGTGTAAAACATGTCTAGCATCATACGACCCAAGTGCCACTGACGAGAAAATGGTCCATCCCCCCTTTTTCCCCAAAGATTAATACACTAGTTCTCTTTGACCTATACAATCTTCTTCTTCTTCTTCTTCTTCTTCTTCTTCTTCTTCTTCTTCTTCTTCTTCTTCTTCTTCTTCTTCTTCTTCTTCTTCTTCTTCTTCTTCTTCTTCTTCTTCTTCTTTTCTTCTTCTTCTTCTTCGTCTTCTTCTTCTTCTTCTTCTTCTTCTTCTTCTTCTTCTTCTTCTTCTTCTTCTTCTTCTTCTTCTTCTTCTTCTTCTTCTTCTTCTTCTTCTTCTTCTTCTTCTTCTTCTTCTTCTTCTTCTTCTTCTTCGTCTTCTTCTTCTTCTTCTTCTTCTTCTTCTTCTTCTTCTTCTTCTTCTTCTTCTTCTTCTTCTTCTTCTTCTTCTTCTTCTTCTTCTTCTTCTTCTTCTTCTTCGTGTTCACTGCCTGTGGATCCAGTGTTTTGTGTCCACTTGTAGACTTGAGTCTTGTTCTAGAACTTTGAGTTTTGTATGCACATCCGTTTTACAGATCTGGCTTTTTTGTAGCAAATTGTTCACAGCCTCTGAGGCGGATGCACCCTTACTTGGAAGGACTCACACTTAATTTTCGCCTTCTGTAGCGCGCCTTTCAGGACATGTAGCGGGGGCAATGGATCTGTTTTATTTCCTCAAAATAAAGGTAAAAACTAAAACCCACACTGGGACAAATACAATATTTACACCGAGACGGGTGCTAGTTTCATTGTTGCTTTTCATGCTCCTTCGAATTTGGACTGAATCTGCCAGAGCCGCAAGCAACAACCAACTGCACACAATTACTGGGAGCCCTCGCACAATGCCAAAAAAAAAAAAAAAAGAACAGCTGGACTTTCCACCGGAGCTTACAGTCGGTAAACAAAGAAGAAGAGGAGGATGAGGAAGAAGAAGAAGAAGATTCTCCATTCTGTACTTTTTTCCAAAGTCCACAGATTCGACAAAATAATATACATTAATCATGGTTGTGTACTCGATATACGCCATACATTTGTGTACACAATATACACCAAATATACACATATACATGTACATTTATCCAACATAAGAACGTCCCCAGCCTGCCCTGCAGATAATCCGCTCGTTCGAAACTAAAAGATTTTATGTCTGGTTGCCATTCGCTTAGCCCGGCATTGTATGAGGGTTCGCCCAAGCTGTCCTGTAAAATGATCTGTTCTGCCGTAAGCTGTAGGCTAATACATCTTCTGCAGATGTCCTGTCGGCTTTAAGTAGCGGATTTGGTTTCCACAAATATGCTGTCTTTGTTTTCTGCAGATATGTGTTTTTTTTTTCTTTGGTTTCAGCTTCTGTTGGCGTCTTTTGGGTTGTTTTGCGTATGTTTCAGTGTTCTCTAGCATATCTTCTTTGTTGTAAGGGATATCTGGTTTGTCTCCCATTTGCTGTGTCACAACATTGTGAAGGTAGTGGGGTTGGCGTGTCTCAGTGGCACTGTGTATGCTTGCGTGTATATATATATATATATATATATATATATATATATATATATATATATATATATATATATATATATATATATATATATATATATATATATATCTTCTTCTTCCTTGCTTTCACCAGCTGTAAACTCTGGTGGAAAGTGCTGGTTGTTCGACCACTTCTGGACTGCAGTCCTGTTCCAGAACCCGAGTGTTGCATGTGTATCCATTTTACAGATATGACATTCCCTCGAAGTCGGAGTACATCTGCCGGAGAGGCGGGGAACGAGAACTGCAAACAAATAAGCCAGTAAAACGGATGTACACGCAAAACTCAGGTCAAGGTAAAAGGCAAAAGTCCATTTGGACGAACAACTGCGACTTACCACCGGAATTCACAGCCGGTGAACAAGAAGAAGCATTTGTGTGCAGACTGTTGGTTCCTTGCCTCTCAGGCAGATGAACTCTGACTTCGAAGGGAGTTCCCAATTAGTCGACTCTTACTACATGCTTGTGGGCAGACAGTGGGTATATTCTTGTTTTCCCTATAATAGGGCCCCGAAAGCCACACAGCGTGTGTGTGTGTGTGTGTATATATATATATATATATATATATATATATATATATATATATATATATATATATATATGAATGATATATGTATTGAGGTGGACTCGTTGAACAAAATGCCATGGACCATGTTGTGTGGAGAGGGCACATCAGGAAGGGAATGAGAATGAAGTAAGAAATGATTTCATAAAGGATGAGAGCTGAGTGTCTGAGAAGAAACACACTATTCACAAATGTTGACAACAACGGTTCTGAAAAAACAAAAACGTGCTGTAATTGTGGAAGACTTTTCTCAGCGTTGGCAGGTTTGCTAGTCACACTCGCCATCGCCATGGGCTGTGAGTCCCATGCCTCACCGTAGCACAATGTAACACTATCGTCTGGAAGGACAGAAAGGTGCCAGTCAATCAGTCATCAGTCGGGTGGGTAGAGGTATGAGTAGAAAGAAAGCAAGAAAGAAAGAAAGAAAGACATAAAAAGAGAAAGAAAGAAAGACAGAAAGAAATAAAGATCGAAAAGAAATAACGAAGGCATGAAAGAAATAAAAAGCGAGCGACAGAAGGAAGGAAAGAAAAAAAAGCAGGTTGAACGACGGAAGAAAGGAAAGAACAAACGGAAGAAACAAACAGAAACACCGAAAAACGACAGAATGGTAGAAACAAAGAGAGATGAAAGTAATTAGAAACAGTGGTACGAAATAAAACATCACAGAGGGACAGAAAACAGGGAAGAAAGAACGACACACAGAATGACAGAAAAGGATCGACATGCACTTAAAGCATTCTCCCACTTAAAGCATTCTCCCACTTAAAGCATTCTCCCACTTAAAGCATTCTCCCACTTAAAGCATTCTCCCACTTAAAGCATTCTCCCACTTAAAGCATTCTCCCACTTAAAGCATTCTCCCACTTAAAGCATTCTCCCACTTAAAGCATTCTCCCACTTAAAGCATTCTCCCACTTGAAGCTTTAGATGACAAACTTTCAAATACTCCCGTTTTTGAGCTGCAGATGAGCAATATAAGAATTTCCCATTTCTCGAAGATTGATGAAAACTCCAGCATTCGACTTAGTCCCAGCATTACAACATAGAGCCAGGAATAGCTTCTAACTCGTTATGCCTTCGTGCCAGAACGAAAGAAAGAAAGAACGAACGAAGGAACTTTATTTATATAGTAAAAGTAAATGACCCTTTTCCACACCTTTTATACCTTGTGCGCATATAGGGCTAGACCTATATTTTTGTAGACCAATCGGCACTTTGTGGGTGTTGTGGTCAGCATTACGCTAGCTGCCTTGACTTCCCAGGGCTACACCTGGTACTCACTTAAGACTGGGTCGACCTGGGCGTCAAGGTCATTTAAAAAAAAGTCCAGCTCCGTCAGGACACGAACCCACGACCTTCCGATCCGCAGGCGAGCGTCTAGCCGCCAACGCCACGGCGACTCTTAACTTTTTTATATAGGGTCACAAATTGGGCAAGCAGAGAGAGAGAGAGAGAGAGAGAGAGAGAGAGAGAGAGAGAGAGAGAGAGCAAGAGAGAGAGAGAGAGAGAGAGAGGGGGGGGGTGGGGTGGGGGAGGGGCCTCGAGCGTTCCCGAAATTAAGATCGTGCCTCAAAACATAACATAACGATGACCCGTTAGGGTTGTGAAAGTGTATGGATGGAAGCTCTAGCACATAAAATCCGCCAATCTTTCTCCGTCTTCCGCTTGATGAATAAGTGTCTGATAACTTAGTCCTGTTCATTTCTTGATGTTGTCATTCCACGTTCTTCTTTGTCCTCCTCTTCTTCCACGACTCCGGAATGTTTCTTGAAGTACACACTTTACAATCGAATCATGTCTCACCCCGTGCTTGAACCAAGCTAGCTTGCGACGTTTTACCTTCTGCTTCGTCCTCTTTGCGTTCACCAGCTGTACACACTGGCGGGAAGTTCTGGTTGTTTTTTCACTTCTGGACTGCAGTCCTGTTCCAGAACCTGAGTGTTGCGTCTGCATCAGTTTTACAGATCTGACTCATTTGTATGCAGACTGCTGGTTCCTTGCCTCTAAGGCAGATGCACGCCGACTTTGAAGGCAACTCCTAATTAGTCGACTCTTACGATATCTTTTGGATAGACAGTGGGTCTATTCTTGTTTTCCCTATAACAGTGCCTCGGAACACACACGGGGAGAGCGTTTTACCACTGCCAAGAGAGGCTCCTGATGTCCTGAAAATGTGAATATGCCTTCACAAAATGCACTACGGTTTTCTGGGTGGAAAGGGGGGTGCCTTTTTATTATCATTATTTATTTATTTTAACGCAGAAATCTGCCGAAAGCAGGGAGATGGTATTTTACTTGACGACATGACCATTCAACGTTTACCCGGGGTCTAAAGTTTTGGACAGTGGGGATTAACTCGGGCCACTTGCGCCAGGGCCATCATAGACAGATCATTGATGCATTACAGTGGGCAGGTAATCCGCTGCCCACTTGTCAGACATCCGCGGACCAGATTTGGTTCGCGGGCTGCCAGTTTAATAGCGCTGCTTTATGACCTTCTGAGGGTTCTTTTCTGTTGAGCGACCACATTACGTGAGATTTAGCGAAATCCCATATTATGGTGGTGGTGGTGGGGGGGGGGGGGCGAAAACATCAGACACTTATCCGTCAGCGCAATAAGGGTCACGCTCTCGAACTCACGAGACGGCAACTTGACAGTCGCTCGTTGTGTTCGTTGACATCTCATTGACTATATCATCGAAAAAAAAAAAAAAACACAAAAAAAAAAGAGACGGTTTCTTTTCCACCCACGGTGTAAGTTTAGTCACGGCCTTCTCTATTTATTAGAGAAGGCAGTGGTTTAGTCTTCTGGCTTCCTCTTCTTCTTCTTCTTTGTTGATGTAAAAATGCTAGTGGTGGCAATGAAAGCAGTGGCAGTGGTGGTAATATGTGTGGTTGTTGTAGTAGTGGTGGTGGTGGCTGCCAATGGGATTTTTTTTGAAAAACCCATATTCGTTAAACAACAACTCAAGCAATACATAGACCCCCTCCCGCCACCCCACTTCCCCCCCCCCCCAAAAAAAAAAAGATTGTTAAAATGTACAAAATTTATAGTTACGAAACGAAACATTTACCACTTTTATTTAAGGATATATTTTTAAAAAAAAACCATATTTCCCTAAGGCGTCAAATAAAAACCCAGATCTGGTGGGGGGGGGGGGGGCAGCATTGGGAGCCCTGGTGGTGGTAGCAGCATCGGTTCTTCTTCTTCTTGGCTTTCAACGGCTGTAAGGTTGGTGCCTTGTGTTATGGTTAACAGCAAGGGTGCGTTATTTAACATTCTGCGCCTTAACATCCAACACATTCGATTTCAGCAAACCCTAGTTAGTGGCCGTGTACGTTCTGCTTATTATGGGGCAGTAGATTCATTCTGTCCCCACACCCTAACTTTATTAACCAGTGGTGCCTCTGAACCCACACGGGAGCAGGGGTTATATATATATATATATTTTTTTTTAAATGCAGTTCAAAACTCTCATTAAGAGAAAATCAGAAACAGATTGGAAAAACAACACTGGTTATAACTACGGAAAAGATTTTCTGAAACACTTGAACAGAACAGACCAAGTCACAGTTTTTCGCTTACGCACTGGACACCGCATACTCAATAAAAACTCACATAAATTAGGTGTGAGCCAAACAGCTCTCTGCCAGTGCCTTCGTGCTGAACAGACTCCAGAACATGTCCTGCAAGACTGTCCTCTCCTGGTGGAGCTGCGGAGCGACATATGGTAACACCCAGTAGAACTGACAACTAAGCTTTGGGGAAACCTAAGAGACCTCGAAAAGACATCCCAGTTTATGACCCACAGTGGATTATGCGCATGACCAGAGATCGCTGAAGAAGAAGAAGAAAAAGAACAAGTAAAGGACCCTTTCCCATGCCTTTAGGCGTATTGGACATATAGGGCTAGACGTTTATAGACCACTTGGCACTGGGGGGTGGGGGGGTGGGTCATGTCACCGTCACGCCGGTCGCTTTTACTTCCCAGGAGTTGACCTGGGACATAGGGTTGTTTTGGGGGGAAAACGTCCAGCTTCGTCAGGACCCGAACTTACGACCACGATCAAAGCTTCCCATAATATGGGATTCCGCTTCTACATCACGGCAGCTCCCATATTTTGACATCGCCGCACTAAATAATAGCCTCTTCCCTCCCCCACCCCCCCATCCCGCCCCACCCTTTCCATCTGAGTTTGGTCCAAGTCTAGGCTTTAGGACGAACAAAGCCAGCGCGTCGAGATAAAGGAAACATTGGTTGGGGTGGGGGGGGGGGTCTTTTTATATTCTTTGGGGGCAGGTGTCTAATCCTTATTTGATTTATGATACTACTACTACTACTACTACTACTACTACTGCTACTACTACTACTACTACTACTACTACTACTACTACTACTACTACTACTACTACTACTACTACTACTACTACTACTGCTGCTGCTGCTGCTGCTGCTGCTGCTGCTGCTGCTGCTGCTGCTACTACTACTACTACTACTACTACTACTACTACTACTACTACTACTACTACTACTACTACTACTATTGCTGCTGCTGCTAATAATTAAATATAATAACAATAATAATAATTGCTTCAGGCAAAAAAAATGTAAGACTATTAGATAATATGAAATGCATTAACAAATACTGTGCTTTAAAAAAAGAGCTTTTATTTTATACATGATTGCTGTGGGGGGGGGGGGGAGGTTGCATAGCCCCCCCCCCCCCCCCAACAATAAATGTAAAAGGGGGGTGAGTGTCAGGGACATAAGCCCGTAGGTTCAAGCACCGCAGGCATGAAGAACCGATACAAGTAAACTGACCAGATGACGTCATGAAGTCCCTGGTTTAGCATATACAAGTTAATACGAGCTTTTGATTGAACGCACCTGCATTAGTGTTCTATTAGCTTAAGGCTTTCTCCTGAACTAGCCCCCTTCCTTCCCCCAATTTCCCTCCTTATCTCCCCAGTACAGCATAACGGTAACCCACCCACCCTTAGGTAAACCCACCCTTAGGTAAATCCCCATAATTTTAAGCTGAGGCGAGCGCGGCAAGAGACCGTATGGAGGTTTTACTGTTATCCCGCTGTGGATTTCATAGAGAAGCTTTGCCCGCAGTCACCGAAATTCCCTGGAGTGGATTAGGGCCGCCCCAGTACCCACTCCAATAGGAATGTTCTCAATTAGTCGTTGTGAGTCCGTACCGTGTCCTTGCGAGAAAACCCACAAGTTGGTTTCGCTGCGCTGAATTTTTATTTTACTGGTTTACTGTGGATGTGTAGAGGAGGTAAGATGGATATACGTGTGTGTCTTTTCGTGTTTATATGTATATGTTACTCTTTGGTTTATAAACGAAAATGTGTAAATAATTTTGTTTCCATGTGTGGATTGCGGGCCCCATTTATTCATTTATGGCCAAAAAAGGGTGTGGGGGGGGGGGGGATATAACCACTGTCGTTTACAAAAAGTTGTTAATACCTACTTCACAGTGTACAGAGCTTGAAAGGATTCAAAATGAAGGAATGAAAATCGTCTTGGGTTGCACTCGAGATACACCAATTAGAACAATGAGGTAAATGCCTGGGCTGACTTCGGTCAAGTCGATACTGTCACTGGCGCAAGCCACGGCCTATATGTCAATAAACAGGAACCTACCAATCAAATACCTTTCTCAAATGTTTGTGTATTCTAGACAAAGCATTAAGGTCTGCTGTAGACGTAAATTGTTGCTGTGATTGTTATTCCACATATGATTCGTTAATATAAATTTATGTAACCTATGGTGACATTTCAATGGTTTGAAATGAATTCTGTCCGTATTCCATAGTCGTGGATTTCAGGCTGTACGATAGTCATGGCCAATAAGACACCTTTTTTGGGGGGTGCCTAGTTGACCATTTTCTTAGTGCACTTATATCCATGGCGAGGCGCACACACCGTCTGAAGGTGACAGGTTCAATTCCCGGCACGGTAACTATAGCTTTCGTATTTTATGTTGTCTAGTGTGTTCTTCTATCTTTCTACTTCTTTCTATGAGTGCCGATCATTTATGTTACTTGATTAACGCCTATATGTGAGTTACCAGTAATGAAAGGCATCCGCTTCATTGCAGTCTGAAAGATTTAAGGGGAAATCTGTTGAAAAGAGGAAAGTCATGAATGGCACTAACTGAAGATACCATCGAGACAGCGGCCTTAGCCAGGCAGGTCTGTCTGTCTGTCTGTCTGTCTGTCTGTCTGTCTGTCTGTCTGTCTGTCTGTCTGTCTGTCTGTCTGTCCGTCCGTCCGTCTGTCCTTCCTGTCCGTCCGTCCGTCCGTCCGTCCGTCTGTCTGTCTGTCTGTCTGTCTGTCTGTCTGTCTGTCTGTCTGTCCGTCCGTCCGTCTGTCCTTCCTGTCTGTCCGTCCGCACATCCGTCTGTCTGTCTGTCTGTCTGTCTGTCTGTCTGTCTGTCTGTCTGTCTGTCTGTCTGTCCGTCCGTCTGTCTGTCCTGTCTGTCCTGTCCTGTCCTGTCCTGTCTGTCTGTCTGTCTGTCTGTCTGTCTGTCCGTCCGTCCGTCCGTCCGTCTGTCCGTCTGTCCGTCCGTCTGTCTGTCCGTCTGTCCATCTGTCTGTCTGTCCTGTCTGTCTGTTCTGTCTGTCTGTCCTGTCTGTCTGTCTGTCTGTCCTGTCTGTCTGTCCGTCTGTCTGTCTGTCTGTCTGTCTGTCTGTCTGTCTGTCTGTCTGTCTGTCTGTCTGTCTGTCTGTCCGTCCGTCGTCCGTCCGTCCGTCCGTCCGTCCGTCCGTCCGTCCGTCCGTCCGTCCGTCCGTCTACATAACGGATTGAAATTAGCCGTCGTTACCTGTCATCCCTGCACGTTGTTGTAGCCAACCTTGGTCACGACATAGTTAAGCCGATGTCAGGGCGAGTCATTGATCAACATAGCTAGTCTCTGTTTGATCTGTCACTTCGGTATTTGGGCTGACAGTGTGTCAGTTGTCGCTGTCTTTGGCTTTACTGACAGACGTATACCCCCTCCTCATCCTCCTCCTACTCCACCGCCTCCGTTGTTTCGCAGTTAAATTCACCAACACATACACACATGCGCCCATACACACACACACACACACGTACACACGCGCCCACACACACTCACATGCAGACTAGATCTTCTTCCTCTTCATGTTTACCATCTGAAAAGTCAGGCAGAAAGTTCTGGTTGTTCGTCCCCCTCTGGACTTTATGTTTCAGAATCTGAGTCTTGTGTGCACAACTGTTTTACAGATATTTGGCTTATATGTATACAAACTGTTTGTTACTTGCCTGTCAGGCATATGCACTCAGACATTGAAGGATGCCCCTAGTTACTCGACTCTTACGACATGTTTATTGGGGAGGCAGTGGATTTATTTTTGCATTTTCATTAAACAGAGACATAAAGCTTTGTTTTGATATGTTATAATAATATGTAGAGAGACACATATACAAAAATAATAGTAGATTTACAATATTTTGACATGTGTAAACAAATTCTTTAAAACAGAATTTTTGTGTGCAAAAAAAGGGGAAAAGGGGGTTGGGGGGGGGGGGGGTGTTAATGCGCTGTCCCATTAAAAGATTTCAGATTTGTACAGTATGACGTGAATGAAGTGGCAAAGCAGTGTTTAAGTGTGAAATAATAATAATAGTGTGTACAATTGCTGATTAAATCTAAATAATATATTTGAAGTAATAGCTTGGTAATCTTAGTTTCGGTGTCCTAGCAAATTGGTCAGCCTATAGGTATGAGTGTTCCACTTCTGTGCCAGTACAAAACTCAGATCCGACGCCGCTGTCACAGATTCAAAGAATGAATTACTCTTAGTACACAAGTGCGTTCTTACATGTTGTTCAAAAATTCAAGATGTCTGCCAGGCGCGGGCGTTTTTATTACCCGCCTGTCTGCCATATATTTGCTGACACCAACACCCGGGGGTTGTCTGTGCCTGAGACATTCACTGGGAAATCCTATAGTGGTGAGATGTACTGGATTCCCTACCTAGTGTCATCCCAAGGAGGATGAGTGGTCTCAAGGCATGTCTTCCGCCCCGAGTGCTGGAGGTCTCAAGCTCAGGCCCCCGTGAAGGCTGTGATTTTTTTATGTGAACTTCTAGAATTTTCCCTCTAGGTAGTAAGACCGAACGCTTGTGTGTATTGTTGGGCACTTAAAAGATACACTGGCAGTTGGAAATCGAAAACAGTAGCCTAACACAGCGCTGCTGGTGTAAAATTTTAAGTTGAAAGTCTACCCAAAGTAGTTCAGGATCCTCGCCAGTGCTACGGAGTTCGTGCACTGCGCTGAGATTCTTCACTCAGACTTGAGTTAGAAGTAGAACGGAGGACTTATGGGTTACACCCGTGTGCCATGATGTTGATCTGTTGAATAAATATAAACACCAACAGGTAGGAGGGCACCACGTTCGCCTGGAACTGGCCAGGTACCAACAAAACCAACCATTCCATGAAGGCAGTTGTTACGCTCTGTTATGTTGCTATCCTATATTGTGTTTAATCTAGAGTAACAATCTGTGCCTCTCATTATTTCCTGTATTTGCCATTTCTAAGTTCAGAGCAGAAGACCTCCAACACTCAAGGCGCATGCCGTACCTCGAGACCACTCAGCTTCCCAAATTGCCCCCCCCCCCCTTTTTTTTCCCCCCACCCAACCAGGGCTGACAATAGGATTTTTTGTTGTTGAAAAACCCAGCTTCGCTAAACAAAAACCCAAGCAATACAAAAAAAAAAAAAAAACCTAGATTGTTAAAATGTACAAACTTTATAATTACGAAACGAAACATTATCACTTTTATATAAGGATATATTTTTAAAAACCCAGATTTCCCCAAGGCGTCAAATAAAAACCCAGATCTGGGGGTGGGGGGACCATCATTGGCAGCCCTGCACCCAACCACTCTAAAAACTCTTCAAATATTCGTTTCAATGAAGTCAGCCACCTGACTTTCTTCAGCACGGCTGCCAGTACTCGTATCCGCCTGGCCACTTGCGGTCAGTAGAGACATTCCATGGGAAGCGAAGTCATTGTGCAGCACACACGGCAGCGTCCCTACCTGTCGAGCCTTCTGCTGGTATCAGAATATCAGATCTCTCGGACTTATTTGTTACTCGGCCGCCGGCTCGTCGGTTAGGGGAAACACGAGTGCCGTTCTCCAGTTTCGTGGACCGACACGTCTGGAAACTGAAGCTTTTAATGATAAGGATTTCTCAGACTGTCGGTAGGAGAATAGGAGATTGTGAAATGGAGTCAAATGTTTTAGACTTAGAAAGATGGTTTGGTTTACTCTTGGGTTATATGCTGATGAAATCTTTTTAGCTGCAACGTTTATTTTGTCGTTCATGATTGTGATACTCAGCTGTGATGCTGACTAGTTCTGCTATTCGTTCGGATTGATAGTTTTTTTTTTTCCATATTTATTCTTCCGAATTCGTGGATTTCTAATTTCAATGACTTTCGGTATGTTATTATATATGTTGTTTTTATCTGTAATTTTTAAAGGCAGTTTTGTGAGTCTTCCCCCACTCTCTCCCTCTTTCCTTCTAATTTTCTCACTTTTCTTCTTCTTCTTCTTCTTCTTCTTCTTCTTCTTCTTCTTCTTCTTCTTCTTCTTCTTCTTCTTCTTCTTCTTCTTCTTCTTCTTCTTCTTCTTCTTTCTTTTTCTTCTTCTTCTGCTTCTGCTCCTGCTGTTGCTTCTACTTCTGCTTCTTTTTTTTCTTCACTGTCTGTAAACACCAGCTAAAAGTTCTGGATGTTCGTCCACCTTCTGACTTTATAGTCTTGTTCCAGAACCTGAGTGTTGCGTGCATATCCATTTCACACATCTGGCTTTTTTGTGTGCAGACTCTTGGTAACTGGTTCCTGGCCTCTCACGCAGATGCACGCCGACTTCCAAGGATACCCCCAATAATTGACTCCTACGTCATGCTTGCTGGGGAGGCAGTGGGTCTGTTCTTGTTTTCCCCACAGTGGGGCTTCAAAACCCACACTGGCCGTCGAAGCTGATGTAAAATTATTGGGCACTCTTCCGAATAACGGTCCCAAAATATTGACTGTCCAAAACATCCCTTTTAGAGCCTCAAGGGGTTATAAAGAGGTCAAGCGGTTATAAAGAAGTTATACAAAATATGGAACAGGAACAACAAAATATGGAACAATACGTACCAATAATACCGCCATTTCAAGGGCAAAAAAAAGTGAGATTAGCTGCCCGTGACATGACCATTGAGCATTTGTTATTCGGAAGAGTGCCAACAATGTTAACATTATCACAAAAAATATCGTGTTACGACGCAGTCGTAATTGTAATGTTTATAATTGTAATGTTTATAAGGGATTTTGTTTCTTTTATATGGCCTGTTACCAGGTCTGTAATTCTAGATTATGTCTTAGGGACCCCCCCCCCCCCACCTTCCTCAAAATGTTTATCCACCCCTGGTATACAATTTTACCCAGTTAAACATTCCACACCTAGCTCTTTCAGATAAACCCTTCAAACGCAGCTAATGATCTTTTGTTCAGGCGTTCTCCAAACAGTCAAAGAGTTTGACCACAAAGGACAAAGCCCTGCCAACTGTCTTTGTTACTAAGCAGATAATAAAATAGGCTAATCCCGACATCCAAACCGCCATACGGAATTGGAATGTACTGTCTGGAGTACTTAGCGCTCTACAAACGTATTCCATAGTTGTATGATCAGGGCTGCTATGCTAATACTTAGGTTTTCCCATATCTGGGGTTTTATTTGACGCCCTGAGTTTAGATTTTGAATTTGTGTGTGTGTGTGGTAAGTGTATTTTATATAAAAAAGTGGGTAAATGTTTCAAAACTAAAATTATACTTTTTAACCATTCTTTGATTATTGTTTGTGTTTTTTGTCTTTTGCTTATGAATTGCTTGGATTTTTTGGCTTAGCTTAGCTTGGGTTTTGATAAAAATCTTATTGGCAGCCCTACATGGCCAGTAAATACACACTTTTTAGGGGTGCCTACAAGTTGGTCAAGTTCTTAGTACACTTGTTTCTATAGCGATTAGCACACGCTATCTGGAGGTGACAGGTTCGATTCCCGGCACGGTATTTATAGCTTTCGATTTCTATGTTGTCTAGTTTTTCCTTTGATCTTTCTTCTTCTTTCTATGAGTGCCAATTAATACATTGTCTGTTTGTTTATTACATATACAGTATGATCCAAACTTTCCCCAGCTTCCATTTATGAAACCTCCCTACATTATAAGACACCTGAGTGGGTGCGCCGCAAGAAAGAAGACATGGGTCAGGATAGGCGAGCTCAATCCCTCTATAATTTTCTAGATGCCTGGCCCCAGTGACCATAAACCTTGCTTAAGTGTGCAGTAATAATTATTATTTTGTGCTGAACTGCAAGTATGGAATGTATAAACACATACTTAAAAATAAAAATCTGTACATGGTTAGGGAATGGACTGTGGCGAAATGTGTGTGGTTTTTGCCTTCTGTTGTGCCCGCGGCTTGTTGTTGACTGCATTAAAATGGCGAGTGGCGGATTACATTTAGAATGGCGTATAATTTGGCTGGTGCATTGCCAGCTTTCGTGTCATGACTGGCTGTTTGTGTGAGCTGCAGTTCTGGACAGGACCCTTATTGTTGGCACATCTGAGACTGCTACCTTATGCATTTTTACTTTGCCTGTGCAGGCTTAAAGATTTTACTGGCACGGACAATTTTTCATTTGCCTTCAAATGGACTTGTGATTTCCCCTGTCACAGAGACTAAGCAGCTATGGGGCGACCGTCTGCGGTGACTCTGGAATCTCCAATGTTCAACGTTGAATGTGGAATTAAGAATCGACATCACAAGCACTCTGTACCCCCATCTTCAGCAGCAAGCGAAGAGTTTCAATTCCGATGGTACCAGTTACTGTCTAATTGTATATCCGTCTCGCCTTTCCCCTGAGTGTCGAGGGTCGGCCAGATCCCCTTGTAACTCCTCGCTGCGCCATTCTCTTCAGTCCGTAATGATCTATCTGCACTTCTGCACTGTTCACTCGCTCCCAAGTGGTGCAGAACCGACCAGTCTCTCCGCCTGCTTTTTTCCCAACACACCGACATATAGTGGAGGAAATATCCAAAGGATGCTGACTACCCGTGTCCTCTGAAATGAAGCTTGCTGTGGAATCTGCAGTAACTAACCAGCACTCAGTGGCATCCTGGTTGAACCAGACAGTGCAAAGTAGAATGAATCAAGTTCATTACCGGCTGGTGCAGAAGCAGCGTTGAGTTCAGCTCATTCTTCTGGAGATATTCCAAGACTTACTTACTTACCTTACTTAGTCGATCCTCTTCTGCTTTGGTGTGTAGAGGTTTACCAGAGAAATTGACAGACTTCTCTGTCTGTAGTTTTCTTTCTGGATTTGTTCCATTCCAGTCCTCTGTCATTTAGGGACTGTCGGATGTTGTCTTCCCAGCGGACCCTGGTTCGCCTTGGAGGTCTGGTTCCCAGGTGCTTAGCCCGAAGATCTGTTTACACAAAGGTTTTTTTTTTTTTTCGTATTTTTGCTTGTCCTTGGCGTTCACCAGCAGTAGACTCCGACGGAAGGTTCCTGTTGTTTGTCCACTTCTAGACTTTGGTCTTGTTCCATTGCGTCTACATTACAGATCTGGCTTATTTGAATGCAGACTCTTGATTCCTCGTCTGGCAGGCAGGCGCACTCTGACTTCGAAGAAAACATCACTAAACGTCACGATTTACAACATGCCTGTTAAGAAGAGAGAGAGAGAGAGAGAGAGAGAGAGAGAGAGAGAGAGAGAGAGAGAGAGAGAGAGAGAGAGAGAGAGAGAGAGAGAGTGGGTCCCACCCCCCCCCCTTACCCCGTCACCCCAACACAAAAAGGCCCCTGAACACGCAATATCACAAAAAGAGGTCTCGGGAGTCGCCGTGGTGGAGCGACTAGACGCTCGCCTGCGGATCGGAAGGTCGTGAGCTCGCTCCCTGGCGGAGCCGGACTTTTTTTTTTCTTCAAAAATGAACTTGACTCCTAGGCTAGGTCGACCCAGCCTTGAGCGGGTACTGGGTGCAGTCCCGGGAAGTAAAGGCGGCCGGCGGGATGCTGACCACATCACCCATCTCGTACTGATTGGCTTTTAAAAAATAGGTCTAGCCCTATATGCCCTATACGCCTAAAAGCGTGGAAAAATGGTCCTTTACCTTACTTTTGAAAAGAGGCCCCGAGACATCACAAACTGAGAACCGCTAGAGGCATGTAGCCTAGGCTCTTTGTTATTTCCTCGACGCGAGACGGCACCGTGCTTTTGTGTAGCCGGTCTTTCTTTCGCTGTGACGTTCTGTAGCCTTTGGGCCTCTCGGTGATAAATGGGACCCGGCAGGTCCTTAATTACAGGTTTTCCCCCCGGTCCGTGACAGGGCTTACAGAAGGCTGTGTTGTCTTCGCGCTGCTGGCTGGGGATCTCACTCTTGTGCGTGACCTGCTGAACGCTTCTTTGATGGTCTTCGTCTGATTCAGTGGATGCCTTGACCCTGCCGAGTTGTTATCGCCTTGTGTGTCCAGGAGAATTGCTTGCAATGTGGTCCAGAGATTCCAGTTGGTGTTTCCAGGGGTCCTTAGGGAAAAAATGGGGGGGGGGGGGTTAACCCACTGCGGTTCTTTTCTTTTAAGCAACCACATTACCCAAGATTTAGCGAAATCCTATAGTATGGAATGGGGGAGGGGAGGGGGGGGGGGGGTTAGTGTTAACGGAATAGCGACTCCTACTAACCCCAACACTCCACCACCTGTACTGGGGGTTTTACCCTAATCTCGCTTAGCAGAAAAGAACTCCCACTGCTTCTTAACAAGGATGTCGTAGAAGAAAAAAAAAAGAATAATATTTTGGGGAAACGGAAGGTTTGGCTGAAAGTTGCAGACAGCACATCCTATCTGTTAACCGCAAGACAAGATGTTGAACTGTCTGTGTCCCGAAGTATTTGTTTGTTGAATTGTCTGTTGTGTCCCGAAGTATGTGTTTGTTGAACTGTCTGTGTCCCGAAGTATTAGTTTGTTGAACTGTCTGTGTCCCGAGGTATTTGTTTGTTAAACTGTCTGTGTTCTGAAGTATTTGTTTGTTGAAGCGTCTGTGACCCGAAGTATTTGTTTGTTGAACTGTCTGTGTCCCGGAGCATTTGTTTGTTGAACTGTCCATGTCCCGACGTATTTGTTTGTTGAACTGCCTATGTCCCGAAGTATTTGTTTGTTGAACTGTCTGTATCCCGAAGAATTTGTTTGTTGAACTGTCTGTGTTTCAAAGTATTTGCTTGTTGAACTGTCTCTATCCCGAAGTATTTTGTTTGTTTAACTATCTGTGTCCCGAAGTATTTGTTTGTTAAACTGTCTGTGTCCCAGAGTATTTGTTTTTTGAACTGTCTGTGTTCCGAAGTATTTGTTTGCTGAACTGTCTGTGTTCTGAAGTAGTTGTCTTACAGTTCTGCCTAACAGTGATGAAAACAGCCGATGACTGCAGTCTAGCTAGTACTGTATTAAGAAATTAATCCTCTGAACTGTGACCAAGAAGCTTGACGTGTCCTCGATGGTGAAAGAAAAAACACACGGGAACAAGCCGATATTTTAGAAGCTGCCTTTATATACTGCCCAATACACCAGGAGGCGTCGAAAAGAGCCCTTTATACTACTAATAAATAAGTTTAGTTCGACGTTAGTCTCTCCAATAGAGTAGGTCACTTTTCATTCACAAGTTTGTTGGGCTGGTCGACTCTCATGAAGGTTACGGGTGTATCCCGCTCTGTTGTTTAGTTTATGCGATGTCTTGCATTTACGTTTTCAGTCTGAGAAAGGGGATTGTGTTAGACCAAGTTTCTCCATGTTTTTGGAGTTTTAAAAACGCTGGCGTGCTAAAAGATACAACACGCTAATTAACACCATTGCGGAACACCTCCGTAACCCTGTGCGAAGGACACGGGGCTCAGGAACAACCAATCAGAAGTGAGCTTTAGTGTGTATATGGGTGGGGTCTGGGGAGACTAACCTGCGTCCCGCTCAGAATACGAGACTTGGGGAGAAAGCCTAGATTTGCATTCTGCATGATTAACACCTCGGGGACGAGAATCCAACAGGTACAGAAACTGGAAGCGCTGTTCAACCATATAGTCATCAATACAGTCAAGGACCCTTTTCCACACCTTCAGTATTGGGCATGTATGGCTAGATCTGTGTTTTATAAACCCATCGACACTCGATGGGTGATGTGGTCATCACCACGCCGGCCGCCTTTGCTTCCCAGGACTTTACCTGGTACCCACTCAAGGCTGGGTCGACCTGGAAGTGAATGTTATAAAACAAAAGTCCGTCTTCGTCAGGACCTGAAACCCATAACCTACAGATCCGCGGGCCAGCTTCTAGCCACTACACCACGGCAGCTCCATGTATAGCCAAATAACAGTTGTATCTGAACACCACAAAATGATTGGGGACAGCGGTTCTAAACCTGTGGGTCGAATGACCCTTTCACGTGGATCGCATAAGACCATCGTAAAACACATCTTCGCTGAAGTTATGAAGTAGCAACGACAGTAATCGTATGGATGGGGGTCGCCACAACACGAAGAACTGTATCAAAGGTTCCCGGCATTGGGAAGGTTGAGAACCCCTGGTTTGGAGTAAATATCCGCACAGTCAGACTAGGGCTACCAATGCTGGGGTTTCCCCCACCACCTCCCCCCCCAGATCTGGGTTTTTATTTGACGCTTGGGGAAATCTGTTTTTTTTTTTTTTTTTTTTTTTTTTTTTTTTTTTTTAAATATATACTTATATAAAAGTGGTAATTATTTCGTTTCGTAAATGTAAATTTTAACAATCTGGAAAAGGAAAAAAAGGGGGGGGGGGTTGGTTCTTTGTCTATGTATTGCTTGGGTTTTTCTTCAGCTAAGCTGGGTTTTTCAAAACAATCCCATTGGCAGCCCTGAGCCAGACATAAGTGACACACTGGTCGTGCCAGAAGATTGTTCACCAGCTCTAGTAACCTTGGGTCGCTGATGAATATGTTGAAGGGGGGATCTAAGCACCCACTGACATGTCCGGAGTGCTTTAAAGATAACTTAGCTCAACTCAGACACGTTCCGTCTGTCTCTCCCATTCACTCTCTCTCAATCTCTCTCTCTCTCTCTCTGTCTCTCTCTCTCTCTCTCTTAGTATCTCTGTCTCTCTCTTAGTCACTCCGTCTCTCTCTTTTAGTCACTCAATCATTCAGTCTCTCTAAAGTCTCTCTTTCTCATGTCTCACTCTGTCTCTTAGTCAGTGTCTCTTTGTCAGTCTCTCTTTCATTCACTCCATCTCTTTCTCTTTCAGTCAGTCTCTCTTAGTCTCTCTCTTAGTCTCTCTGTCTCTCTCTTAGTCACTCTGTCATTCAGTCTCTCTGAATCTCTCTCTTTCATGCCTCTGTCTGTCTGTCTGTCTCTCAGTCAGTCTCTCTGTCACCTTCTCTTTCAGTCAATCCGTCTCTTTCTCTTTCAGTCAGTCTCTCTCTCTCATTCAGTCCGTCTCTTTCTCTCTTAGTAAGTCTTGTCTCTCATTCAGTCCGTTTATTTCTTTCGCAGTCAGTCTCTCTCTCTCTCTCTCTCATTCACTCCTTTTCTTTCTCTCTCAGTCAGTCTCTCTTTCTCTCATTCAGTCCATTTCTCTCTCAGTTAGTCTCTATCTCATTCAGTCCGTTTCTTTCTCTCTCATTCAGTCTCTCATTCAGTCCGTCTCTTTCTCTCTCAGTCAGTCTCTCATTCAGTCCGTCTCTTTGTCTCTGTCAGTTTCTCTCTCATTCAGTCCGTCTATTTCTCTCTCAGTCAATTTATCTCTTATTCAGAACGTCTGTTTCTCTCTCATTCAGTCCGTCTATTCCACTCGCATTCAATCTCTCTCTCATTCAATCCGTTTCTTTCTCTCTCAGTCAGTCTCTCATTCAGTCCGTCTCTTTTTCTTTCAGTCAGTTTCTCTCTCATTCAGTCCGTCTATTTCTCTCTCAGTCAGTCTCTCTCTCATTCAGTCCGTCTATTTCTCTCTGTCAGTCTCTTTCTCATTCAATCCTTTTCTTTTTCTCTCAATCAGTCTCTCATTTAGTCCGTCTCTTTGTCTCTCATTCAGTCTCTTTCTCATTCAGTCCGTCTATTTATCTCTCATTCAGTCCGTCTCTTTCTCTCTCAGTCAGTCTCTCTCTCTCATTCAGTCCGTCTCTTTCTCTCAATCAGTCTCTTATTCAGTCCGTCTCTTTCGCTCTCAGTCAGTCTCTCTCATTCAGTCTCTCTTTCTTTCGCTCTCAGTCAGTCTCTCTCATTCAGTCTCTTTCTCATTCAGTCCGTCTATTTATCTCTCATTCAGTCCGTCTCTTTCTCTCTCAGTCAGTCTCTCTCTCATTCAGTCCGTCTCTTTCTCTCAATCAGTCTCTTATTCAGTCCGTCTCTTTCGCTCTCAGTCAGTCTCTCTCATTCAGTCTCTCTTTCTTTCGCTCTCAGTCAGTCTCTCTCATTCAGTCTCTCTCATTCAGTCTCTCTCTCTCTGTCTCTCTGTCTCTCTCTCTCTCTCTCTCCCTCTGTATGTGTGTGTTTCAGGTACACCTCTAACCTTCGTTGCTAATCTGACACAATTTCTCACGTTCACCCGGCCCTCTAAGACTTCCAACGTCCCATCATTGACACATGTTATCTCACACGCCACACATGTTCCGGGGAAACGAGAAAATTGGACACGGCTTGCTCACACCTAACTCAGGAAGCTTGTATCTTTGCTCACGTTTAGTGAATTCATGTGTGTTTTATTTGTGTGGCGGATGCGTTTTTGTTTGTGGTTGCGGTTGGGATTAGTAAGTGAGGAATGCAACGTGCTTGTGTTTTCATAGAGTTGACTGACTTGGGTGTAATCATTGATGTTATCAATTGTACAACATGACCTCTTTCTTTTTCTCCGCCACTTGACAGCCACATACCTTCTTCTTCTTTTTCTTCTTCTTCTTCTTCTTCTTTTTTTTTTTTTTTTTCTTCTTCTTCTTCTTCTTCTTCTTCTTCTTCTTCTTCTTCTTCTTCTTCTTCTTCTTCTTCTTCTTCTTCTTCTTCTTCTTCTTCTTCTTCTTCTTCTCCTTCCCTCATCGTCTTCTTCCTCCTCCTCCTCCCCATTTTCCTCCTCCTTCCCCTTCTCCTCCTACTTTACCTTCTCCTCTTCCTTACCGTCCTCCCCCTTCTTATTTCTTCTTCCTTTTCCTCTTCTTCCTCCTCCTCCTCCTTCTTCTTTTACTTATCCTTCTTCATTTATTTATTTCGTCCAACAATTTATTTCGCTTTGCTTACTATGTTTATCTTGTCTGACGGTATATCTTTCTGTCTGACTTTATTTCTGTGGCCTGGTTGTATATTTTTTTTTAATCTGACTATAAATCTCTGGCAGTATTTTTTTTTTTCTTGTCAGTAAATATTCTCTTGTCAGACCTCGTATTTCTAATTTCTCCTTACAGTAAATTATCTTATTTTTACTATACCTTTTTTGTCCTTCTGTTTATTCTCTTCCCCTGAGAGTAAAATTTCTTCTGTGACAGTATATTTTTCTTCTCCTGACAATACATGTTTCTTCCCTAACGTATATTTTTTTTCCTCTAACAGTATAAGATGCACCAGAGAGTAATATTTGATTGCAGAGCCGAGTGCATACAAGCGGAGGTCAGTCTCTGTCCATTGTTGAACAATTGTGTTTTGTTACAGATCATGTTAATTAAAGTCTCTCTTATCTCTTCCTGTGTCTGTCTGTCTGTCAGTCATTTCTCTCTCTGTCTCGCCCACCCTCCTTTCTTTATGTCTCGATCTCTCTCTCTGTCTGTCAGGCTCTCTTCCCCATCTCTGTCTGTGTGTGTTTCTATCTGTCTGTCAGGCTCTCTTCCCCTTCTCTGTCTGTGTGTATTTCTATCTGTCTGTCAAGCTTTCTTCCCCTTCTCTGTCTATGTGTGTTTCTATCTGTCTGTCAAGCTCTCTTCCCCTTCTCTGTCTGTGTGTGTTTCTATCTGTCTGTCAGGCTCTCTTCCCCTTCTCTGTCCATGTGTGTTTCTATATGTCTGTCAGGCTCTCTTCCCCTTCTCTGTCTGTGTGTGTGTGTGTGTGTGTGTGTGTTTCTCTCTGTCTGTCAGGCTCTCTTCCCCTTCTCTGTCTCTGTGTGTTTCTATCTGTCTGTCAGACTCTCTTCCCCTTCTCTGTCTGTTTGTGTGTGTTTCTCTCTTGTCTTTTTGTCAGTCTGTGTGTTTCTCTCTCCCTGATTTCTCTCTCTCTCTCTCTTTCTCACTCTCTCTCTCTCTCTCACACACACACACACTCTCTCTCTCTATCCTACCCGTCTTTAATTCACCATAGATGATGCCCCGAGGGACTCTGTCATCCTCCATTCTCCAGGTGTGACACAGCCACCTTAGCCTTCGGAGACTGAGCATTATAAAAGTGTTGATATACATCTTTTGTTTCCAATGCCTCAGTGTTGGTGATCTTGTCTTGCCACTTAATGCCACGTATTCTTCTAAGGCATCACATGTGAAAACTATTTAACGGATTCTCCTAGTGTGAAGAAAAAAAAAATCGACCAAGTCTCACTGCCATAAGAAAGCAAGCATGCCGAAAACACAATCTGATCGACAAGAGTTGTAAACGGTGCTACTGAGTTCTTTCACGGTGCTGAGCTTCTTCGGACTCAGACTTGAGTTGGAGGAAAGAACGGAGCACTTATGAGTTGATCTGTAGTTCAAAATCCAAACTATTTCTTGGAATCTACGGAAACTCACATTGGACAAGGGAGAAATTCTGAAGACCAAAAATGAACGACTGCTGACAGAAGACACGCGATTAAATGAAACAACATGGCAAGAATGTGTTAACGAGGGATTAAGTGTGGATCCGGCAAGGAGCGACGGATGGGAGAAAGAGACCAACGTGTGTATAATCAGTGTGCTACGGGAACAGTTGGCATCTATACCTTAAGACATTTGCTGGGGGAGACGGAGCATCTGTGGGTATGCCTGGTGTGCTAAAATGTCGATTCTTAAATCAGTAATCGGCCCAGTGATATGTTATCATAATCGACGTCATTGCACACTAGGCATTCACATGCGTGCTCGACCCTTTGATGCAGCAGCGATTCCAAGATACTTCTACTAATTGTTCCCATGAAAAGTTGGTTATAATGATTTCTCATCTCGGCCTCCAAGACGGCCCAGACGTGCTTCACATTGCTTTACTCCCATGTTACGCAATCGTGTTAGTGTCAGAGATTCGTCATCAATTATCCCAGTCCTTACAGCTTTGATAATATCTACTCTGATCATGCTTCTTCCCCATTCAGTGGTTCATTGCTTGCCAGTTGATCTGCTCGCGCTGATTAGCCACTTGGCTCAATGATATGTTGCTATTGACCGAGAATATCAGTTATGTAAAATGGTCACTCTCTAGCTGCACACAATCAGACAAGACTGCCGGTCTAATCAAAGAAGACAACCCAGATAAATCATTTCTGGCGACATTTCCTTCCATCTACAAACAGCATTACAAGTCTATGGTTTTAAGGTGCCCGGTGCGCTAGCACTGTGCGTTCAGCCAGCCTGCATGGCGACCGGGTGACAAACTCCTTGTGGTCCGAGTTCACGCGTGGGAGTAGGCAGAAAAGCCGCATATTTCCCAGAATTACGTTATCTATAGGATATAAGCCCTTCTTGAATTTGAAATTACATGATGCGGTAGTGCTGGCGAGAGACCGAGTTTCTTTCAGGCGGGCGTGATGAGAGCGACGTTCTGCAAAGGACCTGCTACATAATGATGGCAAACAGAACAGCTTATTACCTAAGCATATCTTCTTCTTCTTTGCGTTCACCAGCTGTAAACTCTGGTGGAAAGTTCTGTTTTTTTTTCTGTCCACTTCTGGACTGTAGTCCTGTTGTAGAACCTGAGTGTTGCGTGTACATCCATTTGACATATCTGACACATTTGGGTGCAGACTACTGGTTCCTTCCTCTCAGGCAGATGCACTATGACTTCGAAGGAAGCTCACATTTAGTCGACTCTTACGACATGCCTAGGTTAGACAGTGGGTCTGTTCTTGTTTTCCCAATAATAGGGCCCCGGAATCCGCACGGGGGTACCTAGGTATATGAAAACTGTCGAATTTGCTCGAGTAGTTCAGAAAACAATAACGTCTTCCTGGGATTCTGTTTTATGTCTGCTTTTTTTTTTTCTCTCTTAGTCTACAACAGGACCCACTTGTTGTCCTCCGTGTAGTCTACTGTCCTTTCCTCGGGTGTCCCTTCTCGCAGTCTACAACGCGATCGACATTGTTCAAGGCCGAATAACTCCTGCAGTTCAAGGCCACATCACTATACCGTGTTTATTGAGTCTTGTATGTGCCATCCAGCGAGGTAGTTTCCGACAGCGGCGTCGGAACCTTGGGGGAGGCAGGAGGGAAGACAAATTTAAACCCCCATCCCCTACACACTCACAGATTTTTGTTTAGGTGGTGTGAGCCATTTTGGGGGATTATTTTCTTATATTTCACCCCATCCCAGAGACTCCCGAAATTTCGTGGGGGGGGGGGGGGGAGTTTCTGGGAAAGTCCAATATTATAGCTGGGGTTAGGCAAGGCCGTCTTCAGTATATATTGAAGACCGCCTTGGGTTACGGTTAGTGTTAATCATTGTTAATTTCACACATTAACACCTGGACTTTCCCCGAGATGGGATGAAATATAAAAAAAAAAAAAAAAGGCTCTCCTTTAAAAAACGGTCGCTAGCTAGAAGCAACCGCGTTTTTCCGACGCACGACTTAGTGACCGTAGATGTGAGACCTGCGGATCTGTATGTCGTAATGAGCGATAAGCTTCCGTCGTTTCCGTGATGTGTTACCCTAACCCTACCCCTAATCCTAACCCTACCCCAAACCCTACCACTAATCCTAACCCTAACCCTAACCCAATCCCTTCCCCAAACCATAAGCCTAACCCTAGGATGACAGGTAACTATATCATTTGTTTCGTTCCCTCTTTACCACTCCGTATTTGCACTGCAGCCAAGGGAGTGAACTCCGACTAAGCGGCCGTCGCCTTCTAGCTAGCGACCGTTATTTAAAGGAGAGCCAAAAAAAAGAACCTTTGTGTGTGTGTGTGTGTACATACCAAGGCACCACTTATTACGAATATATTTTTTAAAATTGCTATTTAGCTCATTATTATTATTATTATTATTATTATTATTATTATTATTATTATTATTTTTATGACTATTTCGTACTTTAAAAAAGGATTTGGCTCATTGGGCGCAACAACACCCCCCCCCCCCCCTTTTTCCCTTTCCTCTCCCCCGGTTTTTGTATGTGTCTGTGCCCCTGTTC
Organism: Candidula unifasciata; assembly: GCA_905116865.2. NCBI lineage: Eukaryota > Metazoa > Mollusca > Gastropoda > Stylommatophora > Geomitridae > Candidula > Candidula unifasciata. Next base: position 188,293 of record CAJHNH020007112.1, read on the forward strand.
CACTGTAGCTTCACTGTATGTTTATATTGAGTTGCTAGCTTACATCTCCCAGTGATTAATGACACATGAACGTATACATACAGACACTCCCCGTTTCCTGACAGACTTTGTTAGAATCGGCCAGTTTGATTGATCCATTTCTAACTAACCCAAATGCACGTTGAAAAACGTTTAAGCAAGGGACGTAAACAGCTCAGCGGCATAGTCTTCGCAGGACCTTTTGGGATGTTGTTATTTTAGAAGTGGGTAGTGCTGTTATGTAATGTTGTCGCAGTCGATGTCACCGCACATTGGCCGTTCCCATGCATGCTAAGTCCTCCGATGCAGCAGCCACTCCAATGTAATTCTACTATTTGTTCCCATGAGAGGTTGGTTAAAATGTCACCTATCTCGGGCGGCATAGACGTGCTTTACCATGTTTTACTCCCACGTCACGCAATCGTGTTAGTGGCAGTAATTCCTCATTATCCACTAGCCCAGTCCGTACAGCGTTGATGAAATCTTATCTGTCCATGCTTCTTCCCACATGTTGTGCATTGCTGGCCAGTTGGTCCGCTCACTCATTACCCTTTACACCCGCATCGCCAGGTAGTGGCGTGTCTTGATGCTCGCCTGTCGATCTGAAGCTGTTGGGTTCCACAAACAACCTCTTACTTTAGACCATTGTTCCTCAACATTTTTACACCTGCAGCCCATGAAAACAGGGGAAATTGTTGCGCAGCCCACGAAAACAGGGGAAATTGTTGCGCAGCTAACGAAAACAAAGGAAATTGTTGCGCGGCCCACGGAAACAGGGGAATTGTTGCGCGGCCCACGAAAACAGGGGAAATTGTTGCGCGGCCCACGAAAACAGGGGAAATTGTTGCGCTGCCCATGAAAACAGGGGAAATTGTTGCGCGGCCCACGAAAACAGGGGAAATTGTTGCGCAGCCCACCGAAACAGGGGAAATTGTTGCGCGGCCCACGAAAACAGGGGAAATTGTTGCGCGGCTCACCTGACAGCTAACAAAACGTACAAACAAAAACACATTTAGGAAGCAAATTATTTCTTGCAAAATTGCAATTTCACGCAATTGCAATGATACATCTGCTGATGGTTAGATGTCAGTAAATCTGATAAACATGGCTGGAATATTAACTATGACAGAAAATCCCTGAAATCACATATTCTGTTTGTCTTAAGACTGGATCGCTTTATCGTAAACTTTATCTCTTTCTGTACCAAATCATATAAATTATGTATGAGCCAAACAGCACTCTGCCAGTGTCTTGCATGACTGTCCTCTTTCTTGATGAAGCTGCTAAGCATCATGAGGCCACATACAGTGGACCTGACAACTAAGCTGTAGGGCAGGCTAAGAGACCTTGAGATGACATCCCAGTTTATGGCCCACGGTGGTGAGATGACATCCCAGTTTATGGCCCACGGTGGTTAGATGACATCCCAGCTTATGGCCCACGGTGGTGAGATGACATCACAGCTTATGGCCCACGGTGGTGAGATGACATCCCAGTTTATAGCCCACGGTGGTTAGATAACATCCCAGTTTATGGCCCACGGTGGTGAGATGACATCCCAGCTCATGGCCCACGGTGGTGAGATGACATCCCAGTTTATAGCCCACGGTGGTGAGATGACATCCCAGTTTATAGCCCACGGTAGTGAGATAGCATCCCAGTTTATGGCCCATGGTGGTGAGATGACATCCCAGTTTATAGCCCACGGTGGTGAGATGACATCCCAGTTTATAGCCCACGGTGGTGAGATGACATCCCAGTTTATGGCCCACAGTGGTTAGATAACATCCCAGTTTATGGTACACAGTGGTTAGATGACATCCCAGTTTATGGCCCACAGTGGTTTTAGCCATAGATCACTGAAGATTTTTTTCCTTTGTGTTCGGTTTCTTATGCTTAAATCGGACATCAAGTGGGTTACTTCTGTAAACTCGTATGCCAGTTGCAGGTCCTGTATGGTTCCCTATAGCTTGCTCTGCACACTTTGCTCTTGAAGCCAGTTGTGAAGACGATTCTTTATCGATGAACGCATAATGTATTTATCGGTTACTTTTAGCGTCATATGGTTTCTTAACTCTTTGTAGTGCATGCATGTGCCACATTAATCAACGCCGTCCCACTTGTTGCTTTAACCACTTCTCCAGGTGGTTTCCGGGGCCCCATTGTGGGGGAAAACAAGAATAGTCACTGACTCTCCAGCAAGCATGTCGTAGGGACTAACTGGGGACTTCATCTGTCCGAGCGGCAAGGAACAATCCGCTGCACACAAAAAACCAGTAAAACGGATGTACACGCAAAACTCAGGCTCTGACACAAAGCCAAAGTCTAATTGAACGAACAACCAGGACTTTCAACCGGTGAACAAAGAAGAAGAATAAGAAGAACCACTTCTGTTTCATAAAATTATTATTTGGACTGCTTTAGACAAGCGTGTATTGGATTAAAGTGGAAAACCTCATTGCTATGACTGAAATAGTTAATGTGGTCCGCCGTGCCGTAATGAGAACCGCTCCCATATGGATACACGGTAATAATAAGGAAATCTAACAGTCCTCATCGCCGCCAAGCTCACAGCCCTTGACTTAGCCAGCATCAACAGCGCCTGACAAAGCACAGACTCCAGACAAAGAGGAATTGAACGTTAAATGAACCTCCAGTATGTGACACCCATTGGGGCGTGAACATCCTGGCTTTCATGGTGCACTTCATTCTTTGATCTCGGACCGTTGCTGGCCGACTGTATACCAAATCGCGTCTAGACTTCGCCACACTGGAATGTTGTAGATTAGATTACATGTTGCCAGCTTTGTAGGACGTATACATAAGGGAACCTACTAATCAGATTCCTTTCTTAAATGTTTGTGTATTCTAGACAAAGCATTACGGTCTACCGTGTACTGTGTTTGTAAATTGTTGCTGTGGTTGTTATTCGATCTATGCTTCTTTAATTTAAATTTATGTAACCTGTGGTGCCATTTCAATGGTTTAAGATGAATGCTGTCCGTATTTCGTAGCAATGGATTTCGTAGCCAATGAAGACACATTTTGGGGGGGGGGGGGTGCCTAGTTGACCATGTTCTTAGTGCACTTGTTTCCAAAGCGAGGCGCACACGCCATTTGGAGGTGACAGGTTCGATTCCTGACACGTTAGTTATAGCTTTCGATTTTTATGTTGTCTATTGTGTTCTTCTATCTTTCTACGCGTGTCGATCAAAACAATGTCTGTTAATTTATTAATTAACAAGTGAAAAGAAGCACACAATCCGATACAACACATGTGTCTTTCGTTTTATCTTAGCAAAACAGCTAATGATTCTTAGCATCTTTATCCTTACTTTATGTTATCGGTGCCAAATATGGACAATGAATATGGCACTAGAACAGATAATAACTACATTTGAAATGCCCTGTCTCCGCGAGGTCACTAACAATACAAGAAGAGACAGGGTTAGGAAAAAAATGGTCAACCAGGCGCCTCCTATGTTGTCTGGTGTGTTCTATCTTTCTACTTCTTTCTATCAGTGCTCAGCAATACATTGTCTGTTACTTTATATATAATATTTAACGGTCTCAAGGGTCCCCCCCCCCCCACACTGTTTATTTTCCTTTGTATTGTTGCCCCGTCCGTTCGTTTGCTTTCGATTTTTGCCGGAGAGCCGTCTCATTCCCGTCTGCCTAGTAAACCCTTTGCTCTCATTGTGTGTTTATCAGTGTTGCCACTTTTCTTTGAGAAAGAACATCCAAACGGGGTCCAAAGATATCTAAAACATCTAAATTTGCGTCGAAAACATCTAGAAAAAAAGACCCAAATGGAAAGAGTCACAAATTACATAGCAATTGAAATGACTTACCCTATAGAATCATGTCCTCATCTTTACTGAAGTCTGCCTTACAAGATCCACAGGATAAACTTAGCTTGGATGATGACCTTGAAGCTTCAGATCCAAAATGACTGGTATGCTTTAGCTGTTCCAATTTCTTTAATACCCAATCAGGGAGCTGATAAGTGGAACAGCCTTTTCCTACCCTCATCAGGCCGAATTTTATTGTCAAGATAGCATTTAGGAGGTCAAATTTCATCCTGTTTCTTAGGATAGATTTGATAAATTCACTTCAAATGAAAAACATCTAAAAAGACATCTACCATCTAAACGTCAAAAATGCCATCTAAATGCAAATAAAAACGTCTAAATAAGTGGCAACACTGGTGTTTAAGTATCTGGTTTGCACGTCGCTTCCTTGCATGTCTGTTCTCTGTTTGGTACGTACGGTTCACCGGGTGCGCTTCGGCGCCTTTTGGGATTTCCCCACTCGCGCCTTCTCTATGTTGTGGAGTATCTGGTGGCAATTTTTCTGATAACGCTAGGAGTGCGCCCTCGGTGTTCCTTGGTCTTTCAGTGTGTGGTTCTGTTTCTTCTGTGTTTGTGGTGATTTGCTTCACCCTTGTTTCTATAATCCATTACATGTTTCTTTTGATTGCAGAGTACTAGGTTTAGAGAGGGATCAACATCATGGCACAAAGGTAGTAACCCATAAGTGCTGAAATAGTTTAGGTAGATTTTTACCTCCAAATTGTGCCGATTACTTACTGTCAAGAAACTGTTTATATGCGTGACAATACACACGGGCGTCTGATCGTGCTACCCAGAGACCAGGGGAATTTAGTCCACATGAAAAAAAAAAAATCCCAGCCTTCCCCGGGGCTTGAACCCGCGACCTCCAGCCCTCCAACTGCAGAGCACTATAAATGTCTGTTTGTATCCGGGGCTTTTCAACCAAATATCCTTAAATAGCTGGGCTTTATGAGATGCTTGGGGTCTGTTATGCCCCCCCCCCCCCCCCCCATAGATGGAGCCCAGGACCAACACGCAGGGACGATAGAGATCAGTACTATTTGAGACAAGCTGGCAACAGGCGTCGACTTTTGTGAAGGGACTCTTGACGGAACGCTGAAGTGTGAACAGACAAGGCGAATCGAGTGCACTGTGTTGGAGTAGCAAGCTAGGGGTGTTCGTTCTACAAAGGAAAGACATTCTCACTTGTGGCACGCGCTTTGTTTCGGTAGACGAGAGTAGTGTTAATTGATAAAGTGGACTATCTTTTTTTCTCTTCCCCTTCTCCCTCTCTCTTCGTTCACCAGTTTATCTATCTATCTATCTATCTATCTATCTATCTATCTATCTATCTATCTATCTATCTATCTATCTATCTATCTATCTATCTATCTATCTATCTATCTATCTATCTATCTATCTATCTATCTATCTATCTATCTATCTATCTATCTATCTATCTATCTATCTATCTATCTATCTATCTATCTATCTGTCTGTCTGTCTGTCTGTCTGTCTGTCTGTCTGTCTGTCTGTCTGTCTGTCTGTCTGTCTGTCTGTCTGTCTGTCTGTCTGTCTGTCTGTCTGTCTGTCTGTCTGTCTGTCTGTCTGTCTGTCTGTCTGTCTGTCTGTCTGTCTGTCTGTCTGTCTGTCTGTCTGTCTGTCTGTCTGTCTGTCTGTCTGTCTGTCTGTCTGTCTATCTCTCTATCTCTCTATCTATCTATCTATCTCTCTTTGTCTGTCTGTCTGTCTGTCTGTCCGTCCGTCCGTCCGTCCGTCCGTCTTGCTTCCTGATTACAAACCTGAGTACAACTCATGCTGTTGAAGAACCGAAAACAAGAAGCAAAAAGCATATTTGTACGCCCGTGCGCCAAAGCAGTTTTTTCGAACATTGTATTCGTGGGCATATTTGTCGTGAACATATATATATATATATATATATATATATATATATATATATATATATATATATATATATATATATATATATATATATATAGAGAGAGAGAGAGAGAGAGAGAGAGAGAGAGAGAGAGAGAGATTAACTAGAGGACAGCATGCCAGCAGTGACCCTAATCCCGTCTGATTAGTCTTGTCTGTATAGTAGAGTTTACATCTGCCTGTTATCCCAGCAATGCTCAAGACCAAGCCTGACACAGCACCTTGATCATGCACGATTTCAAGGCAGCGGGAATCAAATGTGTTGACCTCGGTGCACCAGTTTTTCGGGTCAGATTAAAAGTTAATGCTTCACTGACGTCATAAAACTTGGGGGAAAACCCATAGGTCCCCCGTGCAAAGGTCACCAGATGCTGATTGTGTGCCTTGACTTTATCAAGTGCAGGTTCTTTATTAATATCCAACCCCAGATGACGTCACAGGACAGTCCAACATTTTAGAGGGTGGTAAGACTGGGTTTCCTGGCTTTCTGGTGCTTTTAACGACCCCAAAATATCTAGAACTGGCCCTAACCCCAACCCACCTATGTTCCACGAGAGAGTGCAGCCTAGGTCCCACGACTGCATGCAGCCTAGGTCCCACGACTGCATGCAGCCTAGGTCCCACGACTGCATGCAGCCTAGGTCCCACGACTGCATTCAGCCTATCTACCACTCCCTGAAATATTAGACTGTCCTTTGACCTGTGGATTTCCCCTGTTTGGGGTAGAGTATTAATAAAGCACCTCAAATGCACTTTAGACTGGCGTGGGCGATCGTGCCGCTCCACAACCTGCGATTTCTAGCAGTATGTATCAGTTAATATTCTGACACCCCTGCATGGCATGATTAAAGGCTATCTAGAATCGTCTTGCGTTGTCTACCTCTGTCTCTCTTGCCACAGATCTTTCCTCTCGTCACATATACCAGTTTCAACTCTCCTCATAACATAGTCTTAAAAAATCATGACCGTTTCCATCTATTGGTTGTAATAAATTGTCTTCAGAATTTCACCTTCGTCCTGGGAAAAGCAAGACGAGTAGTTAACCAGATATCAACGGGTACCGTGTACCATCAGTATAGAGACCCTTCGCTGGCAAGACGAGTAGTTAACCAGATAGCAACGGGTACTGTCAGTATAGAGACCCTTCGCTGGCAAGACGAATAGTTGACAACGGGTACTGTCAGTATAGAGACCCTTCACTGGCAAGACGAGTAGTTAACCAGATGGCAACGGGTACTGTCAGTATAGAGACCCTTCACTGGCAAGACGAGTAGTTAACCAGATGGCAACGGGTACTGTCAGTATAGAGACCCTTCACTGGCAAGACGAGTAGTTAACCAGATGGCAACGGGTATTGTCAATATAGAGACCCTTCACTGGCAAGACGAGTAGTTGACAACGGGTACTGTCATTATAGAGACCCTTCGCTGGCTGTCGAGGGCCAGAAAAAGGGGGTGGGGTGGGATACGGAGCTATCGTATTCTTGAATGTTACGATGTGGAATCCTTACGCAGATGAACCCAGGACATATGTCAGAACTTCCGGGTGACTAATCTTGGCTATCCAGGGAGTTTAAAACCGGTACAGAATGTGAACGTTAAATATATGTGTCTGGGGCAACAAAGCAAAGGAGACTATAATATCTTAGGAGAGCTGCCGGTGTGACAAGAAGAGATAAAATCAGGAATGAAGAAATTAGAAGAAGACTAAGACTGAAACCAGTCAAAGAGTTAATAAAAGAACACAAATGAGATGGTTGGCACTATTAGTTACAACTAACTAACTAAGTGTTATGGTTTGGCCACCTGACGAGAATGCTCTGGTACCAACTGCCACAGAGAGCCACGCTGAAGAAATATAATGAACACAGAGCAAGGGGAAGACCACGAAAGAGATGGAGCGACATAATTAAATGCAAACTTACAGTGCATTGGCAAAAGTGCACAAACGATCCTAACATTTCCCCCCAACACCTCGGTAAGGTAAATGGTGGAAGAGAAGATAAAGGGAGTTTTAAGATTGCTTTTGCGAAATCCAGTCTCCGTGACCTCAAGCATTTGTTTTGCTTGTTTATTAATTGTCCGGGATTCAAACAGGGCTGTTCAGCTGTTTACTCATTTTGCAAAATTTTGAAACCGGGATCGTCAGGAATCGCAGGCCCGATGCTCCAGCATAGAAAAGTCAATAATACTATACACATGGCAAGGATCTGCGAGCCGCTTGTTATACCTCTGCGAACCAGATTTGCCCACGGACCACAAGTCAAATAGCCTTGCTCTAGAATCACCCCCGTTCCACCTTCCCCCTCTTTCTCCAATGCCCCATTGAACTACATTGTTTGAGAATCACCGAATGAGATTCTTTCTGCTGAGCTGGTTCACATTCTTTTTCTTGGCTGTAAATCTTGAACAAATGTTTGCTCTTCTCATTGTGCGTGTCAATAGTCGGCTGTACGCACCCCTGACAGTAAGTAGCTTGTCCTCTTTGTTGGTCTCTTCTAGTTCTGTGATGTCTCCAACAAATATGTCACATTCTGCTGTCGCTTGTGTGATGCCCTGTTGGGGTACCTACTACCTACATTCGGATGTCGCTTGTGTGATGTCCTGGTGGGGTACAACTTACATACCTTCTACCTACATTCCGATGTCTGTGTTGGTGAGTTAGTGACTGCACACGAAAGAAACAGACCGTTGTATTTTGATTGCGAATTGTTCCTGCGTTGGCTCTGGGTCTCGGGAAGGGGGGTGGGGAGGACCCACTTCCCTCTTAACAAGCATATTGTAAAAGTCTACTAATTATGGGTGGAGTGCATCTGCCTGAGAGACAAATAACCAACACCCCCGTGTGGGTTCCGGGACCCCATTGAGGTGGAAAACAAGAATAGATCACTGCCTCCCCAACAGGAATCGACCTACTGCCTCCCCAACAAGCATGTCGTAAGAGTCGACTATTTTGGGATTTCCTTCGAAGTCGGAGTGCATCTGCCTGAGTGGCAAGAAACCGGCAGTCTGCGTACAGATAAGTCAGATCTCTAAAACGAATGTGCACGCGACACTTAAGTTCTGGAACAAGTCTTAAGTCCAGAGGTGGGTGAACAACCAGAATTTTCCACCAAAGTTTACAGCTGATAAGCGCGAGAAAGAAGAAGAAATAACCAACATTCTGCGTAAAATAAGACAGATCAGTAAAACGGATGTGCACGCCAAACTTGAGTTCTGGAACAAGACCACAGACCAGAAGTGGATGAATCACCAGAACCTTACTTCGGAGTTTGCAGCCAGTGATCGCTGAGAAAAAAGAAGAAGTAAATTTCAAACCAAAAACTCAAATTGCCTCTTCATTACGAGACAGACGTGGAACGAGTGGGGGAAAAAAATCTGCCATAAGTTTATGGTTATCTCACTCAAGCTCCTATATTTCTCGCTCAGTCTCATAGTTGGCTTCTGCTACTTATATAATTTTTTTCTAGGCTTTTTTTTTTAAATGAGAATATTATCACACTCAATCTGCACAACTTCCGGTTCTCGCCACAGGTGTTGGCCTCTTACAAGTTTACTACTGCCCGTCTCCACTTGACACAGATGCGCGCGCACTTACACACACACTCCACACATTAGGAGTATGTGAAAATTGGTTAAAGTTTTAATATATCCGGTGTCTTCCGCACCGAATATTTCAAATTTTGTGCCTCTCTATTTTCGTGTGACCTTGTTTCTTTGAATTTAATTTTTCCTAGGTGGTTTCGAGATCCCAGTTGGGGGGGGGGGGGGTGTTGGAAGTAGACCGCTGCCTTAACAAGCATGTCGTAAAAGGCAACTAATTAGGGGTTTTCCTTTGATATTGGAGTGCGTCTGCCTGTGAGGCGAGAAACCAACAGACAGCAATGAAATAAGCCATACATGTCAAACGCAAAACTCAAATTCTGGAACAAGACCAGAGTTCGTAAGTGAGCGAACACACTGAGTTTTCCACCAGAGTTTACAACCGGTGAAGGAGAAGAAGTCGAAAAATAAGAAAGAAGATGATGAAGAAGAACAGTGCAAGACAGCACATTTGATGGATTCTCTGCTCTTTGCCGTCTTGCAGATGTCACGGTGAAGAACGAGACACAGACTGACCAATCGCTGTTGAGACTATAACCGTTACTATGGGATACAGGGGTCGCTCCAGGCTGACCCTGTTCTCTTTACTGTTGAGGGCGCTGATGCTGCTGGCTGGAGCACAGAGTAATTCCATCACAACGTCGGACTCGTCCCAGGGAGTGTGTACAGTCAAGGGGCGTGTGTTCACACAGAGGAAGTGAGTAGAGTTGATATCTTCATTGTCTTCGTCTGTAGGAGCTTCAGTCTCATCATCATCACCATAGTCGTCGTCGGGTTTATTTATTGCTATTATAATTATCTTCTTCTTCTTGTGTTTTCGTTCTCCATGTCAGTGATTTTCAGATAATCTACTTGTCTTCCCCAGCAGGTGCGGGTAAATAGTACAGACAAGTATCTATTATCTAGCATGTCTTCCCTAGCAGGAATGGGTATATAGCACAGATAAGTATATTATCTAGCATGTCTTCCCTAGCAGGTATGGGTATATAGCACAGATAAGTATATTATCTGGCATGTCTTCCCTAGCAGGTATGGGTATATAGCACAGATAAGTATATTATCTGACATGTCTTCCACAGCAGGCATGGGTAAATAGTACAGACAAGTATCTATTATCTAGCATGTCTTCCCTAGCAGGAATGGGTATATAGCACAGATAAGTATATTATCTAGCATGTCTTCCCTAGCAGGTATGGGTATATAGCACAGATAAGTATATTATCTGGCATGTCTTCCCTAGCAGGTATGGGTATATAGCACAGATAAGTATATTATCTGACATGTCTTCCACAGCAGGCATGGGTATGTAGCACAGATAAGTATCTATTTTCTAGCATGTCTTCCCCAGCTGGTACGGTTATATAGCACAAAGTATCTATTATCTAGCATGTCTTTCCCAGCTGGTACGGGTATATAACACAGATAAGTATATTATCTGGCATGTCTTCCCTAGCAGGTATGGGTACATAGCACAGATAAGTATATTATCTGGCATGTCTTCCACAGCAGGTATGGGTACGTAGCACAGATAAGTATCTATTTTCTAGCGTGTCTTCCCTAGCCGGTATGGGTATATAACACAAAGTATCTATTATCTAGCATGTCTTCCCAGCTGGTCCAGGCATATAGTGCATGAAGGCATCTATTATCTATGACGTCTTCCCCAGCTGGTACGGACATACAATGCAAAAAAAGCATCTATATATCTACTTGTCTTCCCTAGCCGGTACGGGTAAATAGCGCAAAAAAGCAACTATATTTCCACTTGTCTTCTCCAGCCGGTACGAGTTTGTAGGACACAAAAAAGCATCTATTATCAACATGTCTTCCCCAGCTGGTGCGGGTATATAGCACAGACATGTATCTATAATCTGACATGTCTTACCCATCTGGTACATGTAAATAGCACATAGAAGCATCTATTATCTAAAATGTCTCCCCCAGCTGGTACGTTTATATAGCACATACAAGCATCTATTATCTAACATGTCTTCCCCAGCTGGTACGGGTATATTGTTCACAAGGCCTTCAACAGAGACTACGCCAAGATCCAGTACCAGATCATGTACCCAATCAAGGAGTGCTGCGCCAACTTGCTCATCTATTACGACGACCAGGTCAAGCAGTTGCGCCCCTCCATGACCTGCGAGCAGCGGTTAGCCGTCCTACCTGCAGATAACAACCAGGTGGGCGCTGTCTGTCTGCCTGTCCGTCCGCCCGTCCGCCTGTCTGTCTGTCTGTCTGTCTGTCTGTCTGTCTGTCTGTCTGTCTGTCTGTCTGTCTGTCTGTCTGTCTGTCTGTCTGCCTGCCTGCCTGTCTGCATGCCTGTCTGTCTGTTTATATATGTGTTCACGTTTTCTGCCTTTTGGTCAATTTGTGTCTGTTTTTGTCTGTCAGACCTCTTCGTGTGAGTGCCGGCGACCCATCTGTAAAACGGATGTGCACGCAGAATCAAGTTCTGGGGAAAGACTAATGTCCAGAATTGGACGAAGAGCCAGAACTTTCCATTAGAGTTTACAGTCAGTAAAGAAGAAGTCTGCATTATTATTATTATTATTATTATTATTATTATTATTATTATTATTATTATTATTATTATTATTATTATTATTATTGGGCTCTTTAAGATGGCTTAGTCCTTATAAGGCTCCCTACTAGAGAATTTTTTCGTCTGTATTGTCCTTGTGTAGCAGGCCAGATGACAGTTTACATCCTTACCGTGTAGGTTCCAGGGCCCTGTTGTGGGGAAAACAAGAATAGACCCACTGCCTATCCAAAAAGCGTCTTGTAAGAGTCGACTAATAGGAAGCTTCCTTCGAAGTCGGATTGCATCTGCCTGAGAGGCAAGAAACCAGCAGTCTGCATGCAGATAAGTCAGATCTGTAAAACGGATGCACACCCCACACTCAGGTTCTGGAACACGACTGCAGTCCAGAAGTGGACGAACAACCAGAACTTTCCGCCAGAGTTTACAGCTGGTAAACGCGAAGAAGAAGAAGAAGTCTACATCCCCGCATCAGTTCTTACACAGCGGCCTCACCCACCCCCGCCCCAACTGCACTGGACTTCATGTTAGTATGTAACTGGTTACCTGGTGCCCTATCATCATTCATCAGTTTTTGAGAAGAAGAAAATCGTCCGGTTCAAACAGCAATACCGAAGGGGGGAGCATTAGGTTATAATTGTGACTAGGTTATAAAATGGCCTAGCATTGCACGCCAGCAAGTAGCCGTGAAAAGGACTCTTCTAGTGTTGATGCGATCCAGGTAGGCAGACCCAAATACTGTCCCGATCGGTGACGAAGTCCTCTACCGGCCAGTCAGTGGGCTACCAGGTCGCCGAGGACCCCGGGCCGCTATATAGCTCTACAGTTGAACCAGGTTTCGGTTTGATTCTCATCAATGCAATGTTAATCCTACAGACTGCAGTCCTTGCGAGGTGGAGAAGGGGGGGGGGGGGTGGAGGGTTGGCTCGAGTTCTGATCATCACAGAAGTTGTTTAATGTTATCTCTTATTTACATCCTTAGAGGTGTCCGCTAGAGTGCTAGAGGTTCCGGGTTCAGTCCCCAGTAACGGCTGAGATTTTTTTCCGTGGACTTGGACTTTAGTAATCCCCTCACCCAATGGTCTCTGGGTAGTGAGATAAGACTCCCGTATTATTGTTGTTAGAAACCGACAAGAGTAGCCTAACGGCGCTGCCCCGGCAAGATTTGGAGTTAAAAATCTACCCAAAGTATTTTAGGATAATCGCTGGTGCTACAGAGCCTTTGCACTGTGCTGAGCTTCTTCGGACTCAGACTTGAGTTTGAAGAAAAAAGGAGCACTTATAAGTTATGATGTTGATCCATTGTTTAAAAAAAACTTATTTGCAAAGCAACTCCCCACAATGAACTGTATGTAACCTTTCATCAAAGCGCCGGCCTGGAGTGTTATCAACCGCGAGGCCGTGAAGAACGAGGCCGAAGCGACGTTTTTATTGCCGAGAGCACCTCAGGGAAACTGTTGTATCCAGGCACGCAACAACTTATTGTTAAAGGGCAACCCGAGAATACATAGGGCACTGGATACAGCTTCCCGGTGTCGAGTTAACGGAATCGCCAGGAAAAAATATGCGGAGCCAGCATTCCCACGACATACTGCAGGATGATGTAAGCGCGGATGAGTAGTGATGGCTGTATTGACATTAGGGGATTCCATGGTTGGAAACTTGCTGACATTTGTACGGTGTCTGTTTTTTTTTTTTTTGTTCTCCGGGTTTTTGTTTCATAAAAGTGTGCTTACGGCATAGGTTTAGAAGAGACATAGTCAATCAGATGCCTTCTGCGCTGTGAATGTCGGCTCCAATGGATCTCCAACTCCTTCTTTCATTCGTTAGCCGACAGAAGCTTGAAATTGGTTTCATTTGGACAGTATGTCTTTTTTATGTCTGTCTGTATGCCCGTCTGTCTGTCCGTCCGTCTGCAAGTTAATCTTTGTATGTTTCCTTGGGACAGTCTGTCTTTCTATGTCTGTCTATCTGTCTGTCGGTCAATCTTGTTATGTTTCCTTTGGACAATCTGTCTTTCTATATGCTTGTCCGTCCATCCGTCTGACTGTCCGTCCGTAAGTCTGTCCGTCTGTAAGTCTGTCTGTTCGTCTGCCCGTTCTTAAGTCTGTTCGTCCGTTTGTCGATCCGTCCGTATGTCTGTCCGCCCGCCTATCCATATGTCTTATCACCGATCCATTAATTTGACCACCCATTCTTCCACCCAGTTCACACAGGCCTGAGACCACCAGCTTTCACACATCCATCCTTCCACCCAGTTCATACAGGCCTGAGACCACCAGCTTTCACACATCCATCCTTCCACCCAGTTCACACAGGCCTGAGACCACCAGCTTTCACACATCCATCCTTCCACCCAGTTCACACAGGCCTGAGACCACCAGCGTTCACACAGCCATCCTTCCACCCAGTTCACACAGGCCTGAGACCACCAGCTTTCACACAGTCATTCATGTCAAGCTAACCATCTCACTTTCTCACTGGGTCTCTCCCCCCCCCACACACACACACACAACCCCCCCACCTCCCCCCCCCCGACCCCCGACTTTTTGTTGTTGTTGTTCCCCCAATGTGAACACTTCCCTCCTACAATATCTTATCACCACACAACTTCACATTCTCCTATTTATCAAAGAACACGCTAAAATTGTTACAAGCTGCGTTTTTTTCCCCCAAAGAATTCTTTATGTTTGTAATTATCAGATGCTCCTTATTTTTTCCCCCTATCTTTTTAAATATCAAATATTACATTCTCATTTCTTACAATTTTAATTAAACTTCGTTGATTGCCGTTTTTTGTTTTGTTTTTGTTTTTACTTTTTATCTGAGGAAATACAGGCGATTATCATTTTCTTAATTCTTCTTTTTCCTCTTCTTCTTCTTCTTACTCCTCCACCCCCTCTTCGTCTTCTTCTTCTTCTCCTGCTGCTGCCGCCTCCTCCTCCTGGTGCTGTGCCTTTTAGTGTCATGTTTTAAAGAGGCCTGGGGTGCGAGCCTTAGTTTGTGCCACGCAGGTGTGGGTTGTTACGGCTTGGGATATTCTATCTAACGCTTGCATGGTCGACCTCTAGATCTGCTTCCGTTCTGTCTAAGTGCCAGGAAAATGATACTAAATCAAACAAAAAGCAGAAGTAGACAGCTTCACACTATCACAAACGACAAGGGAACGTTCCCGCAAGAAAGTTACAGTCGTTTAGTGAACTAAGGATGGAAGGATTACGTCTAGACCCACCTACATTGGTTATTGCTTACTGTGAAACCATTTTATGATGCCCCAATATAACTGCTGTACAGCTATGAGCAGGGTTCTCATCATCGCATCAACACCCCAGGAGTCCTTTTCAGGGCTCTCATCATCGCATCAATACCCCAGGAGTCCTTTTCAGGGCTCTCATCATCGCATCAACACCCCAGGAGTCCTTTTCAGGGCTCTCATCATCGCATCAACACCCCAGGAGTCCTTTTCAGGGCTCTCATCATCGCATTAACACCCCAGGAGTCCTTTTCAGGGCTCTCATCATCACATTAACACCCCAGGAGTCCTTTTCAGGGCTCTCATCATCGCATTAACACCCCAGGAGTTCTTTTCAGGGCTCTCATCATCGCATTAACACCCCAGGAGTCCTTTTCAGGGCTCTCATCATCGCATTAACACCCCAGGAGTCCTTTTCAGGGCTCTCATCATCGCATTAATACCCCAGGAGTCCTTTTCAGGGCTCTCATCATCGCATTAACACCCCAGGAGTCTTTTTCAGGGTTCTCATCATCGCATTAACACCCCAGGAGTCCTTTTCAGGGCTCTCATCATCGCATCAACACCCCAGGAGTCCTTTTCAGGGCTCTTGGTGGTGTGCAGTGCTAAGCCATTTTATGTGGCGCATATAACCTAGTCACAATTATAACCTCCAGAGAGGCTGGGTGAACGTGACTATCCCCCCCTCCCCCCAGCAAAGCATCAAGCAGGGTTTCCGGAATGATTACCAGTTTGACTCTCATTCTTGAAATGTTAGTCTTACAGATTGCATCTGACCAAAATGAGAGACATGTTATTGAAGGAGACTTTTTGTTCTTCTTCTTCTTGTCCAACCATAAATTAGCCAGAAATCCTTTTGATTTCTTTTACCTGACATCCATTCACAGTATAGCCTCTAAGTGACAGGACTTACCATGGTACATTGTCTCCTCGTAGCCTTGACACATGGTCGAACCATTTAATCTGTTGTCTCTTGATGAAGTTTATTTAGTACTGGTTCCTTCCACAACATGTTTCCTGGATATCCTCGTTTCTGATCATGTCTCTTCCAGGTACATTTAAATTACACATCTTCCTGTATTCTTCTTCTTCTTTCGTGCGCTTAAAAAAATTTATCTTATTTCTGCAGTGCTGTCTCTAGTATGAACTTCATGGCTTTTTGAAATTTACTTAGTGACCTGTAAAGTTTGGCTTAGCCGTGGGTTCACATCCTGCTGGAACCGAACTTTTTTTCAGAAATGACCTTGACTCCCAGGTCGACCCAGCCTTGAGTCCTGAGAAGTAAAGGCGGCCGGCGGGATGTTGACTACGTCACGTCACCCACCAAGTGCCGATCGGTCTTTAAAAAATAGGTCTAGCCCTTTATGCCCAATACGCCTAAAGGCGTGGGAAAAGGGACCTGTAAAGTTTGGCCTCCACCAGTGTCTCTCTTGGCCAGAAGTTTTGCCTGGAAATATTGTGTTTGGGACAGTCTTGGAGGATGTGATCTGTTGTCTCAGGTGGCAGTCCATATGTGCACATGTCTGATTCGCTAATCTTAAAATGTGTATACATGTGGCTGTGAAGTCAACTGTGCCCTGTTCTAAGGCGTAGAATAATGACTTGCACTGGTCTGTTTATAATAAGGTAATCATCTTGTGCCAGTTTTGATGGCGTTCTGATTAATTTGATTATTCTCTTCTTCTTTTCTTCCTGAACTAGTTGTTTGTTTGTTGGGTTTTTTTAAAACTGGTAGGGAAGAGTTTAGTTAATGTCATGGCATATTTTTGGGAATACTAAGGAAGTATATTGTGGTTTCTTTTTCTTAATTAATTATCTTCATTGGTATACTTCTTCTTTTATTAATAATTGCTGCTGATGAATGTGTTTTTTTAATGTCGTCTGCTGTAGGAAAAAGTTAAGCTAATATGCTGGAAGCATTATTAGAATACTCAAGAAAAATATGCAACTTTCAAAAGTGTGTTTCTGTGGACTGTTGTCATGGGTGACTGGAAATGGAATGTTGGAGGGAGAGAAATTGTGGATTGATATGGGAAGGGGAGATACATTACACAATCAGTGGCCTAGACCTAATCTCAGTCGTGAAGCAAGTTAGGAGTTGCTTTGTTAGGAATCACTTTGCGAGTTATTTTGCTAGGAATGGTTTTGTTATGAATTACTTTGTTAGGAGTTAATTTGGAAGTTACTTTTTATGACGCAGTGTCATCAGGTTTGCATCTCTCTGACTTCCATCTCTCTGACTTCCATCTCTCTGACTTACTTCCATCTCTCTGACTTCCATCTCTCTGACTTCCATCTCTCTGACTTCCATCTCTCTGACTTCCATCCCTTTAAAGGTCCCTTGTCCACGCCTTCAGCTGTATTAGGAATATAGGGCTAGATCTATATTTTTACAGATCAATTTGCACTTGGTGGGTGATGTGGTCAGCATCATGCCGGCCACCTTTACTTCCCAGGACTGTACCTGGCTGGGTCGACTCATCCCTTCATCTGTGCAGTGTGACAGGCCCTGTCCTGGGAGGAAACTTCTTCTTCTTCTTCTGTTGTCATGTGTGACTGGAAATGGAATGTTGCAGGGAGAGAAATTGTGGATTGATATGGGGAGGGGATACATTACACAAGCAGTGGCCTAGACTTAATCTCAGTTGTGAAGCAAGTTAGGAGTTGCTTTGTTAGGAATCACTTCTTTTTCTTGTTCTCCTGCACCTTCTTCTTGCAAAATGTTGAATTAGTCAGAAATGTTCTGTATTTATTTTGCTTGACCTCCATCCTCCATACAGCCACAGGCTGTGGCTCATCATTGTGCTTGTCATCCAGAGAGCCTCCATATATTTACTTATCAATTTCTCCCTATGGGTTTAGGAGCCCCATTGTGGAGAAAACCAAGAATCGACCCACTGCCTGCCCAGCAAGCATGTGGTAGGAGCCAACTAATTGGAGACTTCCTTCAGAGTTGGAGTGCATCTGCCCGAGCTGCAAGGAACAACCAACTAACTGCACACGAATAAATCAGTAAAATGGATGTACATGCAAAACTGGCATAAAATCCAGAGGGATGAACAGCCAGGAATTTCCACCGGAGCTTAAAGCCAGTGAACAAAGAAGAAGAACTTAACCATTATTCATCTGGTTCAAATGTGGGCAGTTTTTTTGTATCCGTGAGCCAAATGTAGAATTACCAACCTGATCATGGGCAATGTAGCAAAAATCCATTATACACACTAACACCCAGATTTCCTCATAACACAGTATTTTTGTGTGTGGGATAATCTAAGATTATAAAGATTTGGTAACATCAGTTTCTGGTTGTTACTTTTGTGTGTGGGATAATCTAAGATTATACAGATTTGGTAACATCAGTTTCTGGTTGTTACTTTTGTGTGTGTGTGGGTTGATGCTGATGTTTGGATTTTTTTTTCCTTTCTGCATACAAAGATATGTTTTTATGTTCGGCCATTTTGTGAACTCAAGAGCCAGATTTTGTAGCAATTTGACACCAGCCTCTGGGCCAGTAAAAATTGCTGCGCAGCAAGCCAGTTTTAGTCCTCGGGCCAGTTTGCCCATTCCTGATCTAGTTCTTGTGTTAAGAACTAGACATTGTCTCTGCACCACATCCATGGTTCTGTATTGTGTTTATATGTTCAGTGATCACCTTATAGACAGATTTCCTTTCTGATTGCAGGGGATACCTGTAAGAAGTGATCACCTTATAGACAGATTTCGTTTCTGATTGCAGGTGATACCTGTAAGAAGTGATCACCTTACAGACAGATTTCCTTTCTGATTGCAGGTGATAACTGTAAGTAGTGATCACGTTATAAACAGATCTCCTTTCTGATTGCAGGTGATAACTGTAAGAAGTAATCCCTTATAGACAGATTTCCTTTCTGATTGCAGGTGATACCTCTGAGAACTACCAATGACTCCAGTGGCTGCACTTTGTGGAATGAAAAAGGAGAAGACTTTTATGTGTGCCTGGGAGAGAGAATCTTCAGGTCGTCCGTGCCCAGGACCTGGTTCTTTGCCCTGAGCCATTGCGAGCACGAAGGACCCCTGAACCTGAATTATGTCTTCAATATCACAGGTGAGAGGGCTTACAGAACACATCATTACACTGTTTTGTGATGTATGTTTTGCATTCCCTAATGTACATTTTTTCTAATGTTAAATTAATCTGCTTCTTCTTCTTCACGTTCACTGGCTGGAAAGTTCTGGTTGTTCATCCACTTCTCAACTCTAGTCCTGTTCCATAACCTGATTGTTGTGTTTGACAGTTCTGACTAATTTGTTTAGGGACTGTTGGTTCATTACATCTCAGGCAGATGCACTTTAACTTTATGCGGTTTTGCACCGCTTGGCGGTGAACTGATGTATGACAAGCTGGATGTTGTGAGGTCTCTTTGGGAGCGATTGAACAGTGCCGAGGTACAGATAGATCATTATGGTCTGAGGAGAACGGCACTAGGAGGAGTTACCTGGGGATTTTGCCGGCACTTAACACTCAGGGGAAAGGCGAGACGGATAGAAAGTTATTGGTGCCATCGGAATTGGAACTCTTCACTTGCTGCTGAAGATGGGCACAGAGCACTTATGGAGGTGTCCCAAGTGCTGTAATGTCGATTCTTAATACAACATTCAACATCAACTTCGAGGAAAGCTCGCAGTAAGTCTACTCTTACGACATTGTTTTGGGTAGGCAGTGGGTCTGTTCTTGTTTTCCCCAAAAAAATGGGTGTTTTGGGTAGGCAGTGGGTCTGTTCTTGTTTTCCCCCAAAAAATGGGTGCCCAGGACCTGTACTGGGGGTTTAAAAAAATTAATCTAAATGAGAAATAGAACTAGTCAGTCACAGTGACAATGATTTGGTCATGTATGCAGAATGGGTGAGAACCATCCACCACAGCTGACATGGGGTGACAGGAACCAGACCACCAGGATGACCCAGACTTTATGGGGCAGGCCAAATCTGACAGTCCCTGAATGATAGAGGACTGGAATGGAACAAACCCAAAGTAGTAGTAGTAGACACTGAATCCACTGTAGTAAAAATCTAACATGCAAAAAAAGCAAAGTACTCATTGAAGTTTGAACAATGGATCAACATCATGGCACAAGGGTAGTAATCCATAATTGCTCCGTTCTTCTTCTAACTCAGGCTTGAGTTAGAAGAAGGACGGAGCACTTATGGGTTACTACCCTTGTGCAGTGATGTTGATCCATTCATTGTTCAAAATCTCAAACATTCAAACCTTTAAACCGCAATCTTCAAACCTTCAACCTTCAAACCATGATTTGTTGTTTGTTTGTTCTCAGGTTATCACGGGGAATGTGAAGATGATCCTCTGGCGCCTTCTTCTGGGTGGAACTCATATGTGGGACATCTGGAAAACAACCAGGAGTCGTCTTCCAATGAGGATGTCTACAGATACTTGTCCATCTCCCTGGGCATCATAGCTGGGCTAGGGCTCATCCTGGCTGCGGTGTTCTTCGGACTTTGGTTTATGGGACTGAAAAATGCCGCCAAAAACAAAGGGAGCTCTGTCACCTCATCCCAGGCCACCATGACACAGGATGACATCTTTTATGTCAATCCTTCATTGTCAGAGAGGGAGCAAGTGGAGTACAGCCAGAGCAGCTCGGAGAACTATTACGAGGTGATTCCCGAAAGACGAAGCTATGAGAGCATCAACACAGGGCTGGCCAATGGTGCGCTGCATGTGAGGCAGATCAGATCCCCCCACGGAATGCTGGGTCATTACCAACACACCCACCTGCATGGCCACGGCCATGCCCACCTCCCGCATCATGCCCACCTGACCCAGCCTAAAGATCCTGCTAACCAGAGGAATGTTCCTTATGTTCTGGAAGATTACCCCCCGCCACCTTATCAACCACCGAGATTGCTAGGCATCTCTAAAAACGCTGGGATGGGCCCAGCCCCTGGTCATGGCCACGCCATGTCCGTGCCAGCCAATCAGCGGCAAAGGCCAGCCATTATCCATCACGCCTACCATTCGAGTCTGGTGCCCTCCGCGGCTGCTCTAAATGGTATGAATCCTGGAACCAGCAGCAATGGAGGCCCTACAACCAGCAGCAACAACAGCGGCATCAACAGCATCATTGGCAGTAACTTGATCAACAACAGCAGCAGCGGTGGTCTGATGCTGAACAACATCGGCATGGGAATTCAGAGCACACCCAACAGCATGGCTACATTTGGAGGCGGGGCTGGAACCATCATGTCCAGCAACGGTGGCACCATCAGCTTGACCTCCCTGGTCAACCACCAGCTTTTGAGTGGCATCCCACCACATTCCTTATCCAACAGCAACATGCCAACCAGCTCCCACAACCATCTGCCTGGCCTGGCTGCCACCCTGGCTGGGTCACATGTCCCGGCTCCGGCACCCAGCCAATCCGAGACCAGTGCATGAAGGTTTGGCCATGGTGTCAGGCTCGATGATGTCATTGCTGGCCAATCAGAGACCATTCTTTAACTACCTGACCAATGACAGGTCATTTAGCATTTATAAATGGTTCACCACCAAGTGATCATTGAAAGCATAAGTAACTTCGGTATCTGACATAATTTAGTGTGATCCGAAGGATTTTCACATGAAGTCATTGCTTGTGTAATATGAAGTCAGCATTTATGTGTTCTGAAGAATAATCACATGGTAAACTGCTGGTGTTATCTGAAGAATAATGAGACAAAGGCACAGCTTGTGTGATCTGAATGATAATCACATAAAGTCATTATTTGAGTCATCTGAAGAGTAAATCTCATGGAGTCATTATTTGTGTGATCTGGAGAGTAAACCACATGGAGTCATTAATTGTGTGATCTGAAAAGTAAATAAACCACATGGAGTCATTAATTGTGTGATCTGAAGTGTAAACCACATGGAGTCATTAATTGTGTGATCTGAAGAGTAAACCACATGGAGTCATTAATTGTGTGATCTGAAGTGTGAACCACATGGAGTCATTAATTGTGTGATCTGAAGAGTAAACCACATGGAGTCATTAATTGTGTGATCTGAAAAGTAAATCACATGGTGCCATTGCTTGTGTCATCTGAAGAGTAAATCACATGGAGTCATTAATTGTGTGATCTGAAGAGTAAACCACATGGAGTCATTAATTGTGTGATCTGAAAAGTAAATCACATGGTGCCATTGCTTGTGTCATCTGAAGAGTAAATCACATGGAGTCATTAATTGTGTGATCTGAAGAGTAAACCACATGGAGTCATTAATTGTGTGATCTGAAAAGTAAATCACATGGTGCCATTGCTTGTGTCATCTGAAGAGTAAATCACATGGAGTCATTACTTTGATGCCTGCACATGGAAATATAATTAGTGTAAATTACCTACACCTACAATAAATTTCTCATCAGCGAGAGTGTAGTGGATTATTTCATGAGCATCTCCTGTGAAACACTCTTCAAGAATGCATTCCACATATTCTGCTTCAATGGCTGATTGTGATGCTGTCACGGCCCAGTGGATATGCTGTGACTTCCAGACAAAGGGACAGTCAGTGAAATGAGTTTATTACTTAGTGCATAACCAGTGAAACTGTTTGTTAAACAGTGCACAACCACTAAAATAGTGGATTAATATGTGCACAGCCATTGAGAATAATGAATTATCCAATCCACAACCATTGACAATCATGAATTATCAAGTCCAAATCAGGGCTGTTAATGAGTTATCCATAGCACAGGCAGTGTCATTTATTGTCCAGTGTACCGCCAGTGACGGTGAATTATCTGGTGCAGGAAAATGCAATGGTACGTTCGTGTAACAAGATCTACCGGCCTCTCCAATGCTGCAGGGCTTTGTAGATTGGAAGAGAAGAGCCACAGAATGCTGTTTCCAATGCTCCATCATGTTATCTTGTCGGTGATAGATTATAGACTTGGAGTGCTTACCATATCAATAGGTCAGCTCGAACACATACAGAATGATTGATGTACAAGAGATACCCTGGCAGTATGTTTGTGAAATGTGCTTGCACTGCCTACTATTGCCAATAGCCTCAAAGTTCTACAAGCAAAGTCATATCTCAGAGTAGCTGCAGACAGGAAGCACCACCTGCATGAAGCCCTGGGTGGAGCTAAGAGTCACAACCTGAAATCAGGAAGGCCTTAAATGCCGCAAGTTGACAGACACAATTAGACATTTGTGCAGGCTTGATAAATATGAGCAAGGAGAGGGGTGGAACAAAGTGTCAGAACAAGAATCTCACTTGTGTGGGGTTCTGATCACTTTAGGTCGTGAGTGCAGGGACTGACCAGCTGGTACCGCAGAATCAGAAGTTCAACAAATGATTCATTACAGTTCCCGCCCAAGTGATGTGATTATCTATACAGATGACTCTGTCTTGAGAGGCAGACAAGGTGCATGGGGGCTCATAGCAAAAGTGAATGGACGTCGGTGGTGCAGCATAGCCTGGCATATGATATCACAACGTCTAGTTTCAGAATGGAGGTGGAGGCAGTCACTGTTGCCTTCCGCTGGTTTGAGAATCAGTTGTACACACATTTCATGATTGTAACTGACTCATAGAGCATGTTGAGAAAGATGGAGACAGGCATGCTATATGCCGAATGGCAGTCAGTGCTTCAGAGGTCCCGCGTAGTTAGCGTCAATTAGATATTTTCTCAAGGTCATGCAGGTGTGTTGAGGAAATGAGCAGGCAGATAGACTAGTCGGTGTGCACCACTTGGTGGTGAATTGATGTATGACAAGCTAGATCTTGTCAGGGCCCTTTGGGAGCAAGTGAACAGTGCGGAGGGACAAATAGATCATTACAGTCTCAGGAGAATGGCGCTGCGAGGAGTTACCAGTGGATGTGACTGAAACTGAAGGAAAAGACAAGATGGATATACAATCAGGTGATACCATCGGAATTATAACTCTTCGCTCACTGCTAAAGATGGGGGACGAAGCACTTGTGGAAGTGTCCCGAGTGCTGTGATGTCGATCGTTAATTCAACAGAAAAGAGGCAGACCAAGAAAGACCAGGATACAGAATTTGGCTAGACGGACCTAAAACGGGGAAATATCAGGTCCATTGTGTCTTGACGGACAGGGGTGTAGGTGGCTAACCAATCAGCCAGCATCAGCTGGTGACCCATTGACCCGCAATGTTTTGGAACAATGATGGTGTTACATTGTTTAGATGTGCTGCTTTTAGATAATTATTATAATGTGCAGTTCTGCGGCTTAGAGGTTAATGAATGCATTTCACAATGTGCAGTGTACCAGGGTTTCTTTTTCTGCGTTCATCCTAGGATGCAGTTGTCTTGTGTCCGTTTAAAGCATGGCTGCATCTTACGGCCGACACATCTGACTTGATTGGATTAGCCTTCCCAGGGTCTGATCACTATGGATTACATAAGAACCATTTTCGTGGCTCTGAGATAATGGTATGAGAATTGCTTCATGGAAGGGATAATATCCCCAACAACAGCTATGGATCTATCCTCTGCAGCCAGCCTCCATTGTGGAGAAAGCAAATAATCTGTGTGTCTCTCAGTTTAGTGCTCTGGGTAACTGGATCATTCAGTGCACAAACTCTAAAAATAATGGATTATTCAGTGCACAAACTCTAAAAATAATGGAATATTCAGTGCGCATTTCATAAATAATATCTTGTTAATGGTAGAAGACTGTTTGTTAATGCTTGTTTGAGTCTTATCTGTGCTTCTGCAAAGAAATGCCACTTGTAAATTTTGTAGCATTGTTTCTGAACATTCTTGAAATCATGAGTTGCAGTTGCTTCTGCTTCTTATAGTCTAGGCCATGTGGCATTGGTATCTTGTCTAACCACAACTTTCTGTCTCGTGTACTTTCAGTAAATTCTGGATCAGAATGATGTCAGACAGTCCAGCATCTTTTCTCTTGGTTTCTGTCTGCCTCCCCTTCTCCAGCTTTCCCTTCGCCATGTACCCCAGTTTTCTCCTTCTCATGACATGACCAAAGAATGTAGATTGTCTCTGCCTGATATGGCAGTCTGTTATCTTCGAGAGTCAGTTTCATTCAAGACGTCTTCATCACTCCTTTTATCTGTCCATGGTGTTTACATCATTCATCTATAAAACCTCACACACACGTTGGTGCCCTTGTGCCGTGATGTTGATCCAGTTAACCAATCATCTGCACCTCTAGTGGCAGTGTTTGCTGAGAAATATTCAGTGTTTGCCACGTACAAGAGTGGGAGCTATGGAGATTTAGTCTCCGAACACAATTTACTTGTTCAAGTCATAAAAATCACAAGTAGATATTAACCCTCTCCTCACTGGAAGTCTACCAATCTGGCAGATCCATCGTTGCCACATTCCCGTAAAGACTGCAAAACCGGCATGTCTGCAATGAACTGTTTCCAAGAAGCGGAGTTAAACATTATTGGTTCTGTTTGCATCTGCACAGCCTTTAGGAGGTCTGATATGAATATATATTTACTAAAAATTGAAAGGGGGGGGGGGCAGTTTACCTTTTTTTTAAAAACCATGTTGACACAAATCTCTCTTGGCCTCAATGATAGGGATTATTCAGAACTTCAGTCTCATCCTCATCATGTCGCAGGTCCTTTGCAGATCATCACTCTCATCATGTAGCAGGTCCTTTTGCAGATCATGACTCTCATCATCATGGCCTGCATGACAGAAACTGTCTCTAGCCAGCTGTCCCACATCGTGCACTTTCCACCCCAAGATATCACTTATATCCTCTGCCCACCTTCATTCTGGTCAGCACCTATCCCTCTTTCTTGGCACCAACCATTCTTCTTTTATTCTTTCCAATCTGGCATGCTGTTTCATATAGCCAAAATATTTCATTTCCTGATACATCGCTGTGTAGTAGCCAATCTTCCTTGATGTTCAGATCTGTAAAGATGTCAGTATTTCTGTCCTTCTAGGTCCTTGATATTCTGAACTATAGAATTTCAGCTCTAAGGCCCATATTTTCTTCCTTAATTAAAAGTCCATGACTGACACTCAGGTGTTGCTATAGGGAAGGTGCATATCTTCCGTGTAAAATGGGATACTCTTTACGCCTGAGATGCAAGAGACATATGGTGCTATGACTGCCTTTACTTCCCAAGATATTACCTGTTACCATTTTTAGGCTGGGTTGACTTAGGCGCCAAGGTATAAAAAAAGATGCGCATCTATGTGCATTAGGGGTCAAGCTCTTTAGGCTAGCAGGCGAGGACTTAGCCGTTACACCTATGCGGCTCCCCAAGCAACAGTAGTTTCGCAAAATCACAATTCAGATGTTCCGGCAACCACACCATCATCATCAAGTGCTGACTGGTGTAGGCGATCATGTCTCTCCATAATTTGCTATCTGCGACTGCATGTATCAGTTCATGTGGCAACCACACAAGTCCTCACGAGGAGGTTTCGACATCGCTGCAGACATGTCACCCTATAAGTGCTTCATGACTGTGGCCGATGGCAGTCCCACAAAATGTCCTTCAGTGTCCCATATAAAAACTAGTGAAAAACTTGTCAGCCCTAGCAAAATCTTGAACACGCAGAGTAAAAATGCATAAGGCAGTTGTCAGATGTGCCGACACTAACAGTCCTACACCAGAATTGCAGCTGACTGTGGCGCATATGATCAGTGGTCACAAAAGCCGACATTGCACCCCCAAACCTACATGCAGTTCTGAACACATAATCAGCCACCAATCATTTTAGTGCAGTCAACAACACACCATGGTTACAACTGAAAGAAAAAAAAACACATTCCACATGAAGTCCACAACTATCAGTGTTGCACCAAGCACTCAGTTTAGTAGCTGGGTGAAGGCACCTTTGGACTCCCAGTCCAGAAATGGGGAATTTGCATCAGCTATCAGCCAGCTCTCTGCCATTTTTCTACCTTTCCTATTACCCACTCACACGTTGGTCTGTAAAACATAGGTCTAACCATGTAAAGGTGTGGAGAAGGGCTGTTTACTTACTTACCCACACATACTGTGGGAACAGCTGTTATGCCTAGATAGAACAGAACTACACACAGAGATATCCCAAAACATGCACATAAATTCATATGAGTATGTACATACGTAAATGGACAAACACATCTGCATGCATACATCTTGTTAGATTTAAGTAAGTTGTATTTTTTTAAATAGTTTTTTTCCAATTATGTCATTACAAATGTAATCGTTTATTTATGTAATTGTTTCTGATAAGTTATTGTGTCTAAATGTTTACAAATACTTACATTTGTAGCTGTCTAATTTTTGGTTACACATATAATTGTGTAACTATGTCATTACATATATCCTATCTAAATTGGTGGCTACCGGTGTAATTACTTCTAATTGTGTAGTTTTTGTAACCAAATATGTTGTTGGCAAACTTATTGCTTTAAAATTGTGGCTTGCTGATGTCATAGCATCTAGCTCTGTGTGTTTACAGGCGTAACAGCTTCTCAGCAAGTTCGCAAATGTAACAAAATGTTACAAATTCTCATAACTGTATTGTTACAAATGTGTGATTCGTTCTAAATATGTGGTACAGATTTAATTGTTTCTTAATATTGTGTTTCGAATGTTACAGTGTAAATTAGTTTCTTATCTTTTTGATATCAGATACCTGTTTGAAGATTGCAGATAGTTTACAGAAAATTAATGGTGTCTGATACAGAATTTATGTTAGAAGTTTGAGGATTGTTTGTATCTTGTCCAGCAGTGTTCTTCAAGCGGTGGTCTGCAGACCTGTGATAGTCTAAGGAAGTTTCCAGACTGTCTGCCAAAACATGAGAGGCTGCATGCAGCAGTGTAGCACCTGAAGTATAGGCAGATTAGTAGTAAAAGCTTTTCTGAATTTGGAGTGCATCTGCCCAAGAGGCAAGGAACCAACAGTCTGCATACAAAAAAGCAAATGGATGGGCATACAAAACTCAGGTTCTGGAACAAGACCAAAACTCAGAGGTAGATTACAACCAGAACTTTCTGTTTACATGGTGAACATAAAGGAAGAAATAAAAGCCAAAGAGAAGAATCTGATGTTATTGCAGCACTTCATCTCTCAGAAACAATTCTCAAGTGTCATTTATCAGATTTTCTAACCAGTAAATATTTTATTAGCTAACATTTATAATTTTATAATTGCAGTTGATACATAAAATGCTGTATGCCATCATTGCTGCTTTGTGGCTCAGAGTTTAGTGAAACTGTTTCACAATCCAGTCTTTAACATACCAGGGTCCGATTTCTGCCATCCACTATTAAGAAGAAGTCTGTTCTTGTGGTTATTAGACAGATTGAGAGTTACTGTCCCTGGAAATGTGAGTCTACAGAAGAATAGATCGCATTTCATGGAAACAGAAATTTCAGTACAGAGGTTCTGGAAAGACTACAAATGAAAAGAGAATTACTCAAAGAAATAATTTAAACACTTTGGCCACATTAAAAGACAATACCTTTAAAAAACCCTAATGGAGGGAAAGGTCGAAGGCAAGAGAGCAAGAGATGGACAATGATACAAGTGGGAGGATAATATCAAGATGAGGAAATGCAGCAGTCTGAGAGAGTGTACAACCAGCACAAAAGTGTGTGTTGGAGATCAATTGAGCCAACCTACACTGTGGAGACGGCACCTGATTGATGAAAGTTGCACCGTGGAAAAGACCAGGAGCTCATCATTGGACATTTCTTAATCAGCAATGGGTGCACTATCGCAGATTTGTTTTTGTTTCAGCCTAAGGGTCAGCTGGGCCGCGGGTGCCTGGTAGAGTATTACTGGTGCCTGGTAGAGTATTACTGGTGCCTGGTAGAGTATTACTGGTGCCTGGTTGGGTATTACTGGTGCCTGGTAGAGTATTACTGGTGCCTGGTAGAGTATTACTGGTGCCTGGTAGGGTATTACTGGTGGCTGGTAGAGTATTACTGGTGCCTGGTAGAGAATTACTGGTGCCTGGTAGAGTATTACTGGTGCCTGGTAGAGAATTACTGGTGCCTGGTAGAGTATTACTGGTGGCTGGTAGAGTATTACTGGTGCCTGGTTGAGTATTACTGGTGGCTGGTAGAGAATTACTGGTGCCTGGTAGAGTATTACTGGTGCCTGGTAGAGAATTACTGGTGCCTGGTAGAGTATTACTGGTGCCTGGTAGAGTATTACTGGTGCCTGGTAGAGAATTACTGGTGCCTGGTAGAGTATTACTGGTGCCTGGTAGAGAATTACTGGTGCCTGGTAGAGTATTACTGGTGCCTGGTAGAGTATTACTGGTGCCTGGTAGAGTATTACTGGTGCCTGGTAGAGTATTACTGGTGCCTGGTAGGGTATTACTGGTGCCTGGTAGAGTATTACTGGTGCCTGGTAGAGAATTACTGGTGCCTGGTAGAGAATTACTGGTGCCTGGTAAAGAATTACTGGTGCCTGGTAGAGTATTACTGGTGCCTGGTAGAGTATTACTGGTGCCTGGTAGAGAATTACTGGTGCCTGGTAGAGTATTACTGGTGCCTGGTAGAGTATTACTGGTGCCTGGTAGAGAATTACTGGTGGCTGGTAGAGAATTACTGGTGCCTGGTAGAGTATTACTGGTGGCTGGTAGAGTATTACTGGTGCCTGGTAGGGCATTACTGGTGCCTGGTAGGGCATTACTGGTGCCTGGTAGGGCATTACTGGTGCCTGGTAGGGTATTACTGGTGCCTGGTAGAGTATTACTGGTGCCTGGTAGGGCATTACTGGTGCCTGGTAGGGTATTACTGGTGCCTGGTAGAGTATTACTGGTGCCTGGTAGAGTATTACTGGTGCCTGGTAGAGTATTACTGGTGCCTGGTAGAGTATTACTGGTGCCTGGTAGAGAATTACTGGTGCCTGGTAGAGAATTACTGGTGCCTGGTAGAGAATTACTGGTGCCTGGTAGAGTATTACTGGTGCCTGGTAGAGTATTACTGGTGCCTGGTAGAGTATTACTGGTGGCTGGTTGGGTATTACTGGTGGCTGGTAAAGTATTACTGGTGCCTGGTAGGGTATTACTGGTGCCTGGTGGAGAATTACTAGTGGCTGGTAGAGAATTACTGGTGGCTGGTAGAGAATTACTGGTGCCTGGTAGAGTATTACTGGTGCCTGGTAGAGAATTACTGGTGGCTGGTAGAGTATTACTGGTGCCTGGTAGAGAATTACTGGTGCCTGGTAGAGAATTACTGGTGGCTGGTAGAGTATTACTGGTGGCTGGTAGAGAATTACTGGTGGCTGGTAGAGTATTACTGGTGCCTGGTAGGGTATTACTGGTGGCTGGTTGGGTATTACTGGTGCCTGGTAGGGTATTACTGGTGCCTGATAGGGTATTACTGGTGCCTGGTAAAGTATTACTGGTGCCTGGTAGGGCATTACTGGTGCCTGGTAGGGCATTACTGGTGCCTGGTAGGGTATTACTGGTGCCTGGTAGGGCATTACTGGTGCCTGGTAGAGTATTACTGGTGCCTGGTAGAGTATTACTGGTGCCTGGTAGGGTATTACTGATGCCTGGTAGGGTATTACTGGTGCCTGGTAGAGAATTACTGGTGCCTGGTTGGGTATTACTGGTGCCTGGTTGGGTATTACTGGTGCCTGGTAGAGTATTACTGGTGGCTGGTTGGGTATTACTGGTGCCTGGTAGAGTATTACTGGTGGCTGGTAGGGTTTTACTGGTGCCTGGTAGGGTATTACTGGTGCCTGGTAGAGTATTACTGGTGCCTGGTAGAGTATTACTGGTGCCTGGTAGAGTATTACTGGTGCCTGGTAGAGTATTACTGGTGGCTGGTAGGGCATTACTGGTGCCTGGTAGAGCATTACTGGTGCCTGGTAGAGTATTACTGGTGCCTGGTAGGGTATTACTGGTGCCTGGTAGAGAATTACTGATGCCTGGTAGAGTATTACTGGTGCCTGGTAGGGTATTACTGGTGCCTGGTAGGGTATTACTGGTGCCTGGTAGAGTATTACTGGTGCCTGGTAGGGTATTACTGGTGCCTGGTAGAGTATTACTGGTGCCTGGTAGAGAATTACTGGTGCCTGGTAGAGTATTACTGGTGCCTGGTAGAGTATTACTGGTGCCTGGTAGAGAATTACTGGTGCCTGGTAGAGAATTACTGGTGCCTGGTAGAGAATTACTGGTGCCTGGTAGAGAATTACTGGTGGCTGGTAGGGTATTACTGGTGGCTGGTAGGGTATTACTGGTGCCTGGTAGAGAATTACTGGTGCCTGGTAGAGAATTACTGGTGCCTGGTAGAGAATTACTGGTGCCTGGTAGAGAATTACTGGTGCCTGGTAGAGAATTACTGGTGCCTGGTAGAGAATTACTGGTGCCTGGTAGAGAATTACTGGTGGCTGGTAGAGAATTACTGGTGCCTGGTAGAGTATTACTGGTGCCTGGTAGGGTATTACTGATGCCTGGTAGGGTATTACTGGTGCCTGGTAGAGAATTACTGGTGCCTGGTAGGGTATTACTGGTGCCTGGTAGAGTATTACTGGTGCCTGGTAGGGTATTACTGGTGCCTGGTAGGGTATTACTGGTGCCTGGTAGGGTATTACTGGTGCCTGGTAGAGTATTACTGGTGCCTGGTAGTATTACTGGTGCCTGGTAGAGAATTACTGGTGCCTGGTAGAGAATTACTGGTGCCTGGTAGAGAATTACTGGTGCCTGGTAGAGTATTACTGGTGGCTGGTAGGTATTACTGGTGCCTGGTAGGGTTTTACTGGTGCCTGGTAGAGTATTACTGGTGCCTGGTAGAGAATTACTGGTGCCTGGTAGAGAATTACTGGTGCCTGGTTGGGTATTACTGGTGGCTGGTAAAGTATTACTGGTGCCTGGTAGAGTATTACTGGTGCCTGGTAGGGTATTACTGGTGCCTGGTTGGGTATTACTGGTGCCTGGTTGGGTATTACTGGTGCCTGGTTGGGTATTACTGGTGGCTGGTAGGGTATTACTGGTGCCTGATAGGGTATTACTGGTGCCTGGTAGGGTATTACTGGTGCCTGGTAGGGTATTACTGGTGCCTGGTAGGGTATTACTGGTGCCTGGTAGGGCATTACTGGTGCCTGGTAGGGTATTACTGGTGCCTGGTAGAGTATTACTGGTGCCTGGTAGAGTATTACTGGTGGCTGGTAGGGTTTTACTGGTGCCTGGTAGGGTATTACTGGTGCCTGGTAGAGAATTACTGGTGCCTGGTAGAGTATTACTGGTGGCTGGTAGGGTATTACTGTTGCCTGGTAGAGTATTACTGGTGGCTGGTAGGGTTTTACTGGTGCCTGGTAGGGTATTACTGGTGCCTGGTAGAGAATTACTGGTGCCTGGTAGGGTATTACTGGTGCCTGGTAGGGCATTACTGGTGCCTGGTAGGGCATTACTGGTGCCTGGTAGGGTATTACTGGTGCCTGGTAGGGTATTACTGGTGGCTGGTAGGGTATTACTGGTGCCTGGTAGAGTATTACTGGTGCCTGGTAGGGCATTACTGGTGCCTGGTAGAGAATTACTGGTGCCTGGTAGGGTATTACTGGTGCCTGGTAGAGTATTACTGGTGCCTGGTAGAGTATTACTGGTGCCTGGTAGAGTATTACTGGTGCCTGGTAGAGAATTACTGGTGCCTGGTAGAGAATTACTGGTGCCTGGTAGGGTATTACTGGTGGCTGGTAGAGTATTACTGGTGCCTGGTTGGGTATTACTGGTGCCTGGTTGGGTATTACTGGTGGCTGGTAAAGTATTACTGGTGCCTGGTAGAGTATTACTGGTGCCTGGTAGAGTATTACTGGTGCCTGGTAGAGAATTACTGGTGGCTGGTAGAGAATTACTGGTGGCTGGTAGAGAATTACTGGTGGCTGGTAGAGAATTACTGGTGCCTGGTAGAGAATTACTGGTGGCTGGTAGAGAATTACTGGTGGCTGGTAGAGTATTACTGGTGCCTGGTAGAGTATTACTGGTGCCTGGTAGAGTATTACTGGTGCCTGGTAGGGTATTACTGGTGCCTGGTAGAGTATTACTGGTGCCTGGTAGAGTATTACTGATGCCTGGTAGGGTATTACTGGTGGCTGGTAGGGTATTACTGGTGCCTGATAGGGTATTACTGGTGCCTGATAGGGTATTACTGGTGCCTGGTAGGGTATTACTGGTGCCTGGTAGAGTATTACTGGTGGCTGGTAGGGTTTTACTGGTGCCTGGTAGGGTATTACTGGTGCCTGGTAGAGAATTACTGGTGCCTGGTAGGGTATTACTGGTGCCTGGTAGAGTATTACTGGTGCCTGGTAGAGAATTACTGGTGCCTGGTAGGGTATTACTGGTGGCTGGTAGGGTATTACTGGTGCCTGGTAGAGTATTACTGGTGCCTGGTAGGGCATTACTGGTGCCTGGTAGAGAATTACTGGTGCCTGGTAGGGTATTACTGGTGCCTGGTAGAGTATTACTGGTGCCTGGTAGAGTATTACTGGTGCCTGGTAGAGAATTACTGGTGCCTGGTAGAGAATTACTGGTGCCTGGTAGAGAATTACTGGTGCCTGGTAGGGTATTACTGGTGCCTGGTAGGGTATTACTGGTGCCTGGTTGGGTATTACTGGTGGCTGGTAAAGTATTACTGGTGCCTGGTAGAGTATTACTGGTGCCTGGTAGAGAATTACTGGTGGCTGGTAGAGAATTACTGGTGCCTGGTAGAGTATTACTGGTGCCTGGTAGAGAATTACTGGTGGCTGGTAGAGTATTACTGGTAGCTGGTAGAGTATTACTGGTGCCTGGTAGAGAATTACTGGTGCCTGGTAGAGAATTACTGGTGGCTGGTAGAGAATTACTGGTGGCTGGTAGAGTATTACTGGTGCCTGGTAGGGTATTACTGGTGCCTGGTAGAGTATTACTGGTGCCTGGTAGAGTATTACTGATGCCTGGTAGGGTATTACTGGTGCCTGGTAGAGAATTACTGGTGCCTGGTAGAGAATTACTGGTGCCTGGTTGGGTATTACTGGTGCCTGGTAGAGTATTACTGGTGCCTGGTAGAGTATTACTGGTGCCTGGTAGAGTATTACTGGTGCCTGGTAGGGTATTACTGGTGCCTGGTAGGGTATTACTGGTGGCTGGTAGAGTATTACTGGTGCCTGGTAGGGTATTACTGGTGCCTGGTAGGGTATTACTGGTGCCTGGTAGGGTATTACTGGTGCCTGGTAGAGAATTACTGGTGCCTGGTAGAGAATTACTGGTGCCTGGTAGAGAATTACTGGTGCCTGGTAGAGAATTACTGGTGCCTGGTAGAGAATTACTGGTGCCTGGTAGAGTATTACTGGTGCCTGGTAGAGAATTACTGGTGCCTGGTAGAGAATTACTGGTGCCTGGTAGAGTATTACTGGTGCCTGGTAGAGTATTACTGGTGGCTGGTAGGGTATCACTGGTGCCTGGTAGAGAATTACTGGTGCCTGGTAGAGTATTACTGGTGCCTGGTAGAGTATTACTGGTGCCTGGTAGGGTATCACTGGTGCCTGGTAGGGTATTACTGGTGCCAGTGTGCAGACTGTATTTACCTTATAAAGAATTGTTGCTTCATATTTGAGGATTGTTAGTTCTTGCATAAGGAGTATTGGTATCAATTTGAGGATTACAGCTGCCAGTGTGCAGATTAGTGGTGTCAGTTTGAGGATTATTGGTAATTGTTTGATGATTATTAGCAACTGAAAGAGAATTATCAGTACCAGCTAGGAAATTATTGATGCATGAAACAGAATTGCTGATACATCTCAAAGCAGTAACTGGTGCCACTTTGTGAATGGGTGCCTGTAGGAGCATTACTGGCATTAGTTTGAGAATAGTTTGTACATATTTAAGATTTGTTACTGTCCTGTTATCTGTGTTACTGCATATTGTGAAGTCAGAGACATCTGGTATGGTTATGTGAACTGAATGCATAACAAACTTTTTGAGTCTGTTGTTTTTCTTCTTCATTCCACTTTTTGTTTGTTGTGTTGATTATCATTTCCTGATCAGATCTTTACCTGGTAAGATTGATGCAGGGGGGAGTGACTAGAGGTTCTGGCAGATGCTCAAGGCTCAGATGAAAGGCAAGACGGACGCTAAATCAGAATGCTTACTGGCACCATTAGTATCGATACTCTTCACTGGCTGCTGAAGATGGGAACGGAGTGCTTATTTGAATGGGCTGAGTGCTGTGATGTTGGTTCTTGAATCAAATCAAATCAATCTTCATTACCCTGTTTTCTGTCAGTGTCTGTGGTTTAATTTATTACTCATTTAAGAATCGACATCTTAGCACACCAGGCATACCCATAGATGCTCAGTCACCCGCAGCAAATGACGTAAGGTGTAGATGCTAACTTTTCCCATAGCACACTAATTATACACACACCGATTTCCTCTTATCTGTCCCTCCTTGCCGGATCCACACTTAATTCCTCGAACACATATTCTTGCCCATGTTATTTCATCTGATCTCATGTCTTCTGCCAAAAGCCGTTCATATATGGTCTTCAGAATATCTCCTTTGTCCAATACGAGTGTTTCTGTGGCTTTCGCTTTTGTAGCCAGAAAATCTGCTCTTTAATTCCATCGCACTCCTGGATATCCCAGACAGTATATCCACACGATTCCCTGCAATGTTGGCGAACCGATGCTTGGTATCCACTCATGCCACATGAGTCCATTTTGAACATTCCACAATGCCGAGTGAGAATCATAATTAAGATTCTAGTTCAATTTCAGCTATGGGAGATTTGGCAGCAGATTATAGTGCATTTCATTTTGACCGAGGTATCAAGAACCGACCGTTCAGTAGCAGTGGCAAACTACTGAAGCTATAATTGCCTGGCAAAACCAAAACGGCTGACACATGCCGGGGTTAGTTCTGTAATATCCTGAAATCAGGGCTATTAAACTTGTGGCCCGCGACCCAAAACCAGCTCCCTGAGACCCAGCAAATGGCCCCTGATCATTGAAAGTTGTATTAAAGATCTTTCTATCCTGGGACTCGGGTTACTGGCCCGCGACGATCCTCTTTTTTAACATGTTGTCCCCTGGGAATGTCAGTTAAAAGTGCGGATGCAACGAACTTCTAATTTGAACCAACCAGTTCTGCCAGACCCAGAGGTGATGTCAAACTCTGTCACGAACAACTACCGTTTATAATTAATTCTGGGCAATCCGATTTGGTGGACTTTTCCACATGTAAGAAAATTATTTTCAGATCATTACGAGCCTATATTTTAATTAATTAAAAAAAATATTCCTCTTTAGACCATTCTATAAGCATTAAGCTGTCTTAGTCAAGTTTCAGTTTCTCTGCAATTGGGTTTCGTTCCGGTGCCAGTAAAAATCAAATGCAATGTCCCTCACTATCTCATTAAAAAACAAACTGGAAAACAAGTAATTATTCCCGGCACATGTAATAAATGCATAGGGTAGTTGCTAGAGGTGCCAAAGCCAACAGTTGCCAGCAGAAATGCAGTTTGTCATTGGTGGAAGTAGTTGGTCATAAGCTGTCTATACACGCGCACAATCATTGCATAAGGTATGTTGCCAGCCCACAAGCTACAGCCAGCTGTATTGAATTCAGCATTATAAATTTTTTTTTTAAAACAGCTCGCAGTGGTGCACCAAGCACTTATCAGTGAAACTGTAGACAGTTTTATATCACTGACAGTATGCTGTGGCAGACATTTGACATTAAAGTACTAGCCACCACCACTGT
Organism: Candidula unifasciata; assembly: GCA_905116865.2. Lineage (NCBI taxonomy): Eukaryota > Metazoa > Mollusca > Gastropoda > Stylommatophora > Geomitridae > Candidula > Candidula unifasciata. The sequence continues at coordinate 225,169 of CAJHNH020007112.1, forward strand.
CATTCTCAAAACAAAAGCCTGGCCAGCGTAGACAGGATTACCGTTATCTTAAAAATTTAGAGTACATCTGCCTGAGAAGCAATAAACCAACAGTCTGCACACAAATAAGCCAGATTTGTAAAATGGAAGTGCCCAAGTCTTAAAACAAGACCAAAATGTTATAAGTAGAAAAACAATCAAGACTTTCTGCCAGAGTTTACAACCAGTGAACGTAAATAAGATTATTCCAGCATCTCTGTCTTATTTCGTCAATCTTCATTGAAATGCTTCTCTTGGATGTTAGTGCAGTTAGCGTGCAATGAATCGCAAATTATTCCTCCTCATAGCACTTAACTCTTTGAGTCCCCGGGGGTTTAGCATCACAGGCCCAGGGAGTAGTAAACAGAGTCATAAAATCGGCGCATCATGCGTTCATTGGGCTTCTAGGTAGGAACCAATGAACATATGATGCGTTCCTTGGGACTCAAAGAGTTTTAGCAGAAATAGTTTATGATGATGATGATACAGGTGTGAAGGAAGCATTATTCTGTCACGCAACTACAAAATTCTTAGGTAGACTCCAATTTGAAAACAGTTTTCTCAAAACAAGGAATTAGCACTTCGTTAATCGCCACATGCCCCGCCCATTTACACACTAGCTCACTTCTGATTGGTAGTTCTTGAACCTGCCACAAGGTTAGGTGGTGTTCCACAATGTCGATATCGCGTGTTGTATATTTCAGCACGCCAGCGCTTTTACCTTAAAAAATATTTAGAAACTGGCCCTAACACAACCCCCCCCCCCCCCCCCCAGAGTGCTGCAACATATGTCACAGTCATTGTCTTTCTCAGAATGAAAACGTAAATGCAGGGCAACACAGAAAGCAAACAATAGAGCGGGACACGCCTGTAACCGTCAAGAAAGTCGACCAGCCCAACAAGCTTGTGAATGAAAAGTGACCTACTTTCTTTGGGGAGACTAACGTTAATCTAACCTGGAAGTATATTTAATTTTATCACAAAGCCATCTTTTGCTAATCAAATATTTTTATCACAATTATTATGTTGTGAAACATACTTGATGGATAAAATTAATTCGAAGAAATCTGTATTACAATGGACTGTTCTCTGTGTCACAGATAAAAGAATGTTTTCTGTCAAAAAAAAAAAAAACCATTACAATTCTCAAATCACAAAGAGCTGTATGTCTGACTGTGTCAAAAAAAAAAAAGATTCTTTCTTTAACTGTCACTGACACACACATCCGTTTTACAGATCTGGCTGGTTTATATGCAGACTGCTGGTTCCTTGCGGCTCAGGCAGATGTATTCCTAATTAGTCAACTTATACAATATGCTTGCTAGGAGGCAATTATCTAGCCCCCCCCCCCCCCTCGCCCAACATATTTATGTCAACTTAGTAATGCAGTAGTAATACAGAACTTAGTAACATTATTAAAAAGCCATCAGCAGAAATGATATAAAACAAGAATACCACTAAAAGGTAAAGTCAGGAGATGTGAACCAGCGGTCACTGCACACGGTTATAAACCATAAGTGCTCAGCCACCAGTACGGACAGCTGATAGAAACTGTCCGCCTGTGTCACCGTCCGCACATAACTCACTCAGTTGGCAAAATCTTCGTCCTATCTCATCAACGTTTTTTTCAGTGTCACTTTCTTTGGCAGGGCATTCTTTTCAGATGGCCAAACCACCTCAATCTCTTCCTCTGCCTTTCTAACCCCCTAATGGAGCATAGGCCCTCAACCAACTCACACCAAGAGGTTCTAATCACTCGCAGCTGTACCCATCTTTTTAACTTCATCCTCTAGCACCCTTCTCCTGGGTTTTTTAATCTTCCTTTATTTCTGTGCTCCTATGGGTTCCGGTGCAAAGAGACATTCTAGTTATGGTTTTCTCACCAAGTCTCCTATGCAAAGCCAACGTCTGTTCTTCACATCTTGGTCCACTGAAACTTGTTTACTTCTCTTCAAAAGCTCTACATTAGTGATGCTACTTTACCATTTAATTCCCTCTATTCTGCTCAGGCATCAGCTAATGAACATCTAGTTCATTAGTTCATTGCTTTAGCAGGTTTCTGTCATAGTCTTTAGCTAGCTTCTTTTTTAAAAATTCTACATAATTGTATGACTGCTGTCATTCCCTGGCTGCAACAGTTATAAGACAAAGATGATGATGCTTAAACTGGAAATATCCTGAGAAGAAACCAGCAGAGAATCACCAAACAGGCACTAAAATAGGAAATACAAGGATGGAGGCAGCGAGGATGTCCAAAATAAACCTCAAAATGATGATTAAAGCCAAAGGGACTGAACTGAATTACATCCATATGAAAGGGACTGAACTGAATTACATCCATATGAAAGGGACTGAACTGAATCACATCCATATCAAAGGGACTGAACTGAATCACATCCATATCAAAGGGACTGAACTGAATCACATCCATATCAAAGGAACTTAACTGAAATATGATGTTAAATAGCACAACAGAATAACATGATAGCAATGATGACTGCTTTTAGTCCAAGTCCTACAACTTCTTTAGTTTTAATAACATTTCATGTTACTTAGTAACATCACTCGGCCAAAATATATCATCAAGAAAGTTATCAGCAGAATTTCTCTGCCTGGTGGCATTGTCCACAAAACGGGCCACCTTGCCACAAATGTCCGCCTCCTTCTGCGACCACTTCAGATACAAGGCTGGCTCCCAGGAATGGCGGACCAATTTGAAAAGATCGAGGGTCGCTCGAGCATCCTCGACGGAACAGTGGCCCTGTCGACCGACCTGTATTTGTCTATCTGAAACAGAGAACCCGTTGGAGCTGTGTTAAAGGAGTGGACATCTTGGTGGAAGCATGAAATGGATTATGATATGAATTCTTACATTACATGAAATCTCACAATTTAAGAGAGACAACAAAACAAAACTATTAGACAAGTGTATTAGAAATTTAACCAGAAAGACAAGTGTATTAGAAATTCAACCAGAAAGACAAATGTATCAGCAATTAAACCAGAAAGACAAGTGTCTAAGAAATTCAACCAGAAAGACAAGTGTATCAGCAATTCAACCAGAAAGACATGTGGATTTCTCTCGGAGAGGCTTTAGAAAAATAATTCTGCGTATTCTTGTTTGTGTAGCCTTATGTACCGATGAAGGTTTTCTTGCTGCAGTGTTCATTTGTTTGTGGAGCTGTATGTACTGATGAAGGCTTTCTTGCTGCAGTGTTCATTTGTTTGTGGAGCTGTACCTACTGAAGAAGGATTTCTTGCTGCAGTGTTCATTTGTTTGTGGAGCTGTCCCTACTGAAGAAGGATTTCTTGCTGCAGTGTTCATTTGTTTGTGGAGCTGTGCCTACTGAAGAAGGATTTCTTGCTGCAGTGTTCATTTGTTTGTGGAGCTGTGCCTACTGAAGAAGGATTTCTTGCTGCAGTGTTCATTTGTTTGTGGAGCTGTGCCTACTGAAGAAGGATTTCTTGCTGCAGTGTTCATTTGTTTGTGGAGCTGTATGTACTGATGAAGGATTTCTTGCTGCAGTGTTCATTTGTTTGTGGAGCTGTATGTACTGATGAAGGCTTTCTTGCTGCAGTGTTCATTTGTTTGTGGAGCTGTACCTACTGATGAAGGTTTTCTTGCTGCAGTGTTCATTTGTTTGTGGAGCTGTGCCTACTGAAGAAGGATTTCTTGCTGCAGTGTTCATTTGTTTGTGGAGCTGTATGTACTGATGAAGGCTTTCTTGCTGCAGTGTTCATTTGTTTGTGGAGCTGTACCTACTGAAGAAGGATTTCTTGCTGCAGTGTTCATTTGTTTGTGGAGCTGTCCCTACTGAAGAAGGATTTCTTGCTGCAGTGTTCATTTGTTTGTGGAGCTGTGCCTACTGAAGAAGGATTTCTTTCTGCAGTGTTCATTTGTTTGTGGAGCTGTATGTACTGATGAAGGCTTTCTTGCTGCAGTGTTCATTTGTTTGTGGAGCTGTACCTACTGAAGAAGGATTTCTTGCTGCAGTGTTCATTTGTTTGTGGAACTGTATGTACTGATGAAGGCTTTCTTGCTGCAGTTTGGTTTGGTATTTCTTAACTGTCAGACAAACAGAGAGGAATAGAAAGATACTCTCTTTCCACAATACTATGGTCACTCACTATTCTTCTTCTGCCTTCTAACCCCCAGTGGAGAATAGGCCCTCAACCGACTCACAGCAAGTGGTTCTAACCTTCGCTATTCCCCGCAACTCACCCCAGGTCCTCCCCATCTCGCTTCTCTTTTTGTGTGGGTCTGCCTTTATTTCTATGCCCCTGTTCGTTCCAGTGCAAAAACATTCTAGTTATACTGTTTGCAGGTTTTCTCACTGTGTGTTCTATCCAATGCCAGCGTCTTTTCTTCATCTCTTGGTCCAATGGAACTTGTTTAGTTCTTCCTCAAAGCTCAACAGCGATTTTATCATACCATTTAATTCTTTCCATCCTGAGCAGGCATCGGCTAATAAATTTTTATAGTCTATTAATAACTGTTTTAGTTGCATTTCATGTTTCCGTACTTTACAGTAGTAGCAATCTGACACTGGAATAATAATTTTAAGTTTAGTAGTTTTAATTTCTTCCCTCCACAAATTACTTAATGCTATCATGCTCCTCTTGCCTTTTGTGTACGTATTTTGAAATATCTATCAGTTCCCCCATCTTTATCTACATTACTGCTCAAATAGATGTATGACTCCACGTCTTGAAGTGGGATACCATTAGGAGAAACCATACTATTATTTGCCTGATTTATTCTTATTAATGAAAGCAACGGCAGACATTAATGAATGAAAAGGACAGAAATATATGGAAGCAAGAGAGAATTGACTAGAGACTATTACAATCAACCTAAAGTGTGAAGATGACACCTGACTAACGTCAGTTCTCCCTTCTCACCTAATAAGGCCTCTGACAATTTCTTCAAACCGTTTCCCTTGCCCTGAAGCTGTGCCATCTCCACTAGCTGGGCGCACTGAGCCGTGTCTCGTACAAAATGGTGATCTGGTGTGATCCCTAAAACCTTGAAGTCGTGGTACACGGCATGGCCGATCACAACCTTGTGCTACAAACAGAAAAATAACAAATGTACATACAGTATATTAATGTAACAAACAAAAAACTTTAATCGTGGGTTTCAGGGTCCTGCTGTGGTGAATAAAGAACAAACCTCCTGCCCTCTCCAGAACGAGCATGTCATAAAAGCTGACTAACTAGTGGTGTTTCCTTTGAAGTCAGATCGTATTTGTAAGGAGCCAAAGGTCTGCATACAAATAGGCCAGATAAATCAAAATGGATGTGTATGCAAAACTCATGTTTTTAGGACAAGACTAAAGTCCAGAAGTGGATAAACAACCAGAACTTTCTGCTGGAGTTTATAGCCGGTGAACGCGAAGAAACCGGAAAACAAACAATGTCAGTCATTCCACATTAACTTACTGACTTTCTTTTCTGAAACATTACTTTCACATGTTATACTGTTTGTGTGTGTCCAGAGGTTTCATTTTGGGACAAAAATAAGAACATACACATAGCGACCAACAAACACAACATAAAAGGCGACTGGATAAGGGTTTGCTCGTGCAAACCTAATGTATAGGAGCTGAAAGACAACAGATTTAGCAGCCGAGCTGTAAAGCACAACCAAGTCACCATCTTAAGGGGAAACACATGTGAAGAAGATAATATGAAGAAAGGTTTTTCCGCATCAAGCAACCTGTCTCATATTGACCACTTACACTATACACCTTCTTAACGTACAATCTATATGACCTACGACCATCTGTACTAATCTGCTAAAGGAAAAAAATTTTAAAAAGAGCAGTGAAGTGTTTTGGCCACAAAGACATAACACTTTTTTAAAACAATACTGAAGGGAAAAGTTCAAGGCAGGGAATAAAATGTGAATAGTGATATAAGTGGGAGGATAACATTAAAAGATGGACAAATCACAGTCACAGAGAGTTATGCACAGAATGAAAGGTCTAGTGTCATGGAGATCTGCTTCATCCAACCATCCTTTATGGCGGAGAGGGCACCCGATGGTTGACTAATACAGCAGTATCTTGCGATACATCTTCAATCCGTTCCAAAATCCCTGGACTTATACAAGATGTATATCAAACAACATTTTCCATAAGAAATTAAGGTAGAATAACTATTCCATTCCCATGAGATTAAAAAAAAAAATTCTACTGTTTTTGACATATTATACACTGATGGGGTTGTATAATTACATCTCTGCTGTGCTACGGAGGCCAAAAGAGCAAAGTGGGAAACTTTTGTGAATGATATGGGAGGCGATAAAAAATGATATGGGAGGCGATAAAAAATGATATGGGAGGCGATAAAACATGGGGAAATTCTGGAAACTGCAAAGGCAGATACAAAGAAAAGATCAGCTTATGACAGTCAGAACAATTTGTAGAGATGATGGTGTGCTTGTGACAACAGACAAGGAGAAAGGGGAGGCTTTTCTCCATAGGTTTATAGCTCAGACAGATCATAATGATGTAAACATCAGGGATGCAGTTAGAAAGGAATTAGCTGGCACCTTGAAGAATATGCACTATCAAGACATGATACAAGTGGAAGATATCAAACAAATTTAAAAAAAAAGCAAAAGACACTGCACCAGGGCCTGATGGTGTCAGGTATGGTCACATGAAGGCTTTGAGCGATGTAGACCTGGCAGAGATGGCCAACTGTTTTAACCAGAGCATTAAGACAGCATCACTGCCGGAGGGCTGGGTGCACAGCTATCTAATCTCACTACCAAAACCTGCTGCTTAATTTTAAAAAATATATAAACTACAAAAGCAATTTGGCGAAATAAATAAAAAATGTAACATCACTCTACTTTGTTGAGAAGAGATGAGTTGCTACTATGATGGGTTTGTTAAGAAGAGATGAGTTGCTACCAGGATGAGTTTGTTGAGAAGAGATGAGTTGCTACTATGATGGGTTTGTTCAGAAGAGATGAGTTGCTACTATGATGAGTTTGGTGAGAAGAGATGAGTTGCTACTATGATGAGTTTGGTGAGAAGAGATGAGTTGCTACTATGATGGGTTTGTTAAGAAGAGATGAGTTGCTACTATGATGGGTTTGTTAAGAAGAGATGAGTTGCTACCAGGATGAGTTTTTCGAGAAGAGATGAGTTGCTACCAGGATGAGTTTGTTGAGAAGAGATGAGTTGCTACCAGGATGAGTTTGTTAAGAAGAGATGAGTTGCTACTATGATGGGTTTGTTAAGAAGAGATGAGTTGCTACCAGGATGAGTTTTTCGAGAAGAGATGAGTTGCTACCAGGATGAGTTTGTTGAGAAGAGATGAGTTGCTACCAGGATGGTGCTAAGAAGGGAGGAGCATAATATGTTACTGTTTAAAATAAGAATCCCCGTCCAATAAAACAGTTATCATTTGATGTCATCTTTCTTTGTTAACTGATACAACAAAGAATTCTTAAAAGCTATATAGATTCTACCTTGATATATGGAAGTGAATCATGGAAAATTGGTAGATTAGTGACCAATTATTTGGAAGCTGCAGACATACGGTTTTATAGACAAATGATGAGAATACCTTAGATAGATAAAAAAAAAAGAGTGATGAATGTGACTCACGAAGAGAATTAGTTGCCAATATTAGAAAGTGAAAATCTAAATTCTGTGGTCATGTGATGAGAAGGAGAAAACTGGAGTACATCTTAACAGTAGGAAAGCTGGAGGGGAAAAGAGGCAGAAGGAGACCAAGAGAAAAGATGCTGGACTGTCTGACATCATGGTATGGAGGATCAGCTGTGTCAGAGTTAACAAAGTACACGAGACAGAAGGTTGTGGTTAGACATGACTACCAACACCACACAGCATGAAGAAGAATATAAAATTCTGGTGTTTTTCTGTCTGTCTTCCCTACTTGGACCTGGTTGAGGCTCGAGTATTCTAAACAAAGGTTATAAATAGAGCAAAACTGTTTTTGTCTAAACAGGATGTGTACCAAGTTGTAGAAAGGGTGTGTATACCGAGGTACCATTGTAAAAATCAAACGAAGCATATACAACATAAAATTAACAGAAACTTACGGCCAGGCATTCCTTAATGTCTCTCAGTGCCAAGTCTCTGGACACAGCAGTATTCATATGCACTGGCCGTATTCCACTCCAGGGCGTCCTGTAGTCGGTGATGGTTTCAGTTGGCTGAATGTACTTGTCATACAAAACAGAGCCTTCATAGTCAACAATGCTGCAGCGGGCTGAGGAAAGGACATTAAAACAGGACTTTACCCAATGGTTTTGGCCATGATGTTGTTGTGTCTGTCAATCAGTCAGCCATTACTGAGAGTAACAAGCATCCTTTGGATATTTTCTCAAAGGCTCCCTGGAGTTTTGGGAAAAGAACAAGAAGAGAGACTGGCAGGTTCTGCAGGAGGCAGAGGTGTTGAACAACACGTGGTTGTGCACCAGAACTAGTGCTCAGACCGGTCAAGACCTGCCTACATCTCTCTGTGGTCATCCTATAGACAATTTTCTATGGATTTTGCACTTAAAAATAAAAAGAATAATTGCCGGAGCTACAGAGTGCATGCTCTGTGTTTGATACTATCTTCAGGTGGCAACAGAGGGAGTAAGAACAGAAGAAGAAGAAATAAAGAGAGAAGAAGGGTGATGGGAAATGAGCAGATAGATAGACTGGACGGTTCAGTTCCGCACCACTTGGCGGTGAACTGATGTATGACAAGCTAGATGTTGTGATGGCCCTTTGGGAGCGAGTGAACAGTGCGGAGGCACAGATTATTGCTGTCTGAGGAGAATGGCGCTGTGAGGAGTTATCAGGGGATCTGGCAGAAGCTTAACACTCAAGAGAAAGGCGAGATGGACATACAATCAGACAATTACTGGTGCAACCAGAATTGGAACTCTTCATTTGCTGCTGAAGATGCGGACAGAGTGCTTATGGGGATGTCCCAAGTGCTGTGATGTCTATTCTTAATTCAGCATTTAATCCTAGAAACAGGTTCCCAACTGGAGCTTGGCCAACCTACACAGGATAAAAAAATTCCTTTGAAGTCGGAATACATATGCCTGACAGGCAAGGAACCAACAGTCTGCACACATGTGAGCAATATCTGCCTCTATCAGCAGTTTTCTTTTTGGATTTGTTCCATTCCAATCCTTTGTCAGTCAGGGACTGTCGAATGTTGTCTTTCCACCCTGGGTCATCCTGGAGGTCTGGTTCCTTGGTTCTTAGCCTGCCATGGTGGTCAATCATTTCCCATTTTGCAGACATGTGAAAACCATCCTAACTGTGACTGATCCACTCGAGTTTATAAGGCCAGTGATTCAAGATCTTGACATACCGTCTGACCGCCAGATTTGTCCCCTAACTGTTTACACCCGTTTCAAAACTTATTAATAATGTTAATAGGTGCTTTATTAATATCCCACCCCAAACAGGGGAAATCCACGGGACAGTCTAATAATTCAGAGAGTGGTAGATAGGCTGCATGCAGTCGTGGGACCTAGGCTGCACTCTCTCGTGGGACATAGGTGGGTTGGGGTTAGGGCCAGTTCTAGATGTTCTGGGGTCGTTAAAAGCATCAGAAAGCCGGGAAACCCAGTCTTACCACCCTCTAAAATGTTGGACTGTCCTGTGACGACATCTGGGGTAGTATATTAATAAAGAGCCTGTTCATATTTTGAAATAGCAAATGTGAAAAACAAAATTAGTAAAAACAAGACAAAGAAGAAACTGATTAATTTATTAGCCAGCTAGAACAGTGGCAATATAGAATCATGAGATAGTGCAGGGCTATTCAAACGACGACCCTCGGGCCAAATCTGGTCCACCGAGGCCTACCAACTGAACTGCTGATCATTGCCAGTTGTACTGTGCTTTTTATGTTCTTGGGCTTCTGGTCCATGGAGACCCCTTGTTTTCAAAATCTTGGCCCCTGGCTAAACTTAGTTGAACAGCCCTGATCTAGGGACTAGCAAATAAACACACGACTGTGTAAGCTAGAACTAGTGAAACCTACCCAGAACGCTTTTCTTTCCTTTGGGTCCCACACCGACCATCTCACAATCAATAGCTACATACATCCAGTCTGGTATGTCTACTACGGCTGGCAGTCGAACACCACTGCCTGTCGGCCTGTGGAAAAACAGAATGTATTAATTAATGGACTCTCCATGTGAGTTTCTGGGTGTGAATTAATGGACTCTCCATGTGAGTTTCTGGGTGTGAATTAGTGGACTTTCCATATGAGTTTCTGTGTGTGAATTAATGGACTCTCCGTTGAGTTTCTGTGTGTGAATTAATGGACTCTCCGTTGAGTTTCTGTGTGTGAATCAATGGACTCTCCATGTGAGTTTCTGTGTGTGAATCAATGGGGGTCTCCATGTGAGTTTCTGGGTGTGAATTAATGGAGTCTCCATGTGTTTCTGGGTGTGAATTAATGGAGTCTCCATGTGTTTCTGGGTGTGAATTAATGGAGTCTCCATGTGAGTTTCTGGGTGTGAATTAATGGGGTCTCCATGTGAGTTTCTGGGTGTGAATTAATGGGGTCTCCATGTGAGTTTCTGGGTGTGAATTAATGGGGTCTCCATGTGAGTTTCTGGGTGTGAATTAATGGGGTCTCCATGTGAGTTTCTCTGTCTCTTGGGGAATGGGGTAGACCCACTGACCCCCCCCCCCCCCAAAGCATATAGTAAAATTCAACTTATTATGGACGTTTCCTTTCAAGTCAGAGTGCATCTGCCAGAGAGGCAAGGAATCAACAGTCTGCACACAAATAAGAAAGATCTGTTAAATGGATGTGCACGTTGACCAAACAATCAGAACTTTCCACTGGAGTTTACAGTCAGTGAAGTAGAAAAATTCATGACCTGCCGAGCATTAGGATTAAAATTTGCAGTTGGGAACTGAAAGAGCGAATGTGGCACTTATGCAAGAGACCTAATGAACCAGCTATAGACAGGGGACTTCTGTAAGAAAACCAGGCTCAATATAACTGAGTACCAACAATTTATGTAGTCTATGTGGCCGAGACAGCCACTCCCACATATCTTCTTCTTCTTTTTTCGCGTTCACTGGCTGTTAACTCCGGCAGAAAGTTCTAGTTATTTGTCCATTTCTGGACTGCAGTCCTGTCCCAGAACCTGAGTGTTGCGTGTTCATCCGTTTGATAGATCTGACTAATTTGTATGCAGACTGTTGGTTCCTTGCCTCTCAGGCAGATGTACTCCGACTTTGAAGGAAGCTCCCAATTAATCGACACTTACGACATGCTCTTGGGTAGGCAGTGGGTCTATTCTTGTTTTCCCTATAATAGGGCCCCGGAACCCAAACGGGGAACTCCCACATATGACTTTAGCCACAGCAAATGCTGTTCTAAAAACCAGAAGTGCAGTTCTATAGGGACTGATGGTTGCCTGCAATATTTGTGAATTAATGGGCAGCCTGTCTGTAGTTTGTACAGTTAACAAATGTAAATTAATAGAAAGCCGGACAGCACCATATTTGTTAATTGTGTAAGAAGATCATCATCATCAGGTGCCTTGCCGACTGGCGTGGGCAATCATGCCTCTCCATAATCTGCGATCTCCTGTAGCATGCATCAGTTCGTGTGCCGACACACCTCCATGCCATGCAACAAGACCATCAAGCATCTTCTCTCGTTGTCTTCCTCTATCCCTCCTTACACAGATCTTTCCAGTGGTCACAACATGTTCTTTTTTCCCTCTTCTCATAACATGGCCGAAAAATGATGACTGTCTCCTTCTGATGTCAGTGATAAGTTGTCTTCGGGCTCCCGCCTCTTTTAAAACCTCTTGGTTGCTCTTTTTGGCTGTCCAAGGTATTCTAAGCATTCTTCTGTAAAACCACATCTCTGAGGCCTCCAAAAATTGTTTGGCCTGCCTACCGATTGTCCAGGATTCACATCCATATGTTAAAACTGGATGTATGTAGCAAGCAAGAATTCTTTTTCTAACTCTCAATGACAAGGATAAGAAGATAAATCCAAATTTGTTAAGTTTAAAATTGGGAAGTTGTCTTATACATGAAATGTATTTTTATATTCACTTTTTAATTTATCCTAAAAAAATAGGGGGTTGTCTTATGCATGGGAAAATATGGTAGTTCGTAAAGTTAACAAATGTTAATTCAAACACCAGTTCTCAAAATTGCATTACCATCAGGAACAACGCCAGTAAGTTTATGCAAACAAGGTTCACCATCCTAAACAAACACGGATCAGGTCAGTGCTCCCGACTTGTCCGATTCGTGTGGCCAAGATATCCAGGTACTTATCCATTTGTGTTCCCCCTCCTCTTTTCCATCGCCAGCTATCAAGTTTTTCTTTCAAGTTTAATGCGTGAATTACAGGAGCAAATCAAGAATGTGTTATGTGTCCATCTTCACAGCACTCCGGACACATCCACAGGTGCTCAGATTCCCCCTTCAACATATCCATCAGTGTTCTGTGGTTAACTGTGCCATGCTGCTGCTTCTTCTTCGCGCTCATCGGCTGTTAACTCCGGCGGAAAGTTCTGGTTGTTCGTCCACTTCTGGACTTAAGTCATGTTCCAGAACTTGAGTGTTGCGTGCACAACAGTTTCACAGGTCTGACTCATCTGCAAGCAGACTGTTGGTTCCTTGCCTTTCAGGCAGATGTACTCCGACTTCGAAGGAAGCTCCCAATTAGTCGACTCTTACAACATGCCTTTGAGCAGGCAGTGGGTATATTCCATTGGGGAAGTCCAATGCTGATTAACAAGATTTCTAGTGTGCCTCTCATGCTTGGCTGTGACGATCTTTACTCCAATTCTTATATTTTTAGCAGTGATGTGGACATGTTGCTTCCAAAATCCTCACAATGTCCTATCTCTCTAGGGACATTAACAGTGTCGGCGTGATCCATAAGGCTGGCCATCAAGATGTACTACAACGCTACAACAAACTGGCACAATCATGGAAATAAAAAAGTGAATGAACCCAGCAAGGGACTAAGACTTTAATACAATCTAGTATCCGAGAAAGGTGGCTGGATTACTCACACAATTCTCTCAAGACTCGCTTCATCGCTTCTCTAAAGAGGAACTATATGTTATATTCAGACTAAGGACAGGGCACAACAGACTTCGTCAACATATGTTCAAACTTGTCGGTGCGGGAAACACGAAGACGTGTCCATGCAGCATGGCACCTGAAAATGCTAAGCATGTGCTCCAACACTATCAACTGTATGCTGCCAACAGAAATGCAATTTGGTCTGTTCCAACCACAATTAAGACAAAAATGATTGGTACACGAGGAGATAATGCCTGCGCAGTAGCTTTCAAAAAGGATACCAGCCTTGATTGAAGAATAAGTGGAAAAAATGAAGTGATAAAAGACAATACATACCCTATAACTTGATGACTTGTATCATCTCCGTCCAACACGATGGCAGCAGCTGCAGAAGCACCATCTGTATTAAAGATCCTCTTCAGACAAAATGAGTTATCTCTATCATGCAAGATCCATTCTGAACTGGGTGTTCTTGATTCGGAAACTCCGCTTTCACTTGAACTGCAACCACTTTCAGTAAAACTTTCTTCAAGTTTCTGTTCACCACTATATTTGCGAATTTCAGCTTTCTCCAAGTTGTTAGACTGTTTCTTTATTTTGGTTTTGTTCTTTCTGTCAAAGTTGGGCCATACAGTAAAACCATTGTAAGTAACACTACGTGCACTAACAGAAGCACCACTTTTCTTGTTCTGCACGTGATTTGAACCTACTTTGGCCTGATCTCTACGTTTATGAAGCCCTAGAGAATAACCAGGTTGTGCCAGTTTACTGCTTGAAGCAGGAGACTCTTCTAAATTTTCATCTTCGCTATCACAAGAAGAGACATAATATATTTCCTCACACGAGCCAGTTTCTGGAGTTGATTTAGCCACACAAATGCTTCTTTTCAGCTTGTCTTTCAAGAGTTCGCATGAATTTTTACGTACCCTTTTCGAACAATTCCTTTCACTGTGACCTTCAATAAAACTGGCCGTTGTTCTTTTCCTGTTGACTTTAACCAAGCTCGCTTGCCAGCTGTTGCCAGGTTTTTCATTACCATCAATCTGCATTTTCTCAACAGCCTTTTTCTCATATCGAAAACCAGCTGCTCCCTGGAAAGGCTGAGTTGGCGACGTACAAGCCTGATATGTGGAAGATGATTGTATTTCACGAATGTTAGAATCTGTCACCAGAGAAGACATTACTGATGAAGTTTTGGCTTTTTGTTTAATGTTTCTCTGTTTCTTTCCTGAAATCCTGCTGTTCCTTTTTCTGGCCGCTAGGATGAATTTACGGGAAACTTGTTTCAGCAGTTCTTCCTGCGTGACATCATCATCATCAACCAGAAACAGTTGCCCCATGTTTGGGTATCAGATTCCATTGATTACGTCTGTCACGCAAAACTGAAAAAAAAAAAAACATAAATAATTTGTTAATGCCCTAGTCATGTCACGGGATTTGAGGAAGAGGGGGTGGGGAGAACTATATATTATAAACATATGGCATCACCATCAGTGTTATATCATACAGTGATATATATGCATTATGTCAAACTATTTTATATTCACAATCATAGTGTTCATATAAACAAAGAAAACAATGTATACAATAATACATAACTGAAAGTATATTATAATGTTGTGTAAATACTCACAGTATCAAACTAACACATTTAGTTTAGTACTAAGAAATGAAGCAAACAAAGCAAAGGGAAGACCACCATAAAAAAAAATTAGAATAACGGCTTCAAGCGCGACCTTAAATAAATTAACACCAACTTATTTAACCCACTGGAAATTAGAAAGCTGAGAAAGAACACATAGAAAATCGGTGACATAATTAGTTACAACCCTCCCCCCCCCCCCCCCCCCGACCTTTTTTTTAAAACAATATTTAATACAATTTCTATTACAACAGTTTTTGTTTGTGGAATTGACTGGTAAAAAAGAAGGGCATAAGTGAATACTGATTAAAAGTTTTAAGAATCAAAATCATAGACAATAACTTCGCACATTGGGCTTACCCAAGGATGTTAACTTCGCACATTGGGCTTACCCAAGGATGTTAACTTCGCACATTGGGCTTACCCAAGGATGTTAACTTCGCACATTGGGCTTACCCAAGGATGTTAACTTCGCACATTGGGCTTAACCAAGGATGTTAACTTCGCACATTGGGCTTACCCAAGGATGTTAACTTCGCGCATTGGGCTTACCCAAGGATGTTAACTTCGCGCATTGGGCTTACCCAAGGATGTTAACTTCGCACATTGGGCTTACCCAAGGATGTTAACTTCGCACATTGGGCTTAACCAAGGATGTTAACTTCGCACATTGGGCTTAACCAAGGATGTTAACTTCGCACATTGGGCTTACCCAAGGATGTTAACTTAGCACATTGGGCTTACCCAAGGATGTTAACTTCGCACATAGGGCTTAACCAAGGATGTTAACTTAGCACATTGGGCTTAACCAAGGATGTTAACTTAGCACATTGGGCTTAACCAAGGATGTTAACTTAGCACATTGGACTTAACCAAGGATGTTAATTTAGCACATTGGGCTTACCCAAGGATGTTAACTTAGCACATTGGGCTTACCCAAGGATGTTAACTTGGCACATTGGGCTTACCCAAGGATGTTAACTTGGCACATTGGGCTTACCCAAGGATGTTAACTTAGCACATTGGGCATACCCAAGGATGTTAACTTCACACATTGGGCTTACCCAAGGATGTTAACTTAGCACATTGGGCTTACCCAAGGATGTTAACTTAGCACATTGGGCTTACCCAAGGATGTTAACTTAGCACATTGGGCTTACCCAAGGATGTTAACTTAGCACATTGGGCATACCCAAGGATGTTCTTTCTTCTAGAATTTTTTCATGTGGACTTCTAGTAATGTTTCTCTACTCTGGGTAGTGACATGTCCGTGTGTAAACTGTATTGTTGCGCACATAAAAAAAAACACAAACTTGGCAGTTGGAAATCAAAAAGATTAGCCTAACGGCGCTGCCCGGGCAAAATTTAGAGTTAAAGATTGTAATGGGGGATATTTTCCACTCAGTTTAGGATGGTTGGGGGGAAAGCCCAAAGCTGACCAAAAACACTGTGATAGTCCAAATACTTGGATTAAACGAGAATCTGGAGATAGGTGACTAACCACTAGTTATCACGGGGACCACGGTGATGCGACCCAAGGTCGCCACGGGAAAAGTAAAGGACCACCACGTGTTGTCACGTGAAAGGAACCCGTGGTATAAGTCAGACTTGACTCTGGTCAAGTGGAGGTTTGTGTCGACCTGTTGGAGCGAGAGGACGAGCGTCTGAATGTGCGAATGTCTACGTGAGTGCCTGAGGAGAAAGGAGACCTGCCGACGAAATGTTAAGCTGAGATCAACCATGCCAGCGTGTGAGATGTCCAAACGTCAGTGTTGAATCCATGGGACCCATCGTTGCTTGAATGCCTGCAGAAGACTGTTCGTTAAAAGGCTGCGTGAGTTTGTGTACGAAAGCGGTTCAATTAGACATCGACTGGACGATTCTCTTTTGTCGTAAGTTTTAATACGTCAATAAAGTAATGTCTCGTAAGCTCACATCGGTGTCGGCTTGTGCCAGGTGTGTAAAGTGAAGCGTGTCAGAATATCATCCACCACACACGCATGAACACCGCCTAGACGACGAGTAGAAGTACAAACCCATTCATTACAAAGATCTATCCAAAGTATTTTCAGGATCCTTGCCGGTGCTATAGAGTTTCGTGCACTGTGCTGAGATTATTCGGACTCAGGCTTGAGTTAGAAGTAGAACGGAGCTCTTATGTGTTACTACCTCAGGCTTGAGTTAGAAGTAGAACAGAACTCTTATGGGTTACTACCTCAGGCTTGAGTTAGAAGTAGAACGGAACTCTTATGGGTTACTACCTCAGGCTTGAGTTAGAAGTAGAACGGAACTCTTATGTGTTACTACCTCAGGCTTGAGTTAGAAGTAGAACGGAACTCTTATGTGTTACTACCTCAGGCTTGAGTTAGAAGTAGAACGGAGCTCTTATGTGTTATTACCTCAGGCTTGAGTTAGAAGTAGAACGGAGCTCTTATGTGTTACTACCTCAGGCTTGAGTTAGAAGTAGAACGGAGCTCTTATGTGTTACTACCTCAGGCTTGAGTTAGAAGTAGAAAGGAGCTCTTATGGGTTACTACCTCAGGCTTGAGTTAGAAGTAGAACGGAACTCTTATGTGTTACTACCTCAGGCTTGAGTTAGAAGTAGAACGGAACTCTTATGTGTTACTACCTCAGGCTTGAGTTAGAAGTAGAACGGAGCTCTTATGTGTTATTACCTCAGGTTTGAGTTAGAAGTAGAAAGGAGCTCTTATGGGTTACTACCTCAGGCTTGAGTTAGAAGTAGAACGGAACTCTTATGTGTTACTACCTCAGGCTTGAGTTAGAAGTAGAACGGAGCTCTTATGTGTTACTACCTCAGGCTTGAGTTAGAAGTAGAACGGAACTCTTATGTGTTACTACCTCAGGCTTGAGTTAGAAGTAGAACGGAACTCTTATGTGTTACTACCTCAGGTTTGAGTTAGAAGTAGAACGGAGCTCTTATGTGTTACTACCTCAGGCTTGAGTTAGAAGTAGAACGGAGCTCTTATGTGTTACTACCTCAGGCTTGAGTTAGAAGTAGAACGGAACTCTTATGTGTTATTACTACCTCAGGCTTGAGTTAGAAGTAGAACGGAACTCTTATGTGTTACTACCTCAGGCTTGAGTTAGAAGTAGAACGGAGCTCTTATGTGTTACTACCTCAGGTTTGAGTTAGAAGTAGAACGGAGCTCTTATGTGTTACAACCTCAGGCTTGAGTTAGAAGTAGAACGGAGCTCTTATGGGTTACTACCTCAGGTTTGAGTTAGAAGTAGAACGGAGCTCTTATGGGTTACTACCTCAGGTTTAAGTTAGAAGTAGAACGGAACTCTTATGTGTTACTACCTCAGGCTTGAGTTAGAAGTAGAACGGAGCTCTTATGTGTTACTACCTCAGGTTTAAGTTAGAAGTAGAACGGAGCTCTTATGTGTTACTACCTCAGGTTTAAGTTAGAAGTAGAACGGAGCTCTTATGTGTTACTACCTCAGGTTTAAGTTAGAAGTAGAACGGAGCCTTATGGGTTACTACCTCAGGCTTGAGTTAGAAGTAGAACGGAGCTCTTATGGGTTACTACCTCAGGCTTGAGTTAGAAGTAGAACGGAGCTCTTATGGGTTACTACTACCCATGTGCCTTGATATCGATTTTACTGAAAGATTGCATTTCCAATTTTCCGTCTACGAACAGGACAGTGCAGGCTCAACTACCACATGTATAAAATAAAGATTGATCATTATACAGTCCCCACAGTGTGCCTGTCAGACAGGACCTCAAATACTTGGGAACATTCCTATTTTCGGCCTCGATAATATATTTATAATTTGGGACGGTTATTGAGTTATTCGGAGGATAGCTTCGTTTTAGCTTGTTTTTACAAGTAAACAAAAGACACACACACACACATCGGCATCCGATCTTAGTAATATAAATAAGTAAGAAGT
The DNA here is from genome assembly GCA_905116865.2 of Candidula unifasciata. Classification (NCBI taxonomy): domain Eukaryota; kingdom Metazoa; phylum Mollusca; class Gastropoda; order Stylommatophora; family Geomitridae; genus Candidula; species Candidula unifasciata. The sequence continues at coordinate 243,815 of CAJHNH020007112.1, forward strand.
CTTGTCTTAAATCCATAACATGCATAAACACATTTTTCATTGATAACCGTAAACATCAAACAAGACGAGTTGTTACAAGTGCTGAGCTGAGTCAACTGAGTAGTGTCAGCAAGTCAGAGTAGTGTCTAAACTGTCTAACTCATAAAACATACTTTTATTAAGCATAAATGACAGAGTAGTTAAATGCACAATAATACTGTGCCATACTATACGAGAAAGTACGTTCACAATAAAACTTACAATAAAAACTTTCAGAAGCGAAACTCTCCTTCGATTACAAACTCCACGTGAATGTACCGAACACACCCGCAGACGCCATTTTATGGACTGTTTGTACAATTTTGGAATTGAAGAGTTTCTGTGACAGCGACTTCATCATGATGTAGCAATCGGTTACAAAACGTCGCTCTCAACACAGCCCGCCCGGGGGTAAAACTCCATCCCCCTCATGCACTATCCATCTTCAGGTGTCTATTATGCCCTGTGACCATCTTTCTGCTGGTATACCCATGCCTCTCTTGCCGGACACCCTGCTACCCCACCACTATTCATTCAATGCCACAGTGACACTTAATGTGGCCAAATATTTCAGCTTCTGGCACAAGACGCTGTTTACGAGCCAGTTTTCCATGATGTTCAGATTGTTTAGAATCAATGTTTTTGTTTTCTTTTTACTTACTCAGCCGATCCTCTTCTACCCGGGTATGTAGAGGTTAGTTATTAGCCAGAGGGGTGTCCCGACTTCTCTGACAGGTTTTTTAATTTGTTTGTTGGCTTTGCTAAATTCCAGTTCTCTGTCAGTCAGGAAATGTCGGATGTTGCCTTCCCAGCGATATCAATGGTATTCTTCAAACTCACATGGGTGACGGAACCTAGGTACTTTGAGCCTTGATTCCTAGAACATTTTCAAGGTGACACAGTGACCTCCAAAACTATATGCATGCGTTAAGTTTTAATAATATTGTTTTATATTCCAACGTCTTTTTCTGTCTTTCTAGCCCCCAATGGAGCATAGGCCCTCAACCAACTCACGTTGGTTCTATCCTTTGCTATAGCATGCAGCTCTTCCCATCTTTATACAATTTTTATTACAACAGATTTTGGAGTTGACTGGTGGGAAAAAAAAGGGCTCCCTTCCATATTATTTCATCTATATTCATTCCAACACGGTGCTTCCAGTATCAAATGCTAACCTATTTAATGAGAAGAGAGACATCGGAGAACATCGCGACAACCAGAAAGATCAGTGGGAAAAGGGGTAGAGGTAGTCCAAGAGAGATGATGATGGATGGGCTGAAACGATGGCATGGAGGGATATCATCAAGAGAGCTGTTCCAGGCAATCAGGGATCATGATCTGTGGAGACGCATGAGCGCCTACGACAGTTGGCAGGGCACATGATGATGATGATGAACCTATGTAAAATTATCACCTATGAAATGAGATGCCTAAGAAAAGCCGCACACTTAACCATCCGAGACAAAGTTTCAAATGATATTATCAGACAGACTGTAGGAACAATACCATGCAGCAAATTAATTAAGAAACAGAAGATCAAATGGTTTGGTCATTTAGTAAAAATGCAGTCAGAACACCTACCAACGCAGGCGCTGCACAGGAAAATATCTGAAGTGAAAGCAAGAGGCCGCCCTAGAAGAATATGGACTGATGACATCAAAGAGATTCTGCATCGACACGGAATGATAGCCAATGCAGCCCATCAAGCAATGGATCGCAAACTGTTCCTCCCCACAACGCTTAATGGCAGAAGTGGAAATTTATGATGAGGATAATGATTATTTCAAAAATATTACTGAAACGCAGCGAACAAATGCCAGATGAAGTCGGATGAGTCGACCTAATAGGGCAAATGCTGCATCTGTATACAGGCACAACTCAATTATATCACTTGGACGAACGAAAAGAAGAAGAAATATGTTGCTATGCTTATTTGCACTTCGACACATGGTAATAATAGTTGTAATAATTATGATTACATACCTGAACAAGGGCTAATCCCGTCGCGCTCCCACCCCATGGCCTCTAAATTATACTCTCAAAATGGTTGATTTCTGGGTATACGGGCTCTTTCGCTTTCATTCTGACTGTCTACCCCACCAGGACATCACACGAGCGATAAACACCGGGTAACACAAAGTACATTTTCATAAGTCGTGAGCAGTCCTATCCGAAATAAAGGAAATGAGGGCTTTACGAATCACCTCTCACTTATATGCCAGCACGTTTCCATGGATAATACCCGGGTCCGAACCCCGACCGCTTCAGTACAGCTCTTTCCTCTGTAACTGACTCCACACCAGGGCCATGGATCGTCTGCCGAGTGCGGATGAGGATCACCCATGGAGAGGTCCCAGAAACCCCTTTCAGCCGTTAGGCCATATCTATGCCCCGGCTATATTCAGGGCCCCCGGCAGCAGCCACTGTGGTGCTTCAAATAACAAACCAAAAACTGTTTCGCCCATGGGGATGACTGCGTAATTTCATTCTTCATCCTGATACCTTATCGAGATCCAATTACTTCCCGTCCTTTTGAAGGAGGACATTTTTCGCTGGCTCTTGCCAGGGGCCGCAATATAGCCTGGCCATAAGTATGGCCTAAAGGCTGAAAGCGGTTTCTGGGACCTCTCCACGGTGATCCTCACCCTCATGGTGGCCTATTGTGTCATCGGGTGTTTATCGCTTGTGCGATGTCCTGGTGGGGTAGAAAGTCAGTCAGTCAGTCAAGATCCAATTTTTCATACACACTCTTTGTAAACAATAGTACAATACAGTGCTAGTACATTAGGGCGGAGAGTACTTTGACGTTAATTGCTTTTGTTGCTTGAGTTCCTAATCATGCTGAGAGGGGGGCTGCATGGTCTCGAATAATGGTGTCCGACTCAAGTGCTAGAGGTTTCGGGTTCAATCCCCGGTAAGGGCTGGGATTTTTTCACGTGCACTTGGGACTTCTAGTAATTCCCCTGGTGTCTAGGGTAGTGAGGACGGACGCCCGTGTGCATTGTTGCGCACGTACAAATCCCCTTGGCAGTTGGAAATCGAAAAGAGTAGCCCAACAGCGCTGCCCGGGCAAAATTTTTAGTTAAAAATCTAGTCAAAATATTTTGGGATCCTCGCCAGTGCTACAGAGCCTGTTCTGAGCTTCTTCGGACTCAGACGAGTTAAAATAAGAATAGAGCACTTATCGGCTACACCCGCGTGCCATGATGTTGATCCGTTGTTCAAAACCTCAAATCAGGCTGGGAGAAATTGTGTCACAAACTTTGCATAGAACTGATAAGCCGAGTGGCAGTGATCTGATTATATGCTTGGTAACGGTTTCATCAAAATCCAATTATGGAGACAAGATAAAAAAGTAATTTTTCAATTAATTACCTCGACTGATAGGGTGTAATTATGACTAAAAAGTAGGGAAAAAAAAGACAATTCTAAATATCAACAGAGGCTTTTATTACAAATGAAATAAATACAATGTTTCAAAATGTAATTTAAATGAGGAAAACAGAAGCAACACTACAGAAAAAAGACATCCTCCCAAATCTTCATCTTTATTCAATAATTGTCAGCTCCCTATCTCTAGTTTCTGTCACACCTGTCTTGGACACTCGGTGGGCTGTCTCAAGTCTTTTTTGCTCTGTTAATAACCACTGGAAACAAGTATAATCTAGTAGTTACACTGTGAGATCTAACTGACACACACACACACACACATACATACATACATACATACATACATACATACATACATACATACATACATACATACATACATACATACATACATACATACATACATACATACATACATACATACATACATACATACATACATACATACATACATACATACATACATACATACATACATACATACATACATACATACATACATACATACATACATACATACATACATACATACATACATACATACATACATACATACATACATACATACATACATACATACATACATACATACATACATACATACATACATACATACATACATACATACATACATACATACATACATACATACATACATACATACATACATACATACATACATACATACATACATACATACATACATACATACATACATACATACATACATACATACATACATACAGATAGACACACACATATACACATACATACAACAGACATACACATGTAGAAGTCATACACAAATATCAGTAAGCAGAGACGCATAAATGACAAACATGTATAGATGGCAGACAGACACATAAATACAGCAGACAGACACATGCAGATGACAGACACAAATACCAACAGGGAGAGACAAATAAATTACACAGACATACAGACAATAAACATACACACATAGATAACAGACATACGCATACAGATGACATGCATACAGACACATATGACAGACAGAAACAGGAATAAGACCCATAGAGATGATAGTCACATGTAGACAATAGACAGACTGTGTTCAGATAATACGCAGATGGAAATCTAGTAACATAGACAGACAATTAACATATTTAGACATATTTAAGGTACACATGTCTGGAGTCCCCCATTGTGGGGGGGGGGGGGAGGAATAAACCTACTGCCTGCCTCATAAGCATGTCGTGATAGTAAACTAACAGGGGCATCCTTCAAAGCCAGAGTACATCTGCCTGAGAGGAAAGGAACCATTAGTTGCCATACAAAAAGGTCAGGTCTGTAAAACGGATGTGCATGCAACACCCAGGTTCTGGAACCAATCCCTAGGTGGACGAACTACCTGAACTTTTAGCCAGAGTTTACAGCCGGTGAACGCTTAGAATATAATGAATCTCTGACACTAACACGATTGCCTGACATGGGAGTAAAGCATGGTGAAGCACGTCTATGCCGCCTTTGAAGCCGAAATAGTTAATTAGTTAGTAAGTCAGTCTTTCCTCTTGGGCCGAGGGCGGCGCATAGGGCAGAGGTCATATCTTTTCATGTCTGGTGGTTCGTTGCCACCTGTTTTAGGTCTTGGATGTTTGTTAGGCCCATGGTTGGGCCTTTCCATATGATGGTTCTACATAGAGTCTCTCTTCGTCTTTCCCGGTTTTTTTTTTCTCTGGATCAAGATGGCGGAATATGTTTCATTTTAGCTTGCCTCGAGACTGTTGATCGACGACCCGACAAGTCGCCATCGTAAAACATCTTTTGTATTAGAATCAGATGTCTAGCTCTAAATGTTATGAGGCCGAGATAGGAGACATTATAACCAACTTTTCATGGGAACAATTAGTAAAAGTACCTTGGAGTGGCTGCTACATCGGAGGACTCAGCACGCATGGGAATACACAATGTGCAGTGAAATCGATCATTATAACATAAAATAACAGGATTAATCTATCTAACAAGTCTTCTTCTTTGTCTCTCTCTCTCTCTTCCCATGTTTCTTTTTTTTCTCTCTATTCCCATGTTTCTTCTCTTTCTCCCCCTCTCTCTCTCCCCATGTTTCCCCCCTCTCTCTCCCTCTCACTATCTCTCTCTCTCTCGCTCTTTCCATATTTCATCTCTCTCTCTCCCTCTCACTCATTCACTCTCTGACCTTCCCCATGGATGTTACTAACATTTGAAAAATCATTAAACGTAACGTTAATCTCCCCACGCCCCGCCCATATACACACTAAGTCACTTCTGATTGGTAGTTCCCGAACCTGTCACCTTGTCACAAGGTTACGGGGGTGTTCCGCGATGCCGTTGATATCGCGTGTTGTATATTTCAGCACGCCAGTTGTTTTAACGCTCCAAATACATAAAGCAACTGGCCCTAACACCCCCTCCCCACCGCCTTAAGAGTGCTGCAACTTATATTAGAGGCATTCTCTTTCTCTGAATGAAAACGTAAATTCAAGACACCACTGAAAGCAAACAATAGAGCAGGACACACCTGTAACCTTTAGGAAAGTCGACCAGCTCAAAATACTTGTGAATGAAAAGTGACCTAACTTGTGAATGAAAAGTGACCTACTTTGTCTGGGGAGATTTACGCGAACCTAACCGAAAAATTAACAATTTCCAGTAACAACATCTGGGTAAAGATTCGGCATCACAGCATACAGGAAAAGCCCATATTAGCTTCGTCCGTCTGAAGGCTCCGGTTGTCGTCTGGTTAAACTACTCGTCTTGCTTTTGCCTCGAGTGGTGCCTATACCCCGCAGACTCTCCCTCTCTCCAGGCGCAGGGTTTTCAATGAGTTCCCTTTTACTTGTCATCTCGTCCCACAGAGGATAAATCACCTCCGCATAGTTCAGCTGCACTACACCCCAAGTGGGACCCGCCCAACCAACCTATCTGCTTGCTCAACCCCAAGCACGCCTGCATAGCCAGGGCAAAATACAGCAGCAACAACAACACAACAGCAGCAAGAAACACATTTCAGCAACTTACGACACCAAATGAGCAGTCTCCCAGTTCGTCTGCAACTCAACGGGGCCTTGCATAATCACACCCCCTCTAGTGATGATGGCGATCTGGTACTGCCATAGCAACAACGAAAATAGATATTAGGTTTATTTTAGTTGCTAAAATGGAACAAAGGAGAAACAACACAACCATCCATTATCATTACCACAAATCAGAACACTTATCAAGGGTAAATACAAGGAATTGTAGAGAGAACACACTAACAGTAAACACACACAAGACCACATCAGCAGACTCAATAGAAAGCAGCAGAAACAATCTTCCGTCTACGAATAGGACACTGCAAGCTCAACTACCACATGAATAAAATAAAGATTGTACAGTCCCCACAGTGTGCCTGTCAAACAGGACCACAAACACCTGAGCACATTCTGCAGACCTGCCCACTCTACCTACAACTTCGAAAAAACAAGAGCAGAGTGTGCAAAGCAAGCTATGGGGAACCATGAAGGACCTGCTACTGACATACGAGTTCATAGAGGCAAGCCACGAGATGGTCTGATCTGAGCATACGCAACCGAACACAAAGAAAAAGAAGTTCACAGATGATACTACTACTACGACTACTACCACTTTCTTCTTCCTTTACTATCACCATCTCCACCACCACTACCACTAACTCCGCCACAATTACTATAACCAATACTATCACCATCACTACTACTACCAGCACCACTACTACTACCAGCACCACCACAACAACTACTACTATCAATACCACCACCACTACTACTACTACCACCAATTACAGCAACACATCTAGAGAGCCAGAATTCAAATGCATACATCAAAACGTGAATATAAAGAAGGAGAAGGAGAAAGAGAAAGAAAAGGAGGAAGGTAGAGGTTGAGAAAACAGAGTAGGAAGGAAGTAGAAGCAGAAGAAGCTGCAACCATGTCCACTGAATAAGAAAAAGAAGCGGAGAAGAAAGAAACAGAGAAGGAAGAAGCAACAGAAGAGGTGTAGGAAAAAGCAGAGGAATAAAAGAAGGAAAAGATGGAAAAATAGAGGAAGCAAGGGAAAGAAGTGGAGACGAAGAGGAAACAGGGGGAGGAGGGAGAGAAAGAACAACAGGAAGAAGAAGAGAAGTACAAGAAGGATTCACCTTATGGAAAGCGTGGGCATCACGGTAGTACAGCAGTTTCATACAGCGACCTATTATCTCAACTGCTTCCTCTGCCGACAGATCTGGCTTCTTCTCTAGGGCATCCCGCATGATCGGCTATAGTGGAGAAGTGGGTGTTCAGTGGGACAGTATTTGATATTAGAGTGAGGAAGCCGGTACTTTATTAATCCCCCCCCCCCCTCGATGACGTCACAGGACAGTCCAACATTTTAAAGGGTGGTAAGACTGGGTTTCAGGCTTTCTGATGCTTTTAACGACCCCAAAACATCTAGAACTGGCCCTAACCCCAACCCACCTACGTCCCACGAGAGAGTGCAGCCTAGATCCCACGACTGCACGCAGGCTATCTACCACCGCCTGAAATATTCGACTGTCCCGTGACATGTGGATTTCCCCTGTTTGGGGTAGGATATTAATAAAGCACAAGAAAACATTAGACGAACAAATTTAAAATCAAACTGAGTCCCTGGAAATGCGGGTATACCGAAAATTAGAGATCATATTTCATGGAAACAAAAACTGGTCCAATACAGTGGTTATGGACAAACTACAAATGAAAAAAGAATTACTGAAAGAAAAAAAATATAGACAACTGAAATATTTTGGCCACTTTAAAAGACACAACACACTTTTAAAAACCATACTGGGGGGAAACGACGACGGCAAGAGAGCAAGAGATGGACAACGATACAAGTGGAAGGATAACATCAAGAGATGGACGGGCAGCGGTCTGAGAGAGCGTACAACCAAGACCTAGGGCATGTTGGAGATCTATTGCAGCCAACCTTCCCTGTGGAGACGGCACCTGACTGACTGATTGACTGATATGAACAAATTTAATACTGAATAGTGGGACCGTCAGCCTTTGTGGCTAAGGCGTTGTGAATACGTTTTGTAAATCTGAGATGGGGAATTTGACACCAGCTGTGGGCGATTTGGCAGCAGACCCGCACACGTGGGTGAATCAATTTAGTGGATAATGGCAAACTGAACCAAACCCCCCCCCCCCGCTAAAAAAATACTGCCCACTGTTGCCTTTATTACACCACTTTTGCGGTGTAGGCAGGAGGGTCTTTGAGCCCACGGATTTACAGCCGCATGGCTAGTGCTGTCGCCATGACTGTGCAGGTAACGATTTTATTTTTCCCCCAACAGAAAAAATTCCCAGCCTTACCGAGGATTCGAACCCGGGTCTCCCGCACGAGAGCCCAGCGTTCTAACCGTTCGGACAGATGACTAACCATGCAAGAGACTGGTGTGGGCCTGAACAAGGCTTTCTTTTTTTTTCTCCAAACAAAAACAAAAAACAAAACAAAAAACAAAAACACACAAAGATGACAACTCACCACAAGGTGTATAGTATAACAAAGGCACAAGTACTCATCACAAGGTGTATAGTATAACAAAGGCACAAGTACTCACCACAAGGTGTATAGTATAACAAAGGCACAAGTACTCACCACAAGGTGTATAGTATAACAAAGGCACAAGTACTCATCACAAGGTGTATAGTATAACAAAGGCACAAGTACTCATCACAAGGTGTATAGTATAACAAAGGCACAAGTACTCATCACAAGGTGTATAGTATAACAAAGGCACAAGTACTCATCACAAGGTGTATAGTATAACAAAGGCACAAGTACTCATCACAAGGTGTATAGTATAACAAAGGCACAAGTACTCACCACAAGGTGTATAGTATAACAAAGGCACAAGTACTCATCACAAGGTGTATAGTATAACAAAGGCACAAGTACTCATCACAAGGTGTATAGTATAACAAAGGCACAAGTACTCATCACAAGGTGTATAGTATAACAAAGGCACAAGTACTCATCACAAGGTGTATAGTATAACAAAGGCACAAGTACTCACCACAAGGTGTATAGTATAACAAAGGCACAAGTACTCATCACAAGGTGTATAGTATAACAAAGGCACAAGTACTCACCACAAGGTGTATAGTATAACAAAGGCACAAGTACTCATCACAAGGTGTATAGTATAACAAAGGCACAAGTACTCACCACAAGGTGTATAGTATAACAAAGGCACAAGTACTCATCACAAGGTGTATAGTATAACAAAGGCACAAGTACTCATCACAAGGTGTATAGTATAACAAAGGCACAAGTACTCACCACAAGGTGTATAGTATAACAAAGGCACAAGTACTCATCACAAGGTGTATAGTATAACAAAGGCACAAGTACTCACCACAAGGTGTATAGTATAACAAAGGCACAAGTACTCATCACAAGGTGTATAGTATAACAAAGGCACAAGTACTCACCACAAGGTGTATAGTATAACAAAGGCACAAGTACTCACCACAAGGTGTATAGTATAACAAAGGGCACAAGTACTCACCACAAGGTGTATAGTATAACAAAGGCACAAGTACTCACCACAAGGTGTATAGTATAACAAAGGCACAAGTACTCACCACAAGGTGTATAGTATAACAAAGGCACAAGTACTCACCACAAGGTGTATAGTATAACAAAGGCACAAGTACTCACCACAAGGTGTATAGTATAACAAAGGCACAAGTACTCACCACAAGGTGTATAGTATAACAAAGGCACAAGTACTCACCACAAGGTGTATAGTATAACAAAGGCACAAGTACTCACCACAAGGTGTATAGTATAACAAAGGCACAAGTACTCACCACAAGGTGTATAGTATAACAAAGGCACAAGTACTCATCACAAGGTGTATAGTATAACAAAGGCACAAGTACTCATCACAAGGTGTATAGTATAACAAAGGCACAAGTACTCACCACAAGGTGTATAGTATAACAAAGGCACAAGTACTCACCACAAGGTGTATAGTATAACAAAGGCACAAGTACTCATCACAAGGTGTATAGTATAACAAAGGCACAAGTACTCATCACAAGGTGTATAGTATAACAAAGGCACAAGTACTCATCACAAGGTGTATAGTATAACAAAGGCACAAGTACTCACCACAAGGTGTATAGTATAACAAAGGCACAAGTACTCACCACAAGGTGTATAGTATAACAAAGGCACAAGTACTCACCACAAGGTGTATAGTATAACAAAGGCACAAGTACTCACCACAAGGTGTATAGTATAACAAAGGCACAAGTACTCACCACAAGGTGTATAGTATAACAAAGGCACAAGTACTCACCACAAGGTGTATAGTATAACAAAGGCACAAGTACTCACCACAAGGTGTATAGTATAACAAAGGCACAAGTACTCACCACAAGGTGTCTATTACCATAGAACTGAATAAATTAGGCCTAAAAAGGTGCCGTCACTGTACACCATTGCCCACCACTAAAAAAAAAAAAAAAAAGACTTGAACAGAACTGAGCTGAGAAGTTACTCTACTGGAGCAGACCCATGCACTAAATCATCAGGTGACTAACCTGTGCTATATAAGACCCGAACCCACACGCCGTCGAAGGAGATTCGTAAGCCGTGCCAATCAAGTCAACATAGCCGGTGTACCTGCGTTATTCAAGAGAGAGAAAAAAAAAAGAGATTTAAATTTAACCCTTTAACTTGTAAACTGAGGAGCTACTGACAGAGACCTTGTGTATACCGGAACAACATATGGCTCTGTATTGTAGGCGGGTGCCAGATAAACTATTCTCACCACACTAAACCCAAATACGTAAAAGCCCCAACAATATTTAATCTATTCATTCATTGACACCTTTCCGTCTTTCCAGACGATAATGTTATATTGCGCTATGAGGAGGAATGGGACTCACAGCCCATGGCGATGGCGAGTGTAACTAGCAAGACCCGCCCGTCTCAAGAAAAGTCTTCCACAATGCTAGCACGCGATTTCAGGACCATTGTTGTCAAAATTTGTGTTTAATCCGTTTCTTTTCACACGCTCAGCTCTCATCCTTTCTGCAAACATTTCTTCCTTCAGTCTCATTCACTTCCTGATATGCCCTTTCCACACATCACGGGCCATGGTATTTTGTTCCCATGAGTCCGCCTCAATACATGTAACATTCATGTCCCAATTGCACACATCTTTAAATCGTAGTAGAGGTCGGTATCGACATCTTCTTTCTGTCCTTAATTCACCATGAAGGATGTCCTTAGGGACTCTGCCATCCTCCATTATCCAGGTGTGACCCAGCCACCTGAGCCTACATAGATTGAGCATGGAAAAGACTATTGTAGTAGCTGCTCTTTCCAGTCTATCTAATCTATCAATGTACAGGATAATATAATAGACGGTAGTTTGCCCCAGAAGTCGTGAGCACCCCTATTCGAAATAAAGGACACGAGGGCTTTACGAATCACCGCCCACTCACATGCCAGTACGTTTCCATGGATAATACCCGGGTCCGAACCCACGCCGCTTCAGTACAACTCTTTCCTCTGTAACTGAACTCCACACCAGAGCCGTGGATAGTCTGCCGAGTTGGGGTGCAGAGTGAGTGAGGACGGATCCAATCACAACAACCAATTTAAACCAGCCGTGGATACCAGGCTAACTGCAATAGGTTTGAGATTAGAGCACTTATTTCCTCCTAAAGTTTCAGTAACATTGTTTTTTTTTTTTTTACGGCAGAGCTGTCAACGCTGTGCCCAACCCCCGAGCCTGGAGTATAACAAACAAATAACAGTCTAGTAAAACCAAACAGCCAAAAAATACCGCAGTTGGTTCTGCAAAGTCCTGTAAAGGGTACAGAACGAACAAAGAAAAATAAATGCACGTTACATACGGTCTGTCATCTTCTAGTCCAGCGACAATGATTGTGTTCCAAAGAGGATTGAACCGGTCCCTTCTGCTGTACAGCAAACGTGTCAGCAAGCAGTGCAAGCTCTGAGGCGTGAAACCAAATCCATCATTGAGGCACTCCTCAACAATTCTGTACACAAGAGCAGAACAACAACAAATAATGTAAAGCTAATCAAGAAAAAAAAAAGGGGGGGGGGTATATTTTTTAATGTCACATAATCAGGTAAAATTAATTTCCAACTTCAGAGCAAACGTGATGCTTCATTCCTGGCCAACGAAAATCCACATAGAACGTCTATCGCTTCCCCTGTGGCAACAATAGACGCACTCTCGGCAAGGCCAATAATATAGACATTCATTTACACGCATAACACTGTCAGAAGTGCCAACACAAACCATCAAAACTGCAGTTTATCTTCCATGTAAGCCGCAGTTACAATAAATCAATAGCTGCACACGCAATTTATCGCATAAGGCGCCGCCAGTTCTGTAGCAAACGGCCACTCCCAATTTTGTATGTCGTAAGACAAGGCCATTCAACTAAGTTTACACAGGGGCCGAATTGTTGGAAAATGGGGATCGTCAGGGTCAGAGGTTTCCGCCCCAGCATACAAAGTTCATTAAGGCAAAACAATAGGCAGGTGGTCCGCTGACCACTTGCTAGACATTTGCGGGCCAGATTTGGTTCGCGGGCCGCCAGTTTAAAAGCCCTATTTTAAGGTGTATTTGCTACGTGGTTGTAGCTCAGATTCTTTACAAACTGATCATCACTCAACGATCTGGTCATTTTAATGCTAGCCACTTTCACTTCCCACGACCTTTCCTGTGTCTCTGGGTGAGAACAATAATAATACAAGGTACAGTTCGCAATACACAAATAAAGGGTCTCTTTGCGTGTCCTAGCAGCCTACTGGGTTTACTGTGTCTTCTTCGTCCGCCTTTCTACCCCCAATGGAGCATAGGCCCTCAACCAACTCACGCCAAGTCGTTCTATCCTTCGCCATTGCATGGAGCTCTCCCCATGTCCTCCCCATCTTTCTAACTTCATTCTCCAGCTCTTTTCTCCATGTGTTTTTTGGCCTGCCTTTATTCTTATGCCCCTGTGGGTTCTAATGCAAAGACATTCTAGTTACACTGTTCTCCTGTTTTCTCAGTGTGTGTCCTATCCAACGCCAGTGTCTTTTCCTCACCTCTTGGTCGACTGGAGCCTGTTTAGTTCTCTCCCAAAGTTCTATATTAGTTATTCTATGGTTTACTGTGCAGTCCAGAATAAATAAAAGTAAAGTACTCTTTTCCACGCCTTCAGGTGTACTGGGCACATAGGGCTAGACATTTATTTTATACACCCATCGGCTCTTGGTGGGTGATGTGGTCAGCATCACGAAGGCCGCCCTTACTTCCCAGGACTGCACCTGGTACCCACTCAAGGTTGTGTCTACCTGGGAGCAGAGATCATTTTTGAAAAATGTCAGGCTCCGTCAGGACTCGAACCCAGACCTTCCATCCCGCAGGCAAACGTCTAGCCGCGACACTAGGGCGATTGCCATATGTTTTAGATGTACATTTGTATACAAACAAATTATAATTTCATGGATGATATGGTCAGAATCACACTCCCTGATACCAAGTTTAGGCTGGGTCGACCCAAAAGCTCTAGGCCAAATACAAAAATTCCACGTGTGCGTTCCGGTGCCCCATTTTTTGGGAGAAAAAAAGAATGGACCCACTGCCTCCCCCAAAAGCATGTCGTAAGAGTCGACTAACTGGGTTCTTCCTTCAAAGCCGGAGTTTATCGCCCGAGAGACACGCAACCAGCAGTCCGCATACAAATAGGCAGGAATTGTAAAACGGAGGCACATGTAAAAATCAGGTCTGGGAACAAAGTCAAAGTCCAGAAATGGATGAACAATGAAGTCTGTCCTTTGGGGTTTACAGCCGGTGAACGCAGACAACAAAACAAGAAATATAAAAAATCTGACTAGGTGTGGACTCTTTCTCCAGATCTTTGCCACTGCATTACTGTGATGGTCTCAATTCTATCATCCAATGGAACACAGGCTCTCAACCAAATTGTCCTATCTCATTATCGCATTCAGCCCCCCCCCCCCCCCATATGCTCCTGTCTTTTTAACTTCTCTAGCTCGCATGTCAATGTCCATCTTTTTAGGGTCTGCTTTTATTTCTATGTCCTTGTGGTTTTGCGTGTAAAGACACCCTAGTTACACTATTATCGGGTTCTCCTAACGTGTGTCTTATCCAACGTCTTGTTTTCACTTCTTGATTCGCCTGACTGTGTTTAGTTCTCTCCCAAAGCTCAACCATAGTCATTCTATTATCCCAGTGTTTCCCACTCTTTTCTTGGTGGCGGCGCCTTTTTTTTTAATCAAAAATTTTCCGCGGCCCCCTAACCTAGGTAAAAGTATGATTATTTGTGTCTTGGTTAAATTAATTATGAAGCTTTTACAATATTTCGCGGCGCCCCCGTGAAGAGGTCGAGGCTCCCCGGGGCGCCGCAGCGCACAGTTTGGGAATCACTGTAGTATACCATCTTACTCCCTTAAACTTGCGCAGGAATTTCAGTTAAGTGTATATAGCTTTTCTGTAACTGTTTCAGTTGTTTGCTAGTCGCAATTACTTAAATGAAAACTAAATAAATGAATAAACAGTGGGAAAAAAAACTACTTACACCTGCTGCTCAAGCAGTCCCTTCAAGTACTGAAAATCCGCGAAGTCACCGGATGCACCAATCACAGTCGAGTCGTTGACCTTGAAGAGACGTTCGCAGTTCCGATATCGAGCCAACGTGCCATAGGAGCCTAGTGTGTCAGCGGCAATGACAGCCCCATCTCTGAACTGCAAAGCCAACACAGAGCCACCCACAATTTTTGGATTTCTGAAAGAAAGCGTTTCAAGATTAAAAGGCCGCGTTGACGTCAATTTTCCCAAAAGCTTCAGTGATATAGGTCACGGGGTTATGGCGTAAGTCACCCGATTCCTATGTTGTTTTACAAGCTGCCGATTAATACATTCTATGCAGTGGCTCTCAATCTTTCTAATGCCGCGACCCAGAGTTCCCTCATGTTGTGGCGAACCCCAAACAAGTATTTTTCCACATAACTTTAATTAGGATGTATTTTTCGATGGTCTTAGGCGACCCCCGTGAAAAGGTCGTTCGACCCAAAACAGGGTGGCGACCGGCAGGCTGAGAACCGCTGATTTACTGCTTCACCCTTTTTGTGTTTACAGATTACCCCTTTCATATTTATTTTTATATTTGAAAAGAAAAACATTAAACATTTCGATAAACTAATTAGCAACGATTTTTGTGTGTGACCTTTGTCAAACATTTTTCTTCTGGCATTCCATGGGACTATGACTCATTTTTAGTTTTCCTGGAACGAGAGGGTTAAAGTCAAGTAGATCTACTTCAATGCAAAATAGCTAGCCGTCTGCAGAAAAATTTACGCAAGCACAAACACCATAGTTCCATCAACGATCTGGCGTAAAAATTTCAATTGTGTAACGGATGACGCAGCACAGGAAGCAAACCAAAGTCTTCAGGGTAAGAGGAAACTGACTCAACTATTAAGCCCTAGACATCCCTAAAATCTTAAAAGAAGACAGTTACCAGGAGCTATGACGTTCGTGCTTTGTGTGACGCTCTCGGCAGAGAGAGAGACTTAGTCAAATGGGATAAAACCTGGTGCGATGATATCGATCATCTTGACTTTTATTTTTACCTTATTTGAGTGTTTGCGCTTAAAAGGGGGGCTGACACAGCCTATTGTAGTTTACAGGTAAGCTGGGATATCTGTACCCTACAGGATAACATATCCCACTTCCGCGAACACGTAGTTGCCTTTTACGACATGCTTTCTTTTGGGGGAGGACCTACTAGGATGTAATAAATAAAAAAAAAATAAAAATAAAAATAGGTGCAAGCGGCACGTGAATGATACTGGTATTGAGGTAGATTCATGAGAATAAAACGACATGGACCTTCTTCTTCTGCGTTCGACATCAGTCATGCTAAACATTGAGTCCCGTCTGGGTCACAAATAGGATTGTGCGTTTAAGGTCGCCACCGGTCCCCATAGCTTCTCTCGCAATGTGGATCCCCTGGGCCAGATCCACAGTCTTTGCTGGGAGAGGTAAGGGCAGTACTGCAGTATGTGCTCAGGGGTCTGTCTTTCTGCTCCACAATCACAGGCAGCAGATTCTTTTATGTCTATCCTGTACAGGTGTGCTCGAAGACCACAGTGTCCAGTCCGAAGTCTAAAAATTGATGTTTGCTTCTTTCCTGTTGAGTTTGTTTATGCTGTCACTCTCTGGTCTGTAATCTCTATTCTGCTTTCTCCACTCCCGCTTGAAAGACTGCTTTAGTGCTGTTTTGGTTTCCTTGTAGCTGTGTGGTGGATGAGGTTGTGGAAGATTACTCCCAGCTTTTGCCAACTCATCTGCTCTCTCATTTCCTTGAATACCACAGTGGGCTGGTATCCACTGCAAGACCAGTTCTGCTTTCTTGGAGAGTAAGCCAATGTTGGTAAATGGACATGAACCGTGTTGCGTGGAGGGAGGATATCAGGAAGGGAATAGGAATAGAGAGAAAATATGATTACAGAAATATTGAGAGCTGTGCGTCTGAGAAGATGCGCACTAAATTTATGGAAGAGTTTAAAATTAAAAAGCACACAGCCATTCTGATGAACAAACAAACAAACAAATCTAAACATAATAAAAGTTTTTTTTTTAAAGGTAGAAAAAACGAGAGTGCATGTCAGTTGGGAGCCATAAACAGCTGAACACATTCTGCAGGCCTGCCCACTCTAAAAAAAAAAGGTACAGTCGGGAGATGTGAACCAGTGTCATCGCACACGGTTATAAACCATAAGCGCTCTGCCACCAGTACGGACAGCTGATAAGAAATTGTCCGCATGTGTCGCCGTCCGCACGTAACTCTGCAGCTACAGCGACGTTTCTCCATTTATTTAAGTGTCAACTCTGGTACCCATTTCCTAGAGGCTGGGTGAACCCCTGGAACCGCCCGGTTTCGAACACCGGCCGTGGGCTGTAGCGAGTCACAGCTGGATTTAAAAGCGAGTCTCCTATCAAGTAACTGCGCTAACGCGGTTCCCTGACAACTACAAAGAGAAAGCTGGCCTCAAGAGCAAAGTGTGCATAGCAATCTATGGGGAACCATACAGGACATGCAACCGCCATGGGAATTCATAGAGGTAACCTGCCTGACGATCTGGCCTGAGCATTCGAAACCTAACGCAAAGAAGAAGAAGAAGAAGAAGAAGAAGAAGAAGAAGAAGAAGAAGAAGAAGCTGTAAACTCACAATGTTCTTTGTAAATATTCAACTCCAAAATTGTCCTGCTGCGTTGCAAATCTATAGATACCATCAAAACTGTCTTCAAATCCCTGGAACTGATTCAGTTCACCCATTTCAAACAAACCAGCCGCCGACATTTTGATGCATATTGCCAGGTGGTCGAAAAAATTATAGTCCAAAATCCAGGCTGCCACGTAACAGTGTGTCTTGCAATGTCAAAACGTATTTACTCACACTTTGTCATCATCATCATTTTCCTCCTCCTCCACATCATCATCATCCCCAATACTGCCACCACCACGACCATCAAATCGTCATCATGGGAGAACGTGTACAGTTCGGAGGAGCAAATTGGAAGAAGGGGGGGGGGGGGGTGTTTGTTCTGAGTGGAGGTTCTGGGCGACCATCAACGCTGAAGAGTGGGTTTGGGGGGGGGGGTATGGGCAAACTTTTAATCAGGGTACACCTGGCACTATCAGCATGGGTCTACGCTTTGGCTACTGAATAAAGAGACGGAGCACGTGTGGGAATGTCCCGAGTGCATTCATGTCTATTCTTGATTTATTCATTCCCCCTGTGGTGCCACTAGACGTCACATTAAGCTCGAGGTTTATTCTTCAATTCCATGCTATCTGATACAAATGTTTCAATACAGTGCCGACCGCTTCAAGGCGATTTCGGGGCAGGGGTGTCGATTCTCAAGTCAACATGGTAAAATAAGATATTGTTTTTTATTTTACTACTGCTACCTTCTGAGTTATATTTAGATATGTGATCTTGCTCATTTCAGATGCTGGGTTCTAATCAGATAGCCTAAATAATTCCTTCTTCTATTTCTCATCCAAACGAAAATCTTTCATGAAAATTGAGGTAATAAACCACGGGTAATCGACTGGATTTCTTACATAATACTGAAAGAATTGCACATGGCGTAACGAAACGAAAGAATCACTGCAAACTCTGTGACGCGTATACGCGAAACAACAGAATTATGATGATGAGGTAGAAGATGAAGATGATGATGATGATGAAGTTAACACAGAGATGGAAAGATTGACATAACATTTTTAAACTGTGACATAAAACAAAAAGAAAGAAAGAAACGAAACTATTGTGGGCCTACTTTTTAAAATGCAGAGCAGTTAAAAATACTGTCTATAATATTTAAAGGAACAATGTAGAATGTAACGAGAACACGAATAGCAGCGTTCTTTTAAAAACTTTATGTTAAAGAACATCATCTTTGATGTGTATTTTTTAAATTGTTTTCACGTTCATTCAGGGACAAATAACGGTATGAGTTATCAATGAAAGAATGATGCTTAAGCTAAGCGAGTAATGATTTTAAATAAATAGAATATAAAAAATCATCTTCGTTACTTTCTCTTTTACTAATACGCTTCGTGTATCGAAGGGAGATATGGTATAAGTTAGTATAATTATTAATATTAAAAGGTTCTTCATTTTGCTCTTCTGGTCGCCTCGACCATAGTAGACACATCGTGCTATTGTAGAGTTTCTCTGATGTTATCTTTAATTTTGTTCTTTGTGTTGTTACCTTGGTCATCATCCTCTTTTGGTGTATAATACTATTATGCCTTATATAATTCATGTATCGTTTGGCATCGAAAGACATGCTCTCGAAGTGGGCAGACTGGTTGCTTTGCTGTCTTTGCATGTAATTTAGAATTGGCTATGTGTTGACTTTTTCTCTTGTAACCATATTCCTGATTTCAACTCATCTGGTCACCCCTGCAGTCATTCTCAGTTATCTTATTTCTTTGTTTAATAATTTTCTTGTCTGGTTTGTGGCCATGTCTGGTTTGTGGCCATGTCTGGTTTGTGGCCATGTCTGGTTTGTGGCCATGTCTGGCACTGTAAGCATAGGGTAGAAAACATCAGTAATTGAAACAAAATGTTGTCTGTTTTGTGTATAACATCATTCTCAGTTTGCCATGGTTGTAAACTCTTAAAACAATTGCTTGAAAGAAGCTAATGAAAGTAGATATCTATATACAACAAGAAGAAAGAGACAAAAACTGTTCTTTGGCCACATAATAAGAAGAGAGACATTGGAGAACATTGTGACAACTGGAAAGATCAGTGGAAAAAGGAATAGAGGCAGATCAAGAGAGATGATGCTGGATGGGCTGAGACGATGGCATGGAAGGATATCATTAAGAGAGCTGTTCCAGGCAACCAGGGATTGTGATCTGTGAAGACGCATGAGCACCTTTGCCAGTTGGCAGGGCACATGATGATGATAAACTCTTATTCTGCAGTTCACCCCTCTCTTGATGGCATCCTCCTACTTGTAATGCAGTCTATTTGTGTGTGTTTGTATATGCGCGCGTGCCTGCCTTTAACCTTTCCTTTCTAAATAAGGTTTAATAAATATGTTTTCTTTTAATGTTGTTGAAGTATTTCACTTGTCTTTTATTTTCAACAACCGTATTTTCCTTCCTTTACTCTTTTCTGGTTGCTGAAGATGAGGATGGATCAATGGTAAAGTGAATATTCAACTTTTTTGTTGTTGCCTTTTTTATTTTAAAGATTCCCCCTTCCCCCCACCCCCCCCCCACCCCCACCCCCCCACCCACCCCCCACCACTCGAGATTTGCATTCTACAGGATTAACATCTGAAGGATGAGAATCAAACAGGTAAAAATCCTGGAAACCCCATTCAACTGTATAGTACATTTATATTGGCGCACCACGAAATGGTTACGTTAACTGTTGTTCAGTGTTAATTTTTTAAATGCTTTATTAATATCCTACCCCCAGATGACGTCACAGGACAACCCAACGTTTTAGAGGGTGGTAAGACTGGGTTTCCTGGCTTTCTGATGCCTTTAACAACCTCAAAACATCTAGAACTGGCCCTAACCCCAACCCACCTACATCCCACGAGAGAGTACAGCCTAGTTCCCACAACTGCATGCAGCCGAGGTCACACGACTGAATGCAGCCTATCTACCACCACCTTAAATATTAGACCGTCCAGTGACCTGTGGATTTCTCCTGTTTGGGGTAGGATATTAATAAAGCGCCATTTTTAAAAAGGGTTTTGTGAAATTTACCCCATCGTTTGCAAGCAGATCTGAAAAAAGTGACTTATTGTTTTGGGCAAGATATCACATTCCAGCTGGAAACTAGAATAAAGCATGCTTTCCTCGTATGGATTCTGGGATCCCATTGTGGGGAAAACAAGAATAGACCCACTGCCTCCTCAACAACCACGTCGTAAGAGTCGACTAATGGGGGGATTTCCTTCAAAGTCAGACTGTATCTGCCTGCGGGGCAAGGAACCAACAGTCTGCATACAAATAAGCAAGGTCTATAAAACGGATGCACATACAAAACTCAAGTCGTGGAACAAAGCAGGGTTTACAGCCGGTTTTCACAAACAAACAACATGCCAAATCTTTCCACTAGGGTTTACATCCGGTTTTCAACAAACAAACAACATGCCAACTCTTTCAGCCGGGGTTTACAGCTAGTTTTTAACAAACATGCCAAACTCCCTTTTAAAGACAAATGAAAAAATCAGTTCAGTTTTTTGCAGTTGTAAATTTTAGACTCTTGTGAATTGTGTTTCTGCCTTATTTTAGGTTTTCCTGACTTTAAAAGCATCCAGATCAAGAATGGCAGGATCTGTCAAAGCTGTTCTTGTTGATCTTAGTGGGACTTTGCATATTGACGATGATCCTACGCCCGGAGCAGTGGAGGCACTCAACAGGTATTGATGTTAGTTGTGTGTGTTGTTTGTCCATCATGAGTGATGAAGACCGCTTTCATCCATAGTAGTAATAATGAATGTGTGTTGTTCTGGTAATCTGGTAATCCTAGTTTCAGCATCATAGCAAACGGGTCACCCCATTGTTGCTCCGCTCCTGTGCCAACGAAAAACACTCGTAGCTCACAGTGTCACACCATGCACTCAACTCAGAAGCTGGGTGACGAAACTATATCCTTCCAGTCTACAAATGGAGCAAAAATGCAACGGCCACCGCCTGGCAGAACTGCCACGGCTTTAAAAAAAAAAAAAAAAAAAAAAGTGGTCGTGCCTAGTGTCCACTGTGACTTGAAGCATTATGTGAGGGGTTAACAAATGGTCACCCCAGCAGTACCCTCACTATTAGCTGGGAAAGGGACTTAGGACATTACATCCACCAGCAGGCGTCGCCCCTACAACGACCTGACTGCCTTCGTTAACGACTGTTCACCCAACAGCCATGCAGTTCTTTGGCACGAAGGAGACACCTTGAACTTGGGTTTCAGAATGCCGACTTCCGTTGTTCATCCATCATGAGTGAGGAAGACTGCTTTCATCCATAGTAGTAATAATTAGTGTGTGTTGTTCGTCCTTCATGAGTGATGAAGACCGCTTTCATCCACAGTAGTAATAATGAATGTGTGTTGTTCGTCCATCATGAGTGATAAAGACTGCTTTCATCCATAGTAGTAATAATTAATGATTATGAGCACGAAGGTGGCTGATTAATCCAGTATGAGGCCGGAAAGTTCTTGAGCAGTGTGGACAACAGGTGGAAGCCACAGTAAGTTTTGGATTAGCAATTTGGTTCTTTCTAGTATGCCTCCGTTTGTTTGCCTGTGCAACCTCCACTGCCTTTCTGTGGAGAAAGATTGAACGGTACAGATTAAAATATAGTGCTGTGAGCTCGATCCATGTGAGTTGAACTTCAGCTACTGAAGAAGTGGGAATGTTCACAGAGTAGTGATATCAGTGTGTAACTAATTAGTTAATTCATTCATCCCCCCTGCGGCTTCCGGGACCCCTCATTATGGGTAAAAACTGCCTCCCCAAGCATGTCATAAGAGCCGACCAATTGGGGGTTTCCTTTAAAGTTGGAGTGCATCTGCCCAAGAGGCAAGAAACTAACAGTCTGCATAAATAAGTCAGATCTGTAAAACTGATGTGCACCTAAGACTCAAGTTCTGGAACAGGTCAAAAGTCCAGAGTTGGTTGAACAACCAGAGCTTTCTGCTGGAGTATACATCTGGATCAGAAAGAGGAAAAACATCGACATTCTGAACGAGTTAAACATCAGGGAGAACTGGCTCATAAACAGCATCCTGTCCTGAAAGTTAAAGTATTTTGGCCACATCAAGCGTCATGGTGTTTGGGAAAAGACAGTGGTGGTAGGTGTAGTTTGTGGAAGGTGAGGCAGAGGTCGACCACTGTGAAGATGGATACAAGACATTAAAAAAGCATAGGCATTGAAAGCACATGGGGCCGGAGAGCTGGCTAGGCAAAGGGATACTTTCAGGCTTGCTGGGAAGAGAGCGACCTTCTGTAAAGGACTTGCTGATTGATAATGATACAGCTGGTGAACGCGAAGAAGAAGAAGAATTCATATCTGTCTTTCATTTATTCATACATTTCATGGTTGATCTGATTTTGTTTAGACTGAAAGCCTTGGAAAATATTCGCATAAAGTTTGTTACCAACACAACAAAAGAAAGCAAAAGATTTCTGATAGCACGACTTCAGAAAATTGGATTCAGTGTTCAAAATGAAGAAGTGTTTTCTTCGTTGTCAGCAGCAAGAAAACTGCTGGATGATCGGCAACTGAGACCTTTCTTTATGATTGATAAGAAAGCTTTGGAGGATTTTGAAGGTATGTTTGAAGAAAATAAAAATAAATAAAAATGTCCTTATAGCAAGTGTGGTTGTCGTGATGTGCAATGCTAGATCTTCTCGTTGAGAATGGTTGCTAGGATTTTAAACTGTTATTATAAAAGATCTCCCTGCTCTTGTCTGGGTTTTACACTACTGTGTCCATCTCATGATGTTGTCTTCTCTCTTGTTTCATTGTCATAAACAGTTCACGACTCACATTCACAAGGTCCTACATGCAGATGACCTGGCCATATGGACTCAAGCTGAACATATAGAAACAACTAAAACAAGAATGCATGAAGCTATGAATACAGTTAAGAAATGGACAGACTCTTGGGGAGTCACAATAAACCAGACCAAAGCCGTCTCAACTCTCTTTTCTCTTTCCACAAAGCCAGAACAAGTTGATCTGTACCTAGAAGGCAACATCCTTCCAAAAGAGGATAACCCCACATATTTGAGAGTAAAATTTGACAAAAGGCTAACCTGGGGCCCCCACATTGAAGACACCTAAAGGAAAGCTTCCCTGAGGCTCAGACTTATAAAGAAACTCACTGGAACAAGCTGGGGTGCAGATGCCAACACTGTATGACAAGTATACACTGGATACGTATGGCCAAAACTGGAGTACGGCATGGGAGCTTACTCTACTGCAGCCAGAACAAACCTACATAAACTGGATAAAATACAGAAAACTGGTCTCAGAATCATCACTGGAGGTATGAGAAGCACACCAATCCATGAGCTGGAGGCAACTTCTGGCCTTTAGAGCTTGAGCGTTTGAAGGGAAGAAAAGATGCTTACCCTAACGGAAAAATTTTAACGCATGAACAACAACCCCATTCTCTGAATAGCAAATAACTAAAAACCAACTGAAAGACAAAGCTTTCACCATCTATCAAAATTGTACTACACAAAAAACAGTGACATCCTTTCTAAAGATGCTTTAACATGAGAAATGAATTATGTTTGGATGTCTTAATTGACATTTAGCATATAAGTGCACTTGCTTTCTGACATCTGGTTTCTATTTATCTGTCAATTCTGTCATCTTTTGTGAACACACTTCCTGGATATTTAAATTTCCTAACTTGATTCAGACCGGAACAATTTAGCTGTATGTGTAGTGGGCCAGGGGTTCAGCTAACTTGCATTGTTTCAGTTTTGTTTGCATTGTTTGTATGTAAAACATAATTATCTTTGGACTATCATCTCTGTAAATTTCAGGCATATCTCAGGAAAATCCCAATGCAGTTGTCATCGGCCTAGCCCCTGAAGAGTTTTATTATGAGAAAATGAATACGGCAATGAGGTAAGCTCACTGCCTCTATTACTAAAGTTATTACGTGAGGCTTTTAAATAGATATTGTCTTACAGGCATTTTCCCTCAGCCAATAAATTTGACACCAGTTATAACGAAACTCTGGGGTACAAAGGGTTCTCAGAAGGGTAGGAACCTATTTTTTGAAAAATAAGTTTAAAGTCTTAGAATTGAAACTGCAGTGTAGAAGAAGAAGCAGAAGAAAAAGAAGGAGGTTTAGGAGTAGAAGATGAAGAAAAAGAAGAAAATGAAGAAGGAGGACGAGTAGAAGATGAAGAAAAAGAAGAAAATGAAGAAGGAGGAGGAGTAGAAGATGAAGAAGAAGAAAAAGAAGGAGGTTAAGGAGTAGAAGATGAAGAAAAAGAAGAAAATGAAGAAGGAGGAGGAGTAGATGAAGAAAATGAAGAAGGAGGAGGAGTAGAAGATGAAGAAGAAGAAAAAGGAGAAGAAAAAGGAGAAGGAGTAGAAGACGAAGAAGAAAAAGGAGGAGTAGAAGACAGAAGAAGAAGAAGGAGGAGGAGAAGAAGAAGAACAACAACAACAACGCTGGCCAAAAGCAGTATTGGCAGCAAAAGAAACAACAGAAAAAGGAGGAGGAAGGGGAGCGAAAGAATAAATGAACAAACTTTATTTTCAAAGGGTCACAAATTGGGCACGCAGGCCCATCTTACATTCAGCCCTTCCCAACACTCATCTTTCACACACCAATTGTATTTTATCATAAAACAATGTGCATACTATGAATATGAAGGATAAAACACAACAGCATGGATGGTAAATGCATGCGCACACGCAGGCCCAGTCACACATTCACTCAATTAAACACATACATACTCACATAATACTCGCACACACACAATATGTATATGCATGCATACATACATACATACTTACATACATACAGAAGGGCAGACAGGCTGGCAGGCTGCATACACACACACACAAGCATAATATATACACATACATAGATACAGACAGGTTGAAGCAGAAGGATGAAGTATATTACAAGAAGAAGCAAAAAAGTAGACTTTCAGAAGGAGAAGAGTTTAAGAAGGAAAAGACAAAGGATAGAGATTTTAGGAAAGGCAGTGTAGAGTTAAATAAAAAAGGAGAGGAGTTTAAGAAGTAGATTACATATTAAATAAAGAAAAAAAGACTACGAAGAAGAACAGCTGCAACTGCAGCGGAATACACTGAAGCAAGTATAAGAAGAGGAGGAGGAGGTGGGGGGGGGGGGGGGGTATAGACCAGGGTAATTGTTGTGGTTATTGTTGTCCAAATATTTCTGTTTTAATCACAAATTCAGGCTACTCCGGGGTGGCGCATCTCTGATTGCTATTCACAAGGCCAAGTATTATAAGAGAAATGATGGACTCGCCTTGGGACCAGGTGAGAGGTCATTCAACTTTGAAAATAAGATGTAAGGTAGATTAGACGCTGAAAGAGCCCATATCATCTAGTGGGTTTTAGCGCCACATTTTATATTAGTAATAGTAGTAATAGTAATAATAGTAGAATAGTAGCCGTAGCAGCAGCAGTAGTAGTACCAATAGCAGCAGCAGCCATAGTTTCAGTAGTAGTAGCAGCAACAGCACAGGCTGTTGTAGAAGAAGAAGAAGAAGAAGAAGAAGAAGAAGAAGAAGAAGAAGAAGAAGAAGAAGAAGAAGAAGAAGAAGAAGAAGAAGAAGAAGAAGAAGAAGAAGAAGAAGAAGAAGAAGAAGAAGAAGAAGATGATGAAGAAGAAGAAGAAGAAGAAAAAGAAAAAGAAGAAGATGAAAAAAAAAGAAGAAGATGAAGAAGAAAAAGAAGAAGATGAAGAAGAAAAAGAAGAAGATGAAGAAGAACAAGAAGAAGAAGAAGATAAAGAAGAAAAGAAGAAGAAGACAGAGAGAAGAAGTTGAAGTTAACTTTGAGAGTGTGAATCCTCAGTTGAAGTTAACTTTGAGAGTGTAAATCCTTAGTTGAAGTTAACTTTGAGAGTGTGAATCCTCAGTTGAAGTTAACTTTGAGAGTGTGAATCCTCAGTTGAAGTTAACTTTGAGAGTGTGAATCCTCAGTTGAAGTTAACTTTGAGAGTGTGAATCCTCAGTTGAAGTTAACTTTGAGAGTGTGAATCCTCAGTTGAAGTTAACTTTGAGAGTGTGAATTCTCAGTTGAAGTTAACTTTGAGAGTGTGAATCCTCAGTTGAAGTTAACTTTGAGAGTGTGAATCCTCAGTTGAAGTTAACTTTGAGAGTGTGAATCCTCAGTTGAAGTTAACTTTGAGAGTGTGAATCCTCAATTGAAGTTAACTTTGAGAGTGTGAATCCTCAGTTGAAGTTAACTTTGAGAGTGTGAATCCTCAGTTGAAGTTAACTTTGAGAGTGTGAATCCTCAGTAAGATGATTTTTTTTTTAAATGTTTGCTCCAAAAATGAACTCCTAATCTACACAGTCCAAGGGGACTGCATCAGCAATGCTGCCCTACATCCTCGGGCTCAAAGACCCCTTGGCGACACCGCAATCATTGTAAATACAGGCAGCTAAGGTTAGTTGCGTATCCTTTACAGAAAGGACGTTGTAGAACCAACCCCAACAGCCCCTGGCCGTTGTGTGGTTTTTCTAGGCATATTTACATCCAGTAGTTTGCCATTGATTTCTAGACGGTCGGCTTTCTTAATACCACTGTCGAAATCAACGCAAGGTGCATGGCCCGCAGCTGGGATCGAACCCGACATCTCGGCATTAGGAAGCATTCGCATTGACTTAGCTACAGAGCCGACAATACAGACAGAAGTGGAGAGTAAATCACTCTCAGTAAAGATCACAAAACGAGTAAAGAAATGTTATATTGAGCCTGTTCTGTTGTATGGCAGTGAATCTTTGAGTGTGAGCAAAGAAATTAAGAAGAGTTTGGAGGCAACTGAGATGTGGTTCTTGAAAAGAATGTGGTGAAAACCTTGTACTGCAGAATAACTAACACTGATTGCCTGGAACAAAGTAAAACATTATAAACAAAAATGAGGAATAGACAAAGTTCTTTGGTCATGTGATGAGAAAAGAAGGGCTGGAAAATATCGTGACGACTGGAAAGGTCACTGGTAGAAGAGGCAGAGGCAGACCACGAGAAATGATGGTGGATGGCTTAAGACATTGGCATGGAGGAATATCATCAGCGGAATTGATCCACAACACCAAATACCGAGATCCGTAGAGATGCATGAATGCCTACGCCAGCTGGCAAGGCACTTGATAATGTTCAATGGACAGTTGCTTTTTATTTTGCAGGTAACTTTCTTTAAATTGATGATGATGACAATGAATGATGTTTAGTTTTGTCTCACATTGCTAATATCTTTGGTTATTTTATTTTCCAGGTCCTTTTGTAGCAGCTCTAGAGTATGCTACTGACTGTAAGGCAGAAGTTGTGGGGAAGCCCTCGGAGAGTTTCTTTGTGTCTTCCATTGCTTCCCTGGGTTGTGTCCCCTCTGAGTGTATCATGGTTGGAGATGTGAGTATCGATGTTGAATATTTCTACTGTCTTCTTCTCTTCAGGTGCTTGCCTTCTGATCTGAACGTCATGGGTTCAGATCTCCAAAATGCTCTGTCTTTTCCTCTGGATGTAGACTGTCTCAAACTGCTGTGTGTCCAATGCCTGGTGTTATCCTCCTACTTGTATCGCTGACTTCTTTTTGCTTGTTTGCCTTCAACCTTTCCTTCCATCCTGATCTGTATTATGGTTTTCATAAGATTGTTATGTCTTTTAATATGGCTAAATACCTCATGTCTTATTTTTCAGTTTCTGTGTCTTCAGCTTGGCTCAGATAAAATTTTTTTAACTTTGATATTTCCATTGAAATTCAGTTGAGGCAATTCTCCAACTCATTAAAAAAATGTTTTCTGTTCTGTTGAACAAGATAGGTACCAGAACACATTCTTGCTGAAGTTCTCTTTTTATATGTTTGAACCTGGAGAGAACGCTAATGGAAGGTACAGTTTCTGGAAAATGAGACGGAGGCAGACCTCCGCAAATGTGGATACAAAAAAATTAAAGATGCAATGTCTATGAAAGCACACAGGGCTGGGGATATTGGTTAGAGAAAGTGATAATTTCAGGCGTGCCGTGACGAGAGCAACATTCTTTTAAAGGTCCTGCTAAAGAGTTGAGTTAAGTCAAGAATTGACATCACAGCACTCAGGGCATTACCACGCATGCTCTGTCCTCATCTTCAGCAGCCAGTGCAGAGTTAAAGTACTGATGGTACCGGTCACAATCTGGTTATATGTTCATCTTGCCTTTTCTCTGAGTGTAGTGAGCCGGCCAGACCCTCTGGTTACACCCAGGTGTCTCATCCTCTCCAGACCCTGCTAATGAATGATGATGCTGAGATGAGTAGATGTTGTTCTGTCAGAATGTTGCTTCTTGATCCCAGCGTATGATGATTTTACTTCTGTTGATTTGTTTTGTATTGCAGGATGTGAATGATGATATTGCAGGAGCACAAGCTGCAGGGATGAGAGGAATCCTTGTTCGAACTGGTGAGTTGTATTTCTAACAACTTTTTTATTCAGAGCCGTTTCTCCAATGTGAATGTAAATACTGAGGGCTTGCGCAATAAATTGCAACATTTTTTGCTTTACCTCCCCACATGGATTTTGCGGCCTCATGGGTTGGGGGGGGGGGGGGGGGGGGGGGGGGGGAATAGACCCTTAACACACACACACACACGCAGAGAGAGAGAGAGAAAGAGAGAGTTAGTTGCGTATCCCTTATAGGGCATTGCAGAATCAATCCCAGTATTTTGTAGTTTGCCATTGCTTTCTCAACGACTGGCTCTGGATACCACTGTTGGAACCAATGCAATACAAACCATCCGCAGCTAGAATCGAACCTGGTGCCCCGGCATTACGAAGCTCGTTCGCAGCGCCTAAGCCACAGACACCGACATGAAGCATGTCCTAAAAGCCAACTAATTGAGGGTGTTTACTTTGAAATTAGTCGCCAGTTGTTAACAGTAGAGATAGATTAGTCAATCCTTCTTCTCCCTACTTTCTTTCTGTGGGTAGATACCAAACCTCAGCACAACAAGAGGCTCTGGGGATGGAAATAGACCCTGTGCCCCTAACACACACAGAAAGAAGTTAGCTGAGCATCTTTTATAGGACATTGCAGAACCAACCTCAGCATTTTTTGTTTGTTTAAGCTGTTGGTTTTTTTAAAGGCAAATTTAATGTTCAGTAGTTTGCCATTGCTCTTTGAATGATCGGCTCTCGGTACTACTGTTGAAACTAACGCAAGACAAACCATCTAGGATCGAACCTGGTGCCCCGGCATTAACGAAGCTTGTTCGCAATGCCTAAGCCACAGACACCAACATCAAGCATGTCATAAAAGCAGACTAATTAAGGGTGTTTACTTTAAAGTCGGTCGCCAGCTGTAAACAGTTTAGATAGATAAGTCAATCCTTCTTCTCCTTACTTCTTTCTGTGGGTAGATACCAAGCACCAGCACAACAATATAACAACGATTCATGTAGGTATAGGGTCTGGGATATGCAGGAGTGCTGGGGAATGAAAAAGCAGAGTTTTTGGCTACAGAAGTGATAGTTACAGGAACACTCATGCTGGACAAAAGAAGACAATCGATAAACATATGCTGGTAAAAAATACGAGGTTATGTTGAATTAGGAATCAACATCACATCACTCGGAACACTCCCATACAATGTTGAATTGAGTCAAAAATTGACATCACAGCACTCAGGGCATTCCCATATGTGCTCTATCCCTATTCTCAGCAGCCAGCGCAGTTACTAATGGTTCCAGTTGTAGTCTGGTTGTATGTCCCTCTTGCCTTTCCTCTGAGTGTAGTGTGCTGGCCAAACCCTCTGGTCATACCAAGGTGCATCATTCTCTCCAGCCCATAATAACCTAGTTTCTCTTCAGACTTCGTTACTTGTTCCCAAAGGGCTCTGACCACATCTTCCATGTCATGTATCAATTCATCACCCAGCGATGCAGATCCCACCAATCTGTCTGCCTGTTCATTCCCCACCACGCTGGCATACGAGGTTAAATGAAATAAAAGGTGTAAGAAAGTGTAAGAGAATGGAACCGGTAAGGAGGGACATATGCGAGGAAGAAAACAATGTGGGTACAATCAGTGTGTTATGGGAAAAATTCCCTAATTCTCTAAACGGTTTTAGTAGTGCTTATGTTATCATCTCCCCAGGCAAATACCGAGATGGAGATGAGAATAAGATCAGCCCACCTCCCTTTAGAGTTGCAGACAATTTCTCTCAAGCTGTTGATGTTATCAAAGAGTTATTATAATTATAATAATAATACAAAATTGTTAGTTATGTTTCCTTTACAGGGCCTCACAGAATAAACCCCAGCTTTACTTTTTAAGGCTGTTTTGTGAGCAATTTTACGTTCTGTAATTTGCCGGGACCTTTTCATGTTTCCAGACCCAGGATGAGAGTGACTTCCCTTGCCATTCATTCCTCTTCAGGTCGTTGGAACTCTCCTGTATTGTGGGGGTGTTATGAAATGGCTTGGTTTGGCATTCGCCATGCCTGTGTAATGTTTGTGGGAGGTTGTGTTATTGTGAGTCTTTTGCGAGGGCCGCACGGCAAGGGATATCACTCTTATCCTATACTGGAAACATGAACTGGACCACTTGCCGTCTCGATACCATTGTCGAAACTAGTACAAGGCAGTCTGCTGCTATGTTGCCTGCACCTGAGATCTAACCTAGCATCTTGGAATGATAAATAATAATAGTAATATGTTTGGACAAAAATCTGATGCTGTGCTGAATCATGGGTCTCTGTTCATCAACATCATTAATCAGCGGTTGCTTTTCAGAGCGTTGCTCTTGTCGCAGCATGCCTCTCTTGTCACGTCACTCCTATCTTGTCACAGCATGCCTTTCTTGTCACGGCACTCCTCTCTTGTCACAGCATGCCTCTCTTGTCATGGCAGGCCTCTCTTGTCACGGCAGGCCTCTCTTGTCACAGCAGGCCTCTCTTGTCACAGCATGCCTCTCTTGTCACGGCAGGCCTCTCTTGTCACGGCACTCTTCTCTTGTCACATCATGCCTCTCTTTTCACGTCTCTGCTATTTTGTCACAGCATGCCTTTCTTGTCATGGCACTCCTCTCTTGTCACAGCATGCATCTCTTGTCACGGCACTCTTCTCTTGTCACAGTATGCCTCTCTTGTCCCAGCACACCTCTCTTATCACAGCAGGCCTCTCTTGTCACGGCATGCCTGTCTTGTCATGGGAGGCCTCTCTTGTCACAGCATGCCTCTCTTATCACAGCAGGCCTCTCTTGTCAAGGCAGTCTCCTCTTTTCAAGCCAGTTCTTCAGTCTATATGCTTTCATAGCCAGTGCATCTTCAGTGTCTCTAGTCCACATTGATGGAGGTCTGCCTCTGCCTCGTTTTCTGGGAACTATACCCTCCATCACTGTCCTCTTCAGACCACCATGATGTTTAGCATGGCCATGAGACCTCAGCTTTTGATGCAGGATGCTGTTTATGAGCCAATTCTCCTCAATGCTCAGATCATATGGGATTATGGTTTTCCTTTTCTTGGTCCATGGAATTCTAAAAATGTTCTATGGCTATAGCGTTCTGATGAATGTGTTTTGTTTCGTAAATATGGGACATGAAGGTAACCACATAGCAGAGACTGTCATTGTGTTAGTGTTAGGCCCTTACATAATCT
This sequence comes from Candidula unifasciata, assembly GCA_905116865.2. Lineage (NCBI taxonomy): Eukaryota > Metazoa > Mollusca > Gastropoda > Stylommatophora > Geomitridae > Candidula > Candidula unifasciata. The sequence goes on from CAJHNH020007112.1 coordinate 276,171, forward strand.
AGGTCAGAGGCTCACAGCCTCTTGGGTCTTGGGTCACCAAGTTACAGTTCGTTTATTTAGTCTTTTCATGTCTGGCCATCAAATCTTTTAGACTTTTTGTTTTCATGTCTACGGCCCGTCCAGTCAGCCACATTTGGACTTCCTGTTTTCATGTCTACGGCCTGTCAGTCAGCCACATTTGGACTTTCTGTTTTTATGTCTATGACCTGTCCAGTCATCCACATTTGGACTTTCTGTTTTCAAGTCTGCGGCCTGTCCAGTCAGCCACATTTGGACTTTCTGTTTTTATGTCTATGGCCTGTCCCGTCATCCACATTTGGACTTTCTGTTTTCATGTCTACGGCCTGTCCAGTCATCCACATTTGGACTTTCTGTTTTCATGTCTACGGCCTATCCAGTCATCCACATTTGGATTTTCTGTTTTCATGTCTACGGCCCGTCAGTCATCCACATTTGGACTTTCTGTTTTTATGTCTATGGCCTGTCCAGTCATCCACATTTGGACTTTCTGTTTTCATGTCTGCGGCCTGTCCAGTCAGCCACATTTGGACTTTCTGTTTTTATGTCTATGGCCTGTCCAGTCAGCCATATTTGGACTTTCTGTTTTCATATCTACGGCCTGTCCAGTCAGCCACATTTGGACTTTCTGTTTTTATGTCTATGGCCTGTCTAGTCATCCACATTTGGACTTTCTGTTTTCATGTCTACGGCCTGTTCAGTCAGCCACATTTGGACTTTCTGTTTTTATGTCTATGGCCTGTCCAGTCATCCACATTTGGACTTTCTATTTTCATGTCTGCGGCCTGTCCAGTCAGCCACATTTGGACTTTCTGTTTTCATGTCTATGGCCTGTCCAGTCAGCCACATTTGGACTTTCTGTTTTTATGTCTATGGCCTGTCCAGTCATCCACATTTGGACTTTCTGTTTTCATGTCTACGGCCTATCCAGTCATCCACATTTGGACTTTCTGTTTTCATGTCTACGGCCCGTCTAGTCAGCCACATTTGGACTTTCTGTTTTTATGTCTATGTCCTGTCCAGTCAGCCATATTTGGACTTTCTGTTTTTATGTCTATGGCCTGTCCAGTTAGCCACATTTGGACTTTCTGTTTTCATGTCTATGGCCTGTCCAGTCAGCCACATTTGGACTTTCTGTTTTCATGTCTACGGTCTGTCCAGTCAGCCACATTTGGACTTTCTGTTTTCTTGTCTACGGCCTGTCCAGTCAGCCACATTTGGACTTCTGTTTTTATGTCTATGGTCCATCCAGTCAGCCATATTTGGACTTTCTGTTGTCATGTCTATGGTCTGTCCAGTCAGCCACATTTGGACTTTCTGTTTTTATGTCTATGGCCCGTCCAGTCAGCCATATTTGGACTTTCTGTTTTCATGTCTACGGCCTGTCCAGTCACCCACATTTGGACTTTCTGTTTTCATGTCTACGGCCTGTCCAGTCAGCCACATTTGGACTTTCTGTTTTCATGTCAACGGCTCCATAGAGCCCGGAGGGATCCACGTGTACTTTCCAGGGGTCTCCTGGCAGCTCCAGGTCAATAAATAGAAATGGAATAAAATTAAAGAATGACTAAAAGACCAAAAGTAAAAATCAAAATAAGAAAACTAGAACTTAACCTCATCTACTTGGTCATTCTGCTGCCACAAGAACCAAAATTATTGTAATTTGAGATGGAAGATAATACGAGGAACAATAGGGGCTTATTATTTTTCAACATCTTAAGAAAAGGGGCTTGATGATTTTCAATTGATATTGAATGTGTTCAGTGTAAACAAAAAACAAACAAACAAAAAAAGCACCCATTTTAATCTTAGTGGAATACAAGGTCCTATAGATTAGATATGTCACAGCGAATTAAAATCGTGTTTCAAAACCAAATTCTACCAGAGGTTTCCCGGCATTTACAAATAAATTTTTCCTCTTCTTTTTTTGTGTGTGTGGTTTGTTCACTGGCTGTAATCTCCAGCAGAAAGTCCTGTTGTTTGTCCATTTCGACTTTGGCTTTGTTTAAGGGCCTGAGTTTTTGCATGTACATCCGTTTTACTGGATTATTTGTGTGTAGTTGGTTGTTCCATGCCGCTTGGACAGATGGACTATGACTTCGAAGGAAGCCCCCAATTAGTTGACTCTTATAATATGCTTTTTTAGGTAGGCAGTGGGTCTGTTCTTATTTTCCCTACAGTGGGCCCCAGGAACCCATACAGGGACCAAATGAATTTAAAATCTTGTCTCAGAAAGCAAACTGAATATTGCTGTCATTCTTAACTCTTTGAGTCCGAAGGAATGCTTCATACGTTCATAGGTTCCTACCTAGAAGCCCAATGAACACATGGTGTGCTGATTTTATAACTCTATCCACTACCTTCTGGGCCTGTGATGATAAACCCCCTGGGACTCAAAGAGTTAACAACATATCTCGGTGAACTGGGATTCTTCACATATACAGCTACCGAAACGAGATACAGAAGCCGCGTATACCCGTGTGGGTTCCAGGGCCCTATTATAGGGAAAACAAGAATAGACCCACTGCCCACTCAAAAGCATGTTATAAGAGTCGACTGATTGGGTGCTTCTTTCGAAGTTGTAGTGCATTTGCTGAAGAGGCAAGGAACCAGCAGTCTGCATGCCAATAAGTTAGATCTGTAAAACGGATGCACACACAACACTCAGGTTCTGGAACAGGACCGCAGTCGAGAAGTGGACGAACAACCAGAACTTTCGGCCGGAGTTTACAGCTGGTGAAGGCGAATAAGAATAAGAAGAATAAGAAGAAGAAGAAGAAGAAAAAGAAGAAGAAGAAGAAGAAGAAGAAGAAGAAAAAGAAGAAGAAGAAGAAGAAGAAGAAGAAGAAGAAGAAGAAGAAGAAGAAGAAGAAGAAGAAGAAGAAGAAGAAGAAGAAGAAGAAGAAGAAGAAGAAGAAGCGGCTTAAATTCAGAACCAAACAGTTGCCTGTATTTATCATTATTTGAACCTGAGATAAGCAAACTGCTATAAAAATTAAACCACAATTTCTTTTTAAACATTTGTACATTATTTTTCTGGACCTTAGTGTTGCTGTCACTAGTATTGTAAAATCTGTCGTAACATCAACATCATCATGTGCCCTGCTAACTGGCGTAGGCGCTGACGCGTCTCCACAGATCACGATCCCTGGTTCACTGGAACAGCTCTCTTGATGATATCCCTCCATGCCATCGTTTCAACCCATTCAGCATCATCTCTCTTGGTCTACCCCTACCCCATTTTCCACTGATCTTTCCAGTTGTCATGATGTTCTTCAATGTCTCTCTTCTCATTACGTGGCCAAAGAACAGTGTTTGTCTCTTTCTTATTGTTGTTGTAACATACATGGTTTGATTTGTTGAACTTTGGAAGAGCTTTTATGCATGGCTACGTTTTGATAAAAGCAGATGTATTGTGGGAGTTGAGAATCAATGGATTATTATGATTGATTTCTGGTCAAGATGGCAAGGCAGGGGGATGTTTATTTTTCCGCCACCATCTACCCAGGGTGAATTTTAGACATCCTAGAGTGGAAATTGTGGGAAACTAGTCTGAATATGAAAGTCTAGTTTGGGTGTGACCTTCTAGAAAGTTTGAAAACACTGTGACTGGTCTATCAAACTAACAGTGCTTTATTTAGTGCTGGTAGGAAATGGTAAGGGGAGGGGTGTGCGTGGTCTCAAGGCATGGTGTCCATCTTGAGTGCTAGAGGTCCAGAGTTCAGTCCCTGGTAAAGGCTGGGATTTCAATCCCCGGTATGGGCCCATCCTCCTCTCCAACTTTCCGATCATCATGATGTACTTTATTCTTCTAATTTTGACGACATGACCAAACAATTTAGATTGTCTTTGTCTATTTGGGTAATCAGGTTTCTTCATAAGTCAGTTTCTTTCATTACTCTTAACTCTTTGAGTCCTAGGGGTTTAGCATCAGAGGCCCAAGGGATAGTCAATAGAGACGTAAGATCAGCACATCTTGCATTCATTGTGCCTCTAAGTAGGAACTTATGAACGTATGATGCATTTCTTGGGACTCAAAGAGTTAATATCTGTCCAGGGTGTGTTCTCATAATTTGTCTATAAAACCACATCTCCGTCGCTTCCAAATAGTTTTTCATTAATTTTCAAACAGTCCACTATTCATTTCCATGTACTTGAAAATTCTCTTTCTCGTTTCAGTTGATAAATAAAATTGCATAGAACAGTGATTCCCAAACTGTGCGCTGCAAAATATTGTAAAAGATTCATAATTTAACCAAGAAACGAATAGTGATACTTTTACTGAGGTTAGGGCGAAGTGGAACAATTTTATTTGAAAAAAAGTCGCTGCGACCAAGAAAAGTTTTGGAAACACTGGCATAGAATATTCTTCATTTTGTAAAATACTGCCTTTGCTCAAGCAATAGTATACACACACATTTAAAAAAGGCAGCTGTTAGAAGTTCCAACACAAACAGTCTGCCACTAGATAGAAATTCAGTTCATCATTGATGGAAGCAGCAGTTGCAACAATCAGCAGTTGCACATGTAATATTGCGTAAGGTACTACCAGTTATGTTGTTGTTTGTTGTTTGCGTTCACCGGCTTTAAACTCCAGTGGAAAGACCTGGTTGTTCATCGATTTCTAGACTTTGGCTTTGTTCCAGGACATGAGTTTTGCGTGTGCATCTGTTTTACAGATCTGACTTATTTGTATGCAGATTGCTGGTTCCTTGCCTCTCAGGCAGATGCACTCCGACTTCAAAGGAAGCCCCCAGCTAGTCGACTCTTACGACAGGCTTTTTGGGGAGGCAGTGGGTCTATTCTTGTTTTCCCTATAATGGGGCCCGGGAACCCACACGGGGGAACTACCAGTTATATGACAGTAGGCCATCCGCAATGTTCTGAACCAAACACAAACCAGTCAGTCAGTTCGTATCATGTCCTTTGCAGAATCTTGATCCACTAACAACCCTCCGAAAAACTTCTCGATCACAAGTAAGATGCCCCGCGTCTGATACTCCCATCTGAAGATCATCCGCCGCATCCTGCCCCTATCTTTTCTTTGGCCTTCCTCTTTCTCTCTTCCCAGGCATATACCCCTCCATTATTCTTCTCTCTAAACTTTCGTGACCTTTCAAGTCAACACAAACCAAGCAGAAAACTCAAGTCACAACATACATGGGTTATTCTTTTTATTGTATCTAATTTATTGATGTATGATACTGGAGTCTACATTCTAATTTCCTCTTGGGTCCTTCTTCACTTACGTAAGTGATGGCGTCACTGGATTGATGTACTTGATATCCCTGTTTGTGGTTCATACTGTAAAGAAGAAGTAGTAATAGTAAATTATACAACAATATCCTGTTCAACTAATCTGCGTATTAATTTGGATATAAATCTGGTTTTCCCCCAATTTAATTTAGGTCAATAATGCGTACTAATTTATGTTTGGTTTTTTAACCGTGCATATAAAATGACCCCTTTCCACGCCTTTAGTTATATTGGGTATATAGGGCTAGACCTATATTTTATAGACCAATCGGCACTCAAGTCTTGGTCGACCTGGGAGCCAAGATCATTTTTGAACCCACGACCTTTCCATCCGCAGGTGAGCATCTAGCGGCTACACCACAACGACTCCCTATCATGCATATATAGGTTAGTTGCGTATCCTTTACTGGACGTTGCAGAACCAACCCCACAGCCCCTGGCTGTTGTGTGGTTTTTCTAGGCGAATTTACGTCCAGAAGTTTGCCATTGCTTCCTGGACGGTCGGCTTTCTTGATACCACCGTCAAAACCAACGCAAGGTGCATGGCTCGCAGCTGGGATCGAACCCGGCATCACGGCAATACGAAGCGTTCGCATCGACTTAGCCACAGAGCCGACGATCATGCATATATTAGATGCTAATTGCAACAGTTTGTAGAAGTATAGATTGTTAATTTGTATGTATCCTGAGTGTACTTCTAAAATAGTTGTAACTCCTGTGTGGGTTCCGGGCCCTGTTATAGGAAAAACAAGAATAGACCCACTGCCTACCCACAAGCATGTCGTAAGAGTTGACTAATTTGGAGCTTCCTTCGAAGTCAGAGTGCATTTGCCTGATAGGCAAGGAACCAACAGTCTGCACACAAATGTGCCAGATCTGTCAAACGGATGCACACGCAGACACTCAGGTTCTGGAACATGACTGCAGTCCAGAAGTGGACGAACAACTAGAACTTTCCACCAGAGTTTACAGCTGGTGAACGCAAAAAAGAAGAAGAAGAAGAAACAGTTGTAACAATCTTATTGTTTACTTTGTCCTGAGAAATATTTAAAATGA
>CAJHNH020007112.1:287500-320282 GCA_905116865.2 Candidula unifasciata
AACCCACCTGATGGTCTGATCTGAGCATACGAAACGCAAAGAAGAAGAAGAGGATTCTACATCCATTTGGAATCATAGTGTAGCCAGTGCTAGCTTTGGCGCGCCTGACTGAAAACTGTACTTTGACCAGGTGACTGTCATAGAAGATGGTGGTGATGATGAAGATGATAGTTGATAGCGTTGATAATGATGTTAAACTTAAAATGAGGAGGATCGACTTCACTGCACGGAGGTTTCACCCATATGGCATGGTCTCCGCAAAATGGCTAATCGCCTGCTGAGAGCGTCGCGTAAAGCACGACCTTAGTAACTCCGGCAACGATCCCCAGAGATCTCTGTAAAAACTGCACTCGTGAGATGATGACGGTGATGACGACAACAGAGAGGATGATGGTGATAATGGTGCTGATGATGATGACGATGAGGAAGATGGTAATGATGTTAATGATGGAAACGACAAGTTTTACTTGCGGAAGGACAGACCAGACATACCTGCGTCATCTGTGGGTTCTGATTCATGTTGCTCAGGGGGTTACCCTGGGACCGGGGAGGTGGTGCGGCCGGTGTGGCTGTGAGATTTGGCCCCCCAATACTGGCTGGGAGAGTGGCAGTTACTGGACCGAAGGAACAAATTGGCAGTAGTTTATCAGCCTTAACTGGCTTTCGACAACAGTGTATATGTGTGTGTGTTTGTATGTTTGTTTGACAGACAGTCAGACAGACATATATATTATATGGATATATAGACAGACAGACATATTAGATATACATATATATAGATAGACAGGCAGACAGACATATATATTAGATGGATATATAGACAGACAGGCAGACAGACAGACAGACATACATATTATATATATATATATATATATATATATATATATATATATATATATATATAGAGAGAGAGAGAGAGAGAGAGGCAGACAGACAGAGAGGCAGACAGACAGACAGACAGACAGACAGACAGACAGACAGACAGACAGACAGACAGACAGACAGACAGACAGACAGACAGACAGACAGACAGACAGACAGACAGACAGACAGACAGACAGACAGACAGACAGACAGACAGACAGACAGACAGACAGACAGACAGACAGACAGACAGACAGACAGGACAGACAGACAGACAGACAGACAGACAGACAGACAGACAGACAGACAGACAGACAGACAGACAGACAGACAGACAGACAGACAGACAGACAGACAGACAGACAGACAGGACAGACAGACAGACAGACAGACAGACAGACAGACAGATAGACAGATAGACAGATAGATAGATAGATAGATAGATAGATAGATAGATAGATAGATAGATAGATAGATAGATAGATAGATAGATAGATAGATAGATAGATAGATAGATAGATAGATAGATAGATAGATAGATAGATAGATAGATAGATAGATAGATAGATAGATAGATAGGCAGGCAGGCAGGCGGATGGATGGATGGACTGATAGGTAGGTAGATAGACAGACAGACAGACAGACAGACAGACAGACAGACAGACAGACGGACAGACATACACATATATAGAAAGATAGACATACGTATATACTTATAGAGAGACAGACATATAGAAAGACAGTTATGAAGACAGACATATAGGCAGAGTCACTAAGTGTCAGAGGCGCGATTCCCTTACCATTAGCCGATAACGCTGGAGCGACCTGTGCGGTGTTCTGTCGGGACAACAGTGCAGTCAGCATGGGGTTCTGTGACACTGTAATCACATATGGAACAATTAATAAATATGCTCCCATTATTTCTTTTGTTATCGTTATCATCGTCATTATCATCGTCATCGTCAGGATCAACGTAATCATCCCCACCGCCATCATCATCACCTTCATCATATGTATTTCCCAGGTCGACCCAGCCTTGAGAGGGGGGGGGGGGGTACCGGGTAAGGTTCAGGGAAGTAGAGGCGGCCGGCGTGATGCTGACCACATCACCCATCTTTTGCCGTTGGTCTATAAAATATAGGTCTAGCCCTATATGCCCTATACGCCTAAAGGCGTGGAAAAGGGTCCTTTACTTTACTAGCTTACATTTGTCTTTTCTTCGTCCGGCTTCAGGAAAATTTAATGCTGCAGCAGGTCGGGGTCTTGTCTAATATAGTTCAGACCGCTTAAGGCGTTCTCCTATGTGGCGAATTCCTGTTGTAAAGAACATTTGTTTTATATCCCCTTCAATTTGTCTTGCTTGAACTGTTAACTGGATAAGAGGGATTTCTAATTAGAAAAAAAAAAAAAAAAAAAACATTTCTTGGATTCCCGGTAAGTTCTTCTTATCAGATCTGCACTTTAAAATCTTTTCTCTCTGGCATTACTTTCCTTCTAACTTTTATTTGGTCACGGGAGATATACCCTTGCATTACTTGCTTTCAAACTTTTCTTACGCCGTCACACATTCCATTTCTTTTCTCTGGAGACCCGCTGGTGTTACCTTCATTCTAACTTTTCTTTCTTCACGACACACTCCATTTCTTTTTCTCATCACTTGTATTCTTACTTTTCTTTCCTCACCAAACGTTAATTTCTTTTCTCTCGATATACCGTGGGGTTACAATATTCTTCTTCTTTCGTTCGCTTGAAATAAACTATCTATATCTGTGATGTTGTCTCAAGTATCAATGTCACTGTCTGTTGTAATTCACTCAGCGAGCCGAGTGTAATACAACAGACAGTGACCTTTTTGTATTTTCCACAAAAGTAAGATTTCCACATTCAAAGTAGAAAAAGAATAAACAGACAGTTCCAAAAAATCCAAACTACTAACTAGACACAGTGACACACACATCACAACACGACTGTCTCCCGTGAATTTAAATTCAAACTGCTGTAATCTAACAGCGAAGTTTAAAAATCTTGTATCTCCTCTTCACAATATCCGCTTGCCTATTTTTAATCCGAATACATTCATAACAGAAAACTTTGTAAGCACATTAAAATGTCACACAATGCAACATATACAAACACTTCCACTAACTATTTTTCAAAGGACTACTTGCCAAATGTCAAGTGATTTAGTCGGAAGGACATATATACAGAAGGGCGTGAGTTTAACTTGCACCGGTGTTTCTCTTGGCAGGGTTACAATCCTTCTAACTTTTCTTTCGTGACGTAACACTTTATTTCCCTCAGTCTCAAAATATATGTGGGTTGACCTTTTCAGATACGGATATCCACCCTCTTTCTTGTAATCTCTTTCAGAAAATATCTAAGCCAAAGCTGCCTTTATATTTCACGACTTTTACTGTTGGTGGGGGGGTGGGCGGGGGGGGGGGGGTGGGGGTCTCTGAACCTGAGGTTTCACGGACGTATGGCATGTTATGTCGCTACGACTGTGCAGGTGAGGATTTTATTTTGCCCCTGACAGAAAAAAAAAAGCACTAGCCTTACCGAAGATTCGAACCTGGGTCTCCCGCCCAAGAGCCCAGCATTCTAACCGTTCGGCCAGCCGCTTCTCTCTTCTTTATGCATCTTATGTAAATTATTATGTAATATAATAAATATATATAATAAAATAATTATTGAAAAAGAGCGGGGGGGGGGGGGGGGGGACCTACTTGCAGTAGCTTAGTTCCAGGCATCTCCCGAATATTTTCCTTAATCCGATGAATACACCGCAGGTATTTTACTATCTACACTTAACAACCGCCTACGAAAATGTGGCCTGTCCACACCCTCCTATACTACTACTGTCTTCTTTCAGCATGTCGTAAATTATCATTGAAAAAAATAAAAAAAGTGAACATAAAGTTTTTAAAAACTTACTTGGATTGGCTCCAGGCATGCCACCTCCAAATCCTCCCATGCCTCCCATACCTCCCATGCCTCCCATACCTCCCATGCCTCCCATACCTCCCATGCCTCTCATCATCATGGGCGCCATTGCTTGCATGAGCAAAACCGTAGGGTTGACTTGCCCGTTACACTGAGGAGACGTGCAATGATCTGCGAATAATAGCAACAAGTCATTGAGATTACTGTTCGCGCCCCAATGTGGGGCGAAGTCTTTCGTAACTTTAAAGCCCCACCCAACTGTAGTCGGGGGCCCTAATATAACCTAACGGTGGAAGGGGCTTTCTGGGACTTGTGCCCAGGTGATTCTCATCCGATTGTTGGCACTTTGTATCACCGGGTATTGGTCGCTGTTGTGGGGTTGAGCTTCATTCACGTGGACGACAAAGAGAGTGCAGAACTGACAATGTTAGTGCTGCTGTTGGTGGTGTTGGTGTTGGTGGTGGTGGTAGTGTTGGTGGTGGTAGTGGTGTTGGTGGTGGTGGTAGTGTTGGTGGTGTTGGTGTTGGTGGTGGTGGTAGTGTTGGTGGTGGTAGTGGTGTTGGTGGTGGTGGTAGTGTTGGTGGTGGTAGTGGTGTTGGTGGTGGTGGTAGTGTTGGTGGTGGTTGTAGTGTTGGTGGTGTTGGTGGTGTTGGTGGTGGTAGTGGTGTTCCTGGTGGTAGTGGTGTTGCTGGTGGTAGTGGTGTTGGTGGTGGTAGTGGTGTTGCTGGTGGTAGTGGTGTTGGTGGTGGTAGTGGTGTTGCTGGTGGTAGTGGTGTTGGTGGTGGTAGTGGTGTTGCTGGTGGTAGTGGTGTTGGTGGTGGTAGTGGTGTTCCTGGTGGTAGTGGTGTTGCTGGTGGTAGTGGTGTTGGTAGTGGTGGTGGTAGTGGTGTTGGTGGTGGTAGTGGTGTTGGTGGTAGTAGTGGTGTTGGTGGTGGTAGTGGTGTTGGTGGTGGTAGTGGTGTTGGTGGTGGTAGTGGTGTTGGTGGTAGTAGTGGTGTTGGTGGTGGTAGTGGTGTTGGTGGTGGTAGTGGTGTTGGTAGTGTTGGTTGGTGTTGGTGGTGGTAGTGGTGTTGGTGGTAGTGGTGTTAGTGGTAGTAGTGGTGTTGGTGGTAGTGGTGTTGATGGTGGTGGTAGTGGTGTTGGTGGTAGTGGTGTTGCTGGTGGTAGTGGTGTTGGTAGTGATGGTGGTAGTGGTGTTGCTGGTGGTAGTGGTGTTGGTAGTGCTGTTGGTAGTGGTGTTGATGGTGGTAGTGGTGTTGGTGGTAGTAGTGGATCTGGTGGTGTTGGTGGTAGTAGTGGATCTGGTGGTGGTGGTAGTGGTGGTGGTGTTGGTGGTAATATAATTGTGGTTGTTGTGGTACTAGAAGTAGTTTGCGTTATTGCAGTAGGGTAAAGTAGTACAGAGTGTGAAGGACCCTTTTCCACGCCTTTAGTCATATTTGGCATATAATTGTGGACCTATACTGTATAGATCAATCGGCACTCGGTGGATATGGTCAACATCACACCGGCCGCCTTTACTTTCCAGAACTTTGGCACCCGTTTAAGGATGTGTCGACAAGGAAGCCAAGGTCATTTCTGAAAAAAAAAATGTCCGGCTATGTTTTACTTTGAACCCATGACTTTCAGATCCTACAGAAGATCCTCTTGCCGCTACACCGCGATGGCTTACCAGTAGTAGTAGGTGTTGCTGCATTAAGGCAAGTAGTGGTATTAGTGCAGTAGTAGGGGTTATTGTGACTGTGATGATAGTAGTTGTTGTTGGTGCAGTTTCTTCAGCAGAAGTAGTAGTAGTAGTAGTAGTAGTAGTAGTAGTAGTAGTAGTAGTAGTAGTAGTAGTAGTAGTAGTAGTAGTAGTAGTAGTAGTAGTAGTAGTAACAGCAGTAGTAATAGTAGTAGTAGCAGCAGTAGTAGTAGTAGTAGTAGTAGTAGTAGTAGTAGTAGTAGTAGTAGTAGTAGTAGTAGTAGTAGTAGTAGTAGTAGTAGTAGCAGTAGTAATAGTAGTAGCAGCAGCAGCAGCAGCAGTAGTAGTAGTAGTAGTAGTAGTAGTAGTAGTAGTAGTAGTAGTAGTAGTAGTAGTAGTAGTAGCAGCAGTAGTAGTAGTAGTAGTAGTAGTAGTAGTAGTAGTAGTAGTAGTAGTAGTAGTAGTAGTAGTAACAGCAGTAGTAATAGTAGTAGTAGCAGCAGTAGTAGTAGTAGTAGTAGTAGTAGTAGTAGTAGTAGTAGTAGTAGTAGTAGTAGTAGTAGTAGTAGTAGTAGTAGTAGTAGTAGTAGTAGTAGCAGTAGTAATAGTAGTAGCAGCAGCAGCAGCAGCAGTAGTAGTAGTAGTAGTAGTAGTAGTAGTAGTAGTAGTAGTAGTAGTAGTAGTAGTAGTAGCAGCAGCAGCAGTAGTAGTAGTAGTAGTAGTAGTAGTAGTAGTAGTAGTAGTAGTAGTAGTAGTAGTAGTAACAGCAGTAGTAATAGTAGTAGTAGCAGCAGTAGTAGTAGTAGTAGTAGTAGTAGTAGTAGTAGTAGTAGTAGTAGTAGTAGTAGTAGTAGTAGTAGTAGCAGTAGTAATAGTAGTAGCAGCAGCAGCAGCAGCAGTAGTAGTAGTAGTAGTAGTAGTAGTAGTATTAGTAGTAGTAGTAGTAGTAGTAGTAGCAGTAGCAGTAGTAGTAGTAGTAGTAGTAGTAGTAGTAGCAGTAGTAGTAGTAGTAGTAGTAGTAGTAGTAGTAGTAGTAGTAGTAGTAGTAGTAGTAGTAGTAGCAGTAGCAGTAGCAGTAGTAGTAGTAGTAGCAGTAGCAGTAGTAGTAGTAGTAGCAGTAGCAGTAGCAGTAGTAGTAGTAGTAGTAGTAGCAGTAGCAGTAGTAGTAGTAGTAGTAGTAGCAGTAGCAGTAGTAGTAGTAGTAGTAGTAGCAGTAGCAGTAGTAGTAGTAACAGCAGCAAGCAGGAAAAAAATGGGGGGGGGGGGGGCTAAGAATAAAGAACCCACAACTGATTGTTATGTTCGTGTTTTGGATGGTCAACTGGGGGGAGGGGGAAGGCGTGGGTGTTGGTCGTATATAGTAATAGTGGATGTAAGTGAAGTAAAATATAAGATCTTTTCCCAAGATTGTATGTATATTGGGCATATAGGGCTAGACCTATAATTTGCAGATCAATCGGCACTGGATGGGTGATATGGTCTGCATTAGTGTAGCCGCCTTTACTTCAAAGGACCGTACCTGGTACCCACTTAAGGCTGGATAGACTTGAGAGCCGAGGTCGTTTAAAAAAAAAAAAGTCCGGCTTCATCGGGACCCGAACCCACGACTTTCCGATCCGCAGGCGAGCGTCTAGTCGCTATACCACGGCGACTCGCATATTCGATGTAGTAGTAATCAAAGTGGGGATATCAGTAACCCACAAAGGACCAAAGGCAGCTATTTAAAAATCCAGACTTCATTAAGATACGAAAGGTAGTCAAAGACAGCGAAGACCTATCGACTGATGCTCGGTTTACCCACAACCGGCTGCAGCTGACGGGGAGGTGCTGCTGACGTCACCGGGTCGGGCGAACGATGCGTTAACGCAACGGTTCTCAAACTGGGTGCCGAGGCAGCCCAGTGTGCCGTGAGCGTATGCGAGTGGTGCTACGGCAATAATAAAAAAAAGTCAGCTAAGCATTGTGAAATTATTCAAGAAGGCATGTAAATGCTTAAAAGTTAAAAAATTTTTAGTTGTTTCCCTCGCCAGTGTCGAAAATAGTTTATTTCTTGTTTGGGAACTACTGGCATCGTTAGCCTGACCCGGTGACGTCAGCAGCATGGCCCGTCAGTTCGGGCCGGTCGTGATTTGACATATGTAGGGATAGCACTATACACCCAGTAATGTCGTTGGTCATTGGTATTGGAACTCTGCCCTGGCGCTGAAGATGAGGACAGAGCACTTATGAGAATGCCTCGAGGTCTGTGATGTCAGTTCTTGAAACAACTCAACTCGATGTCGTGGGTTCAAATTCGCAGGGTGCTGGATGTTTTTAAAGAATGACTTTGGCTCTCAGCTCAGCACGGCTTTAAATGGGTGCTAGGTAAAGACCTGGGAAGTAAAAGTGGCAGACATGATACTGACCACTACTTTGCGCGCCGCTTGGTCTGTGTACAGGAACCCTGTCCTACACATCCGGTTGGTTTTCTTTGCTTCTTTGACTTACGTTGACAGGGTGCTGCGTGGTCTTGAGGCATTGTGTCCGCCTTGAGTGCTAGAGGTTCTGGTTTCAATCCCCGGTAAGGGCTGGGATTTTTTCACGTGGACTTGAACTTCTAGTAATTCCCTCTGGTCTCTGGGCAGTGAGATTAGACTCCCGTTTGTATTGTTGCTCCCGTAAAAAATCCTTTGGCAGTTGGAAATCGCAAAGAGTATCCTAACGGCCCTGCCGCAGGTAAAATTTGAAGTTACAAATATAACCAAAGTATTTAAGTATCTTCGCCGGTGCTACAGAGCATGTGCACTGTGCTGAGCTTTTTCAGACTCTGACTTGAGTTAGAAAAAGAACGCAGCACTTATGGGTTACTACCTGTGTGCCATGCTATTGATCCATTGTTCAAAACCTCAAACTTACGCTGAGACAAACGTGTACTCACCTGTTACGAAGGGAAGCTCGATCACTGTTGGAAAAAACAACAAACAGGCATAAACAATACACTATTCCCACACCTCTTTTAGCTCAAGCTAATGTAATGCTAGAAATAATGTTTAAACAGAAAACGGGTCTAAAACAGTATTTTTGAACCTTCTGTTGTGGAACGGGAAGTTTAAAATTACAAATACATAACAGATAATCGTGAAGCTTGCACACGCAAAGTAACACTGCACAAGGCAGCTATCATATGTGCCGACACTAATGGCCACCAGATTAGCAGCTCACTGATGGTGAAAACAGTCAATCACCAAAACTGACATTGCACTTAGGATATATATATATTAGGGCTGTACCGAATATTCGCTTCGGGGCCGAATAGTGGACCTAATAACTATTCGGTATTCGGCCGAATAGTTGCGGTCGGGCAGAATACGAATAGTGGTTACCTTACTCCCGTTTCTGCATACACTGTCATGGACTGAATTAACTCTCTCATCAACACAAAAGTTGCTGTTGCCTAAGTCTGTCGAGTGGGGGAAACTGCGACCCGGTTGTGTGGTACAAACTGCATAAAATGCCAACCACAGTGTGTGTGTTTGCGTGTGTGTGTGAGAGAGAGAGTGTGTGTGTGTGTCTGTGTGTCTGTGTGTGTATGTGAGAGATAGATAGATAGATAGATAGATAGATAGAGAGAGAGAGAGAGAGAGAGAGAGAGAGAGAGAGAGAGAGAGAGAGAGAGAGAGAGAGAGAGAGAGAGAGAGAGAGAGAGAGAGAGATCATGCATTTTCCGTTACTTTCAGGGTGTCTTCGCCCAAATCAAATTTGAAGATATTGCTAACGAGAATATAAATGTGCGTTTAAATTACATCGAACGAACGGCTGAGCGAACGATGGTTTTTAAGGAGGCGGGAGCCCGAAGACAACTAACCACAGACATCAGAAGGAGAAAGTCATCATTTTTCAGCCATGTTATGAGAAGAGAGAAAATTGAACATTTGGTGACCACTGGAAAAGATCTGTGGAAGGAGGGATAGAGGAAGACAACGATAGAAGATTATTGACAGTCTTGTTGCATGGCATGGAGGCGTGTCAGCACACGAACTTATACATGCTGCAGGAGATCGCAGATTGTAAGGAGGCATGATCGCCCACGCCAGTCGGCAAGGCACCTGATGATGATGATACACTATTTGTATTCGTATTCGGCCGAATAGTGAAAATCACTATTCGGTACAGCCCTAATATATATATATATGTATATGTGTGTGTGTGTGTGTGTGTGTGTGTGTGTGTAGACAGAAATACAGATAGACAGACAGACAGACAGACAGAAAGACCGACAGACAGACAGACAGAAGGACAGACAGAAGGACAGACAGAAGGACAGACAGACAGACAGACAGACAGACAGACAGACAGACAGACAGACAGACAGACAGACAGACAGACAGACAGACAGACAGACAGACAGATATAAAGGGTCCATGCAAGAGAGAGAGAGAGAGAGAGAGAGAGAGACAGACAGACAGACAGATAAACATACAGACAGACAAATAGAGATCTCCTTACGTGTGTCAAAATAATCGGCATACATGTCTGAAAAAGATCAAAAACATATTACAGAATATAACTTATAACAAATACAATAACGACAACAGAATTTTTTTTTTTTTTTTGGGGGGGGGGGGGGGGGTCTAGAAACCATGAGTTATAAACCTTTTGGCTCGGTACTATGGATATCGCAACTCTTCGGCCTTGATTCCATGGTAGATACTGTAAATCTGGGAAATATGTGGCTTTTCTGCCTGCCCCTGAGCGGAAACTCGGACCTCAAGGAGTTTGTCACACAGTTCCCGCGCTGCTGGTTTTTACCAACTTAGCTAGCGCACCGGGCAACGACAACAGTATATTAATACATTGGTTTGCTTACTAAACAAATGATTGACTGTTTCACCTTTTTTGGGCAGTTTCACAAGATATCCTTCTCTCCAGTCTGCTGGTATTTCTTCGGTCTCCCAGACTTTACTGAATAATCTATGTAGCAATTCTGTTGATGTGTTTATGTTTGCCCTGATGGCTTCAGCTGGGATACTATCTGGGCCTGTCGCCTTTCCTTCCTTGAGAAGATTGATAGCTTTTCTAATTTCCTCTTTGGATGATATCCAGTTCCATTTCAAAAGGCTGGATATCTGGGGGAACCTCTGGGCCTGGTCTATTTAGAAGCATTTCAAAATATTCAACCCATCTGTCCATTTGATTTTTAGTGTTAGTAAGTACCTTTCCTTGACTGTTTTTGATTGATTCAGTTGGCTGACTATATTTACCTACTAATTTTCTTGTGTTACTGTAAAGTTCTCTGAGGTTTCCTTTTGCTGCTGCTGTCTCTGCTTCTTGTGCTAGATCATTTAAATATTTCACTTTATCTGCCCTTATATGCCTCCTAACTTCCTCGTTGCCTTCTGTGTATTTCTCCTGAGCTCTAGCTTTAGCAGCTCTAGTTTTGCTATTGTTTAAGTCTGCCTTTTTACTTTTCCTATCTTCAATCAGTTTAATGGTTTCTGGTGTTATCCATGCTTTATGTTTCCTTTCTTTCTTGCCAAGAACTTCTACGCAAGATTCATTCCAGATTCCTTTGATCTGATCCCAGCAGACTTCTGTGCTGACATCTTCAGCTAACTGCTGCAACACCTGGTACTTATTAGAGACCGTAACTGAGAACTGTTCCCTAACTTCTTTATCCCTGAGAAAGCCTACATTATATCGGTTTCTATGATTATAAGATGTCATATACCTTTTTAGTTTCAACTTGATTTTACTTACCACCAGGAAATGGTCAGTAAATACATCGGCACATCTGAAACCTCTAACATCGTAAAGGGATGATCTAAACTTTTTGTTAAATTCGAAGCTAAACATTCTGCCGTGCCTAGACCTCAATTTGGACCGAAAGTCTTAAAAGTCTACCGTATTGAAAGAAGGAAAGGTACCAACGTAATGGTCGCAATAAGTACAAACATGTGGCACTGTGCGCCTAGGGAGTGTAAAGAATAGATAAAGTATTCGACTTGAGCAGTTGGGAGTTATTCCATCTGACAAACTGAGATCTCTTTTACTGGCGTTCATTGTGACAAGCCGTGAATAAATAGGCTACACAATTTACACAAGAATTTGCTTTTAAAAGGGTTGCCAATCAAGCGCGCGCACATGCACACAGACATATTGACAGACAGACAGATAGATAGACAGATAGATAGATAAATAGATAGATAGATAGATAGATAGATAGATAGATAGATAGATAGATAGATAGATAGATAGATAGATAGATAGATAGATAGATAGATAGATAGATAGATAGATAGATAGATAGATAGATAGATAGATAGATAGATAGATAGATAGATAGATAGATAGATAGATAGATAGATAGATAGATAGATAGATAGATAGATAGATAGATAGATAGATAGATAGATAGATAGATAGATAGATAGATAGATAGATAGATAGATAGATAGATAGATAGATAGATAGATAGATAGATAGATAGATAGATAGATAGATAGATAGATAGATAGATAGATAGATAGATAGATAGATAGATAGATAGATAGATAGATAGATAGATAGATAGATAGATAGATAGATAGATAGATAGATAGATAGATAGATAGATAGATAGATAGATAGATAGATAGATAGATAGAGAGAGAGAGAGAGAGAGAGAGAGAGAGAGAGAGAGAGAGAGAGAGAGAGAGAGAGAGAGAGAGAGAGAGAGAGAGAGAGAGAGAGAGAGAGAGAGAGAGAGAGAGAGAGAGAGAGATAGATAGATAGATAGATAGATAGATAGATAGATAGATAGATAGATAGATAGATAGATAGATAGATAGATAGATAGATAGATAGATAGATAGATAGATAAGATAAGATAGATAGATAAGATAGATAGATAAGATACATAGATAAGATAGATAGATAGATAAGATAGATAGATAAGATAGATAGATAAGATAGATAGATAAGATAGATAGATAAGATAGATAGATAAGATAGATAAGATAGATAGATAAGATAGATAAGATAGATAGATAGATAGATAGATAGATAGATAGATAGATAGATAGATAGATAGATAGATAGATAGATAGATAGATAGATAGATAGATAGATAGATAGATAGATAGATAGATAGATAGATAGATAGATAGATAGATAGATAGATAGATAGATAGATAAGACAGATAAGACAGATAAGACAGATAAGACAGATAAGGCAGATAAGGCAGATAAGATAGATAGATAGATAAGATAGATAAGATAGATAAGATAGATAGATAGATAGATAGATAGATAGATAGATAGATAGATAGATAGATAGATAGATAGATAGATAGATAGATAGATAGATAGATAGATAGATAGATAGATAGATAGATAGATAGATAGATAGATAGATAGATAGATAGATAGATAGATAGATAGATAGATAGATAGATAGATAGATAGATAGATAGATAGATCAGCTTGCAGACAGACAGAGCAACAGACGGTAGCAGACAGACAGAGTTACAAACATACTTGCAGACAGACCGACATACTGGCATAAGGGCAGGTCAGGTAGAAAAAGGAAGACATATATACAGACAGACAGACAAATAGACAAACAGCTTCACACTTACTTCCTGGGTCTATTGCTGTTTGCCGCCAAGGTCAAGGACAAAGGTCAGAGTTCATGTGGGAGAAACAAAATTATTGATGGACTCAGTAATGACAAGCACAATTAATGCTGGACTAAACTAACGACACGCAAAATTAATGATGGATAAATTAAGGGTTAGACAAATTCATGGTGTACAAAATTATTGATAAGAAACATTTATGACCATAAATAAAGGTAAGCACAAATTAATTATGAACCGAAATAATGATAAGCAAAATTAATGATAGATAAAATTAATTATGTGGAAAAAAATGATAGGAGAAATTAATGGCACACACAGTTAATAAAAGGCAAAATTATGTCTGGTCAAAACTAATTATCCACAAAATTAATGATCCACACAATTAATGATCCACAAAATTAATGAAAAGAAAAATTAATGAAAAGCAAAATTCTTGATAGGCAAAAATGAGAGACAAAATTAATTGTGGCTAAAATTACTGATAGGCAAAGTGAATGTTGGACACAATCAATTATGAGCAAATTATTTGCTGGACACAATCAGTAATGTTACCGCTCGCGTGTAAACACTTGTTTGGTTGTTTTACGAGAACGTCAGTTTCCTTGTCTGTTTGTCAGCCTTCTTTCATTTATTGCTTGTTCTTCCTTATGTCTGTTATTTATATATTGGTCATTTTGTCTGTCTGGGATTGACCATCCATTCTACCATCTTTCTGCTTATTTGTCCGTCATTGTGTCTGTCTGTTTGTCTGTCTGCCCATCTTTCTATGTGTTCGTCTGCTCACCTCTTTGTCTGATAGCCTGACATTTTGGCAGATCTTATATTACCATCGGGAGTCGCCGTGGTGTTGGCGGCAGACGCCCACCTGCGGATCGGAAGGTCGTGGGTTCGTATTCTGACAAAGCGGGATTTTTTTTCTCTAAAAAAATGATTTTGACTCGCAAGTCGACCAAGCCTTGAATGGGTACTAGGTGCAGTCTTGTGAAGTAAAGGCGGCCGGCGGGATGCTGACCACATCACCCACCAATCACCAATTGTCCTAAAAGTAAAGGTCTAACCCAAATGCCCAACAAGTTTAAAGGCTTGGGAAAAGGTCCTTTGCTTGCCTAACCCAATTGTACTTAAACACAGTGACGTAAATACAACTTAATCTCTCATTCTTAACCTTCATCTAAGTGAACAACCTTTAACCTTGCGGTTGAAGTGATTGACTGCGTACACCGTCAAATTGTGACTTCAGGAATGTTGTTTTTTGGGCACAGGTTAGTTGCGTATCCTTTACAGGACGTTGCAGAACCAACCCCAACAGCCCCTGGCTGTTGTGTGGTTTTTCTAGGCAAATTTACGTCCAGTAGTTTGCCACTGCATCTGGACGGTCGGCTTTCTTGAAACCACTGTCGAAACCAACGCAAGGCGCATGACCCGCAGCTGGGATCGAACCCGGTATCCCGGCATTACGAAGCGTTCGCATCTACTTAGCCACAGAGAAGACTTTTTTGGGCACAATATCATGAAACTTTTTTTTACACAAACGAGCGAACGAATGAATGAACCAACAAACTTTATTTTCAAAGGGTAAGAATTGATCACACAGTCCCGTTTGACATTCTGTTTTTTCTAGTCTTTCTACTTTCCGTACATCTGTTGATTCAAGAACAGACACAACAGCACCCGGGGCCTTCCAATAGGCGCTGCGTCCCCATTTTCAGCAGACAGCACAGAGTTCCAATACCAATGGTGCTAGTGGTAGATTTCTGATTGTACGCCCGTCTTGTCTTTCCTCTGAGAGTCGAGTATCGGCCAGATCTCGTCACTCCCCGCTGCATCACTGTCGCCAGACTGTGGTGATCCAGTTGTTCCTCCGAACTACACGTTCTCCCTCAAGGCGCTAACCACGTCTGCCTTATCATGCTTCGGTACTCCACCAAGTTGTGCAGAGCCAGCCAGCCAGTCTATCTGTCTGTTAATTTCTCAACACACCGGCATTCCCCGGAAAAAAGATCACGACAATGCTCCCCAACTGTGACCTCCGAAGCAAAGCATGTCACTCTGCACGAAGCAAGCCTGTCATCTCCTCGCTCACCATGATGCAAATCTGTTCACAACTGTCTGGTCAACACTATTATGAAAGGTCGGCGTCTGTAGCTTAAGCATTGCGAACTCGCTTCGTAATGCCGGAGTACTGGATTCGATCCCATCAGCAGACCTTGCGCCTTGCTGTCTTTTCGACAGTGGTACAGAGAGCCGATTGTCCAGTAAGCAATGGCAAACTACTGGACGTAAATTCCCTAGAAAAACCACAACAGCAATAGTTGTGCAATAGTGTGTAAAGGATAAGCATCAAACTTTTGTTTTTTTTTTCATGAAAGAGAAAAAGAAGGTGAATTGTTATTTTGATATCTTTGATGATAGTGTTTTTGTCTTGTGAGTTAAAACGATTCTTTTCCACGTCTTCATGCGTATTGGGCATATAGGGCTAGGCCTATATTTTATAGGCCAATTGACATTCGGCAGGTGATCTGGTCAAAATTACCCCGGTCGCCTTTACTTTTTAGTACTTTACCTGGTACCAATTTAATACTCGTTTGACCTGGGAGCCAAGGCCATTTGTGGGGGTATTTCAACCTTCCGATCCACAGGCGTGCATCTAGTGTACGGTGGTAATGGTTTTATTAGTCTCGCAGGTCGTTAACGTTTCTGTCGTCGAATTAAATTTAACTTGTTTACTCGCCTGAAGTATTAGCTGGGTAATATTTCTTATTTAGTTCATCATCATAAGTGTCTTTAATTTCGTGTGAATTCTCAACATTATCATCACCTTTTCATCATCACCGCTACCATCATTTTCTTCATTATCTGCGTCATCGTCGTCATCTTCGTTTTCATCTTCTTTCATGTATTTCCTACATCACTATCACCAACATCATCATCATCACCACCATTATCACATCATCATCAATACCGTCATCATCATCATCACCATTATCGTCATCACCACCGTCATCATCATCATATTCACCGCCATTATCATCATCATCATCAACACAATCATCAACACCATCATCATCAATACCATCATCATCATTGTCTGATATCATCATCATCCCCACAATCATCACCACAGTCAATCATCATCATCATTATCATCATGATCTTCACTGTCATCATCATCATCATCACCATTATCATCATCATCATCGTCATCACCATTATCATCATCATCATCATCATCACCATTATCATCATCATCATCATCATCACCATTATCATCATCATCACCATCATCATCGTCATCACCGTCATCATCATCATCATCATCATTATTACCATTATCCTCATCATCAACACCATCATTATCACCAAAATCATCATCATTACCATTATTATCATCATCATCATTAACACCATCATAATCATCACCACCGTCATCATGATCATCATTGTCTGGTCATCATCATCATTGTCTGGTCATCATCATCATTGTCTGGGCATCATCATCAACATCATCATCATTATCCTCACCATAATCACCATCATCATCTCCCCCTGTGGGTTTCAGGACCCCACTTTAGTGATAAACAAGAATAGACGCACTGCCTCCCCAACATGCATGTGAGAATCGATTGATTTGGGAGTCGGGGTGCATATGCCTGAGAGGCAAGGAACCAACAGTCTGCATACAGATAAATCAGATCGGTAAAACGGATGTGCACGCAACACTCAGATTCTGGAGCACGACTAATGCTCATAGAGGGACGAACAACTAGAACTTTCCGCTGGAGTTTACAGCGGGAAAAGCAAGGAAAAAGAAGATTACCCCGTACATTCTGTAGGCGGCACACAAACGCAGACTCGCAGACGCACATAATTATAACATATTATTATCACTACTGACGGTCTGTATACTTACCCCCCGGCATTCCTCCCCCCATGGAGCCCGTTGCCTGTTTGTACAGACCTATACAGATGAAAATAATACACAGATGTAACGGCTATTGTAGGGTGACCATAATAGCTTGACCTAAACGGAAATCCTGTTGATATTTTGAGCTAAAAACTGGACATCCCACTGATTTTAAACTGAAAACGGGAATTCCGCTGATATTTTAAACTGAAAACGTGACAGCCAACTGACATTTTGAGCTGTAAACGGGGCATCCCACTGATTTTGAACTGAGAACGAGAATTCCGCTATTTTAAACTGAAGACGTGACATCCCACTGACATTTTGAGCTGAAAACAGGACAGCCCATTGATTTTGAACTGAAAACGGGAATTCCGCTGATATTTTTAAACTGAAAATGTGACATCCCGCTGATTTTGAACTGAAAACGGGAATTCCCCTGAAATTGTAAACTGAAAACGTGACATCCCTCTGACATTTAGAGCTGACATCAGGACTGCCCATTGATGTTTTCAGCTAAAGACGGGACATTCCAATCAAGTTTCATGTCTGTTGAACCTTTTCCCCACCCCCCATCAGCCTAGACACAGAGCACTGACTCCGTCTGGACTACCAGACGGAGTCAGTGCTCTGTGCCATAATCGTTTTCGCGGCAAGGACTGCGCATGGCATTGATAATATCGCTTATGTCCAGTACCGGACTAGCCATACCAACATCAGTGTCTGCATGATTATCTGCACATTCGTGGCCTCGAAGACCTGCATGACCTAGCACAAAGACGAAGGTCGGGTCTTAACTTTCTTAGGAATATCTATTGAGTCACTAAGTATGCATGCATGAGTGAACTTTTGGGTATTCAGCCAAGTTGTCGCTCCCACAATTTGCTTGATAGTTTCATTATAAACGCGATCTCAGATGGTTAGGTTGTCTGCTTTTCTCAGGCACCTCATCTCGCAGGTGGTGATTTTGTGTATATGGGCTTTAGATAGTGTCCATGTTTGGCACCGGTAGCTTGATGTTGAATTGAATATGCTGTTTGTAATCTGTCTTTTTGCACACATAGTTACGTTTGGATGTCTTAATAATGGTGACAGTTGGTATATAAGTGCACTTGCTTTCTGACGTCTGACATCTCAACTTACATAGACTAAAAAAAAAAAAAACACACACACACACACACACACAGCATTAAATTTTGACCGCCCCTCGTACAAACAGACACTATAAAACATATGTTGTATACCGAACAAGACTTACACTGCATCTGAGGATCGTTACCGCCTGCAATATGTGCAGGAATTCTTTCTGAAACACAAAAATCAAGGATATATTGTCATGTATGGTAGTAATGTAGAAACACAAAAATCAAGGATATATTGTCATGTTTGGTAGTAATGTAGGAACACAAAAATCAAGGATATATTGTCATGTTTGGTAGTGATGTAGAAACACAAAAATCGAGGATATATTGTCATGTTTGGTAGTAATGTAGAAACACAAAAATCAAGGATATATTGTCATGTTTGGTAGTAATGTAGAAACAGAAAAATCAAGGATATATTGTCATGTTTGGTAGTAATGTAGAAACACAAAAATCAAGGATATATTGTCATGTTTGGTAGTAATGTAGAAACACAAAAATCAAGGATATATTTCATGTTTGGTAGTAATGTAGAAACACAAAAATCGAGGATATATTGTCATGTTTGGTAGTAATGTAGAAACACAAAAATCAAGGATATATTGTCCTGTTTGGTAGTAATGTAGAAACAGAAAAATCAAGGATATATTGTCATGTTTGGTAGTAATGTAGAAACAGAAAAATCAAGGATATATTGTCATGTTTGGTAGTAATGTAGAAACACAAAAATCAAGGATATATTGTCATGTTTGGTAGTAATGTAGAAACACAAAAATCAAGGATATATTGTCATGTTTGGTAGTAATGTAGAAACACAAAAATCAAGGATATATTGTCATGTATGGTAGTAATGTAGAAACACAAAAATCAAGGATATATTGTCATGTTTAGTAGTAATGTAAAAACACAAAAATCAAGGATATATTGTTATGTTTGGTAGTGATGTAGAAACACAAAAATCAAGGATATATTGTCATGTTTGGTAGTAATGTAGAAACACAAAAATCAAGGATATATTGTCATGTTTGGTAGTAATGTAGAAACACAAAAATCAAGGATATATTGTCAATTTTGGTAGTAATGTAGGAACACAAAAATCAAGGATATATTGTCATTTTTGGTAGTAATGTAGGAACACAAAAATCAATGATATATTGTCATGTTTGGTAGTAATGTAGAAACAGAAAAATCAAGGATATATTGTCATGTTTGGTAGTAATGTAGAAACAGAAAAATCAAGGATATATTGTCATGTTTGGTAGTAATGTAGAAACAGAAAAATCAAGGATATATTGTCATGTTTGGTAGTAATGTAGAAACACAAAAATCAAGGATATATTGTCATGTTTGGTAGTAATGTAGAAACACAAAAATCAAGGATATATTGTCATGTTTGGTAGTAATGTAGAAACACAAAAATCAAGGATATATTGTCATGTATGGTAGTAATGTAGAAACACAAAAATCAAGGATATATTGTCATGTTTAGTAGTAATGTAAAAACACAAAAATCAAGGATATATTGTCATGTTTGGTAGTGATGTAGAAACACAAAAATCAAGGATATATTGTCATGTTTGGTAGTAATGTAGAAACACAAAAATCAAGGATATATTGTCATGTTTGGTAGTAATGTAGAAACACAAAAATCAAGGATATATTGTCATTTTTGGTAGTAATGTAGGAACACAAAAATCAAGGATATATTTCATGTTTGGTAGTAATGTAGAAACACAAAAATCAAGGATATATTATCATGTTTGGTAGTAATGT
Organism: Candidula unifasciata; assembly: GCA_905116865.2. Classification (NCBI taxonomy): domain Eukaryota; kingdom Metazoa; phylum Mollusca; class Gastropoda; order Stylommatophora; family Geomitridae; genus Candidula; species Candidula unifasciata. Next base: position 307,409 of record CAJHNH020007112.1, read on the forward strand.
AGAAACACAAAAATCAAGGATATATTGTCATGTTTGGAAGTAATGTAGAAACACAAAAATCAAGGATATATTGTCATGTTTGGTAGTAATGTCCAGCAAAGAACCCTATCCGTGCCTTTAAGCGTACTGGGCATATAGGGCTAGACCTCTGTTTGATTGACCAATGGGCAGTCGATTGGGATGCGGTCCGCATCACACCGGCCGCCTTTATGTCCCATAAACCTACCTGGTACCCATTCAAGGCTAGGTTGACCTAGGAGCCAAAGTTGGTTTTTAAACCCCCCCCCCCCAAAAAAAAAGACCTGAACCTACGACCTTAGGATCGGCAGAAGCGCATCTAGACGCTACACCACGGCGGCTTCTGTGTATGGTAGTAAGAATAGTAGTAACAAAAGTAAAGCGCTGGTATCAAGTTCTTAGAACACCGGTTCTCCATGTTAGTTTCTTAGGAGTCAAGGGGATGCATTCCTGGGGGATTCGCCTGCGAACTGTGACTCTTTAAGTCACTGGATATAAGTTTTTCAGACTGTAATCTCTTTGTCTGGGCTCCAGAACTCCATTTTGAGGCACGAATAACAGACCTTTTGCAATAACCACCCCCCCCCCCCCCTTACCCCTTTTTTTTTCACCCACACACAAACTCCGAACAAATTAGTTTGCGTATCATTTACAGGACGTTGCAGAACCAACCCTCAGTTTTCACAGTTTGAGAGCATGCATCTTCCCTGTAGCAACTTACAAAAAGTCGTCGCGTATAACCAGGGAAGCTTTAGGTTATAATTGTCTTTAGGTTATGTGCGCCAGTGTTGATGCGATCAAAGGAGACAGACCTAAATACTGTCCCGACCGGCGTCGAAGTCGTCTACCGGCCAGCTAATGGGCGACCCAGTCTCGCCGATAGTTTGTGTGTGTGTGTGTTTGGTAATAGTTCCAGTTTATATATAAATAGTGTACGTCGTCTGCACAATGTATGCTGCACCCCTTCCCTGCACCCCTTCCCTACACCCCTTCCCTGCATCCCTTCCCTGCACCCCTTCCCTACACCCCTTCCCTGCACCCCTTCCCTACACCCCTTTCCTGCACCCCTTCCCTGCACCCCTTCCCTGCACCCCTTCCCTGCACCCCTTCCCTACACCCCTTCCCTACACCCCTTCCCTGCATCCCTTCCCTGCACCCCTTCCCTGCACCTCTTCACTGCACCCCTTCCCTGCTGCCTGTGGGAATGTTACGTGTTGGAATCCCGGTCTCTTCTACGGTGTGAATCTTGTACCCTCGTCAGTAAAGTACGAAAACGTTTTTAAATAACTGTCTTTTAGCAGAAACAGATCGAATTATAGTACTCTAGGATAATAGCATTGTTGAACCAGTTCACTCTTCTCTAAACCAGACTGCTGCACTTTACATGAAAACAATGTTGGGGAAAAAACAACAACAACTTACGAGAATGAAACCATTTAGCAGCCATGCCCATGCCATCAGCTGAAAAAAAAAAAAAAAACACACAGTAAGAGATGCAGTCGATCAATCATTCAGGTGCCATCTCAACAGATAAGGTTGGCTCCAATGAATCTGCAACCACACACCTACATACTCTCTCTCTCTCTCTCTCTCTCTCTCTCTCTCTCTCTCTCTCTCTCTCTCTCTCTCTCTCTCTCTCTCTTTCTCTGCCTCAGAACTGTAGTTCGTCCATCTTTTGATGTCGTCTTCCCATTAATATCGCTTTCAACCTCTTGCCCTCCTGCCTTCCCCTTTCGCATCCAGTACGGTTTCGATAAGGAAGAGAGTGGCAGTCTTTAATGTGTACAAAATATTTCATTTGTCGATTTGTCCTTCCTTTCAGTAGCTCTGTTTTCATTTGTTAGTTTCGACATTGAAACACACCGGAAAGATCAAAAGTGTAATACAGATGTGTAAACAGAAAGTGACTCACGAATAGAACTGATTGCCCACACCAGAGGGGGACAGTCTACATTCATTGGACAGGTCAAGAGTAAGAGAACATTAGGGTACATCGTGACGGTAGGGAAGTTGGATTGGAGGAGAGGCAGGTGGAGACTGAGAGTGAAGAGGCTGGGCAGTTTGACATCATGGCATGGCAAAATTATATGTGTCAGAACTGATTAAAAAGTACTGGAGATAAAAAGTTGTGGGTAGACATTACTACCAACGCCGCACGGAAGATCATCTATCTATGTCAAATTCATTGAAAGTATTCGAGACAAAAGCTTAACAACGAACGCCACACGGCAATAGCTATGGAAGATCATCTGTGTCAAATTCATTGAAAGTACTCGAGACAAAAGCTTAACAACGAACGCCACACGGCAAGAGCTATGGAAGATCATCTGTGTCAAATTCATTGAAAGTACTCGAGACAAAAAGCTTAACAACGAACGCCACACGGCAAGAGCTATGGAAGATCATCTGTGTCAAATTCATTGAAAGTACTCGAGACAAAAGCTTATCAACGAACGCCACACGGCAAGAGCTATGGAAGGTCATCTATGTCAAATTCATTAAAAGTACTCGAGACAAAAGCTTAACAACGAACGCCACACGGCAATAGCTATGGAAGGTCATCTGTGTCAAATTCATTGAAAGTACTCGAGACAAAAGCTTAACAACGAACGCCACACGGCAAGAGCTATGGAAGGTCATCTATGTCAAATTCATTGAAAGTACTCGAGACAAAAGCTTGTGGATAGACATAACAACCAACGCCACACGGCATGTGTTATAAGAAGAACGTGTTTCTAAGAAACTCGACCTATACTTCTGTTTATCCATATCTCGAGAGACAGTTCAATTTACTAACAGCTTGATCTCTCGCCCTGTGTTGTTGACACCTTCCCACCTTGTAGACGATAGCGTTAGATTGTACTATGAGGAGCCATGAGACTGAAGTTCCTTCTGTCCATAGCACAAAGCCTGGACAGTATTGTAGAGACCATATGTCGCCTCATGACCCCTCTTCCCACCTGCCTTGTCTATTCCAAGAGAAAGGTAACAAACACTATAAGTTTTGGAACAAAGCAGACTGCAGAAGCTACCAGATCAGAAGAGCAGTGCTCCGCCTATCGAAGCTTCCCTCCTAAACCAGCTGTCAGCCAAGGCTAAGGTTCTGTCTGCCCTGTCACCAAGCTTTCATGTTGCTTTTTTTTCTTCTCTCGCCTAATAATAAGAAATTAACTCTCCCCGCCCCTCCCCAACCCCCTGACTTTTTTAACGCCAGTAGCGCTTTAAGCATGATGAATGTTGAATCGACACCACAGCACTCCGAACGCTCAATCTGCTCAATTTTTGCTGAGTATGCTCGATTTTTTTTGGAGCAAGTAATTCGCTCTTTCATTTTCTCAATTGTTGTGGTAGCAACATAGCCAATTGAGGCACTGCATAAACTGAAAGTGTATCATCATCATCATCTTCATGTGCCCTTCCAACTGGCGAAAGCTCTTATGCGTCTCCATAAATCACAATCCCTGGTTGCCTGGAACAGCTTTCTTGATGATATCCCTCTCCGCAATTGTTTTAGCCCATCCAGCATCATCTCTCATGGTCTGCCTCTAACCCTTTTCCCACTGATATTTCCAGTTGTCTCTCTTCTCATTATGTGGCTAAAGAACAATGTTTGTCTCTTTCTTATTGTTATTTATAGAGATCTACTTTCTTTAGCTTCTTTCAGGCAATCGTTGTTAGTTACTCTGGCCGCCCAAGGTATTCGTAACATCCGTCTCAGAAACCACATCTCTGTTGCTTCCAAAATCTTCATAATTTGTTCACTGAAATTCCAAGATTCGCTACCATACAGCAGAACAGGTTCTAAGTAACATTTTAGCAACCTCTTTCTGACAATAAAGGAGAGCGATTTATTGCATAGGATATTTTTTAAAGTGTATAGAAAGTAAATTTTTATTTTATTTAGTGTACTTTATCTGAAAAAATCACATCGTAGACAGTAAATTACTGGTACTTACATAATGCCTCTTTACCACCGAGCATCACTGAAATGTAAATAATTTTCAAGTAAACTTAACAAAGTTATTACATATAGCACACTAGTTGAATTAAGAATCGCATCATAGCACTCGGGACACTCCCATAAGCGCTCCGTCCCCATCTTTAGCAGTAAGGGAAGAGTTATAGTTCTGATGATACCTGTAACTCTTACATATATCACGTAATGCTAGGGGTTCTTTTCCACGTCTTTAGGCACACTAGGCTAGACATATTTTATAGACCAATCGGAGCTCTGTGGGTGATGTGATCAACATCTCGACAGCCGCCTTTACTTCCCAGGACTTTATCTGGAACTCATTTTAGACTGGGTCGACCTGACAGCCAAATACACGTAACACATTTTGAATATATACATGAAAATAGTAGGTATACAAACTTGTTGGTATGATTGACTCTCACTTTTAATTTACAAAAAGATTTTTGTACCTAATGTTTACAAAATACTTTTGAGGTCAAGTCCGCCAGGATGAGCGAACGAACGAACGAACGAGCGAACGAAGGAACGAACGAACGAACGAGCGAGCGAACGAACGAACGAACGAACGAACGAACGAACGAAGGAACGAACGAACGAGCGAACGAACGAGCGAACGAACGAACCAACGAGCGAACAAACGAACGAAGGAACGAACGAACGAATCAACTAGCGAACGAAGGATTGTTATATCACATAGGGTCATAAACTGGATATGCAGCTGTCTTACATCTCTTCATCATCTTCTTCAGCATTCCGAGCCCTTGAGGTTCGTCGCTGCAGATAATGCCCGCCTCCATTAATCTCTCTGGTTGGCCTTCTTCAGCATTCCGAGCCCTTGAGGTTCGTCGCTGCAGATAATGCCCGCCTCCATTAATCTCTCTGGTTGGCCTTCTTCAGCATTCCGAGCCCTTGAGGTTCGTTGCTGCAGATAACGCCCGCCTCCATTCATCTCTCTGGTTGGCCTTCTCTTTCCAGACGGTAACACCAAATGATTGTAGATCTCTTTGGACATTGTCTGTCCATCGTCTTTTTGGTCTGCCTCGTGGTCTACGACCATTCATCTCCCTTGTGTATACATATTTTACCTGTCATCTGACATTGTCTCAGTATGCCCCAGCCATTTCAACCTATCAGCTCTCATGATGTCAATGATAAGTGATCTTACATCTCAGGACTTTGAAATACTCACCTTTCTGGCGTGGGTTCCAGGGCCCCATCCTGGGGGTTGGGTTGGAGGGGGGGGGGGAGAGAGAGAATAGGCCCACTGCGGCCCCCTACCCAAACAAGCATGTCGGACAAGGCAACTAATTTAGGAATTTTCCTTAGAAGTCGGAGTGCAACTGCCTGATAGGCGAGGAACCAACAGTCTGCATATAAAAAATCCAGATCTGTAAAACAGATGTGTACACAAAACGTAAGTTCTGGAACCAGTTCAAAGTCCAAAAATGAAGGAACAACCAAAACTTTCCGTCGGAGTTTGCAAGCGAGGAAAGCTAAAAATAAATAATCCTCATCTTTCACAGAACAATTGTTTTTTATATATAAAGTATGTCATATTCGTGTATCATAATTTAAAGTATGAATAATAAGTAAAAATACAAAATTCAAAAGTATAAATGTCAAATGCAAATCTTCATGTGTGCGTGCAAAAATTCAAACTCAGCCTAGACACACACGAAACAAACACACAAGCAAGGTAGTCATACAGACGAAAACACATCCACATATACACAAACACGCAGGTGCACACACACTGACAACACACATGCGCACTTACAGATACAACGCTCACACAGTCACTGCACACCCGTTATACACACATTACACACAAACACACGCAGACACAACACATACACTTAGACACAACACGCGCAGACACAACACATACACACAGACACAACACATGCAGACACAACACATACACATCACATACACATAGACACAACACGCGCAGACACAACACATACACATAGACACAACACGCGCAGACACAACACATACACATAGACACAACACGCGCAGACACAACACATACACATAGACACAACACACGCAGACACAACACATACACATAGACACAACACGCGCAGACACAACACATACACATAGACACAACACATATACATAGACACTACACACGCAGACACAACACATACACATAGACACAACACATATACATAGACACAACACGCGCAGACACAACACACACACATAGACACAACACATATACATAGACACAACACGCGCAGACACAACACATAACATAGACACAACACATACACATAGACACAACACATATACATAGACACAACACGCGCAGACACAACACATACACATAGACACAACACATACACATAGACACAACACATATACATAGACACAACACACGCAGACACAACACATACACATAGACACAACACATACACATAGACACAACACATATACATAGACACAACACACGCAGACACAACACACGCAGACACAACACATACACATAGACACAACACGCGCAGACACAACACATACACATAGACACAACACACGCAGACACATCACATACACATAGACACAACACGCGCAGACACAACACATACACATAGACACAACACACGCAGACACAACACATGCACATAGACACAACACACGCAAACACAACACATACACATAGACACAACACATGCAGACACAACACATACACATAGACACCACATACGCAGACACAACACATACACATAGACACAACACACACAGACACAACACATAGACACAACACATGCAGACACAACACATGCACATAGACACAACACATGCAGACACAACACATACACATAGACACAACACACGCAGACACAACACATACACATAGACACAACACATGCAGACACAACACATACACATAGACACAACACATACACATAGACACAACACATACACATAGACACAACACACGCAGACACAACACATACACATAGACACATACACATAGACAAAAACACAACAACACACGCAGAAACAACACATACACATAGACACAACACGCGCAGACACAACACATACACATAGACACAACACACGCAGACACATCACATACACATAGACACAACACACGCAGACACAACACATACACATAGACACACCACGCGCAGACACAACACATACACATAGACACAACACACGCAGACACAACACATACACATAAACACAACACACGCAGACACATCACATACACATAGACACAACACACGCAGACACAACACATACACATAGACACACCACGCGCAAACACAACACATACACATAGACACAACACACGCAGACACAACACATACACATAGACACAACACACGCAGACACAACACATGCAGACACAACACATACACATAGACACAACACACGCAGACACAACACATACACATAGACACAACACACGCAGACACAACACATACACATAGACACAACACACGCAGACACAACACATACACATAGACACAACACATGCAGACACAACACATACACATAGACACAACACATGCAGACACAACACATACACATAGACACAACACATGCAGACACAACACATACACATCACATACACATAGACACAACACGCGCAGACACAACACATACACATTAGACACAAAGCAACACAAGCACAACACATGCACATAGACACACACACGCAGACACAAAACACATGACTGACAGTCAGTCAGACAGACAGACAGACAGACAGACAGACATATTTTTCATTGCCTCCCTTTGCCTCTCTGCCCTCCAACTTTCCCGTTGTCACAATCTACTCCAGTGTCCCAGGAGAACAACAAACATGTGTTAGTGGCTGTACTTACGTCCCAGTGATTGTCCTGAGTAACTCACGGCTGTGAAAATAAAACAATAAACCAATGATTACAAAATCAATAGGGTCAGTTTGTAGTCAATCAAATTATGGTAGCTGTCAGGTAATTAGTCAGAGTGTGTTTGTTTCTGTTTGTGTGTTTGTGTGTGTTTGTGTGTGTGTGTTTGTGTGTGTGTGTGTGTGTGTGTGTGTGTGTTTGTGTGTGTGTTTGTGTGTGTGTGTGTGTTTGTGTGTGTTTGTGTATGTATGTGCTTGCGTGTGTATGTTTGTGTGTGTATTTATAGTTGTGTGTGTGTGGGTGTGTTTGTGTATGGTTGTGTGTGTGTTTGTGTTTGTTTGTGTATGTGTTTGTGTGTGTGTTTGTGTGTATATGTGTTTTGTGTGTATGAGTTTGTGCATGTGTTTGTGTGTGTCTGTTTGTGTGTGTGTATTTATGGTTGTGTGTGTGTGTTTGTGTGTTTGTGTGTGTATGTGTTTGTGTGTGTGTTTGTGTGTGTATGTGTTTGTGTGTGTGTGTTTGTGTGTGTATTTATGGTTGTATGTGTGTGTTTGTGTGTGTGTGTGTGTTCGTGTGTGTGTTTGTGTGTGTGTGTGTGTTTGTGTGTGTGTACATGTGCGTGTGTTTTTATGTAAGTTTACTATTATTTGCTTTGGCTACTTTCTCAAACCCGCAAACATTCGTCCCCCCTCCCCCTCCCTCCATCCACGACAGAATTTTGACAGACACAAATTAGGGGTTATGGAATTTTTTTACGTGCGCAACAATACACACGGGTGTCCAGTCTCACTACCCAGAGACCAGAGGAAATTACTAGAAGTCCACGTGAAAAAATGCCAGCCTTCACTAGGGTTTGAACCTGGAACCTCTAGCACTCGAGGCGGATGCTGTACCTCGGGACCACTCAGCCCCCCTTGCACGTGTACAGTTTGCAACATCAGGTGGATGATCACCGTGTGGTGAGGGGAATACCGCGAGTATTGCTGATACTCGACTCACAGAGAAAAGGCAACACGGACATATAATCAGACCCATGCAGTCACTATTGGTTCTGGAAATCTGCTTTGAATGCTGAAGATGGGAACGAAGCGTTTATAGGAATGCCCTGAGTTCTGTGATGTCAGATCTTGAATCAGATGAAATCATTACTTGCAAGGATAGTTTGTCAGTACTTACTACCGCCTCGGTGATACATTGATGCGGGGATAGTGAAGAAGCCTGGGACGGGCATCTGAGCTGTAGCACCAGCAAACAAAAGTGCTGAAATTGGAAGCAGAAAATGTTCTTTCGTTAAATTGTTGGTACAACGACGTTGTTGGTTTTGTTTTAGTCGTAATGTGGCAGTATTGGCATCAAACTATATAGAATAACAGACAGTAACAAAAGTAAGGTGCTTTATTAATATCCTACCCCCAGATGACGTCACGGGACAGTCCAACATTTTAGAGGGCGGTAAGGCTGGGTTTCTGATGCTTTTAACGACCCCAAAACATCTAGAAGTAGCATTAACCCCAACCCACCTACGTCCCACGAGATAGTGCAGCCTAGGTCCCACGACCGCATGCAGCCTATCTACCACCCCCTGAAATATTAGACTCTCCTGTGACCTGTGGATTTTCCCTGTTTGGGGTAGGATATTAATAAAGCACCACAAAAATGTTCTTACGTTAAATTGTTTGTACAAAGATGCTGCTTGTTTTTTTTTTAGTCTTAAGGCATCGGTATCTGCAACACACTATATAAAATAACAGACAAAAAAAAGTAAAGATCCATTTTTACGCCTTAGGCGCATCAGGCATATGGTAAGAGCACCCATATTTTTACAGACCAATCGGCACTATGTGGGTATTGTGTTCAGCTTTACGCCGGCCATCTTTACTTCCCCAGGACATCCATCTTGGTACCCATTTAGGGCTGGGTCGACCAGCGACGCCCCATACCATGATACGAATCCACGAAGCCAGCAGGGGGTTTCGATCACGGTACGTCGGAATTACGAGTCGGCAACGCTTAAGCCACGGGCGCCATATAGAATAATAGACAATGCTTTGAACAAAATCAGTCAAATAATCTTCTGCTTAAAGTCCGTGCCGTATGGCTTTGGAAGCCACTTTCAGTCATTTCTGACACAGATGGTTTTCCATATCTTGTGGCGTTGGTAGTCTTGTCTATACATAGCATTTCGTCTCGTGAACTTTCAATCATTTCTGACACAGATGAGGTTCCATACCCTGTGGCGTTAGAAGTCATGTCTATACATAACATTTTGTCTCGTGAACTTTCAATCATTTCTGACACATATGGTGTTCCATATCTTGTGGCGTTAGTCTTCATGTCTATACATAACAATTTGTCTTGCGTACTTTCAGTCATTTCTGACACTAATGATCTCCCATATCTTGTTGCTGTGGTAGTTACGACTATCCACTATCTTTTGTCTTGTGTACTTCTAGTCATTTCTGACACAGATGATCTTCCATACCTTGAGGCGCTGTTAGTCATGTCTGTACTTAACATTTTGTCTCGTGTACCTTCAGTCAGTGCTGCCACTTTGGATGTTTTACATCCAGATTTAGATGTTTTTCTTGCATTTAGATTCGTTTTTGACGTTTAGATGGTAGCTGTTTTTCGAAATGTTTTTCATTTGAAGAATTTATCAAATCTAACCTAAGAAACAGGATGAAATTTGACCTCTTAAATGCTATCTTGACAATAAAATTCGGCCTGATAAGAGTAGGAAAAGGCTGTTCCACTTATCAGCTTCCTGATTGGGTATTAAAAGAAATTGGAACTGCTAAAGCATACCAGAGTCATTTTGGATCTGAAGCTTTAACTTCATCATCCAAGCCACGTTTATCCTGTGGATCTTGTAAGTTAGACCAGTGAAGATGAGGACATGATTCTATAGGGTAAGTCATTTCAATTGCTGAGTAATTTGTGACTCTTTCCATTTAGATGTTTTTTCTAGATGTTTTCAACGCACATTTAGATGTTTTTCGATATTTTTTGGTCTCCGTTTTGGATGTTTTTTTGTCAAAGAAAAGTGGCAACACTGTTTTCAGTCAGTTCTGATACAGACGTTATGATGTCAGATTGTCCAACATCTTCTCTGTCGGTCTCTCTCTGTCTCTTTTCCCCTGCAAATTTCTTACCCGACTAAGTACTCCAGTTTTCTCCTTCGAACGACATGACCAAAGAAGGAAAAAGATTGTCTTCTGATATAGGGACCTACAGATCAATCACTGGGCCAATTTAATGAAAAATTGACAGGATTTTTTTTTTATGGTTTTTCTTCTGGTCTGAAAAGGTACTGTCAAGCTGGTAGCTGATGAACCGGCACTCTTGCTACAGCCAGTTGGGAAGAAAATATCGCGTTTTGTGTACCCTTGTGGGTGTGGTGTTATTGCAGCTATTTAAATGGTGGATGTAGCTGCGTTTACTAATTTTATTGCAAACGTAATGTACACAGATTAAACCACTGAAAAAACACACACTCGAAACACACACACACACACACATACACACACGCAAACTCACAACAAAACAGCGCAGAGAAAACCAACGGTCTGTGTTTTTATTGTGTATAATGTAAGGGTGAGGTAATCTACAGTGTTAATTGCTACATTTTATCTTCCCTAAAGGAGCAGTTGTGGAAACACTCGGTATTAGTATTGAAAAATCAATAATTTACTTGAAAGTCTTAAACATTTAGCCGCCACTGTAGAAGTAGTAGTAGCAGTAGTAGTAGTGGTAGTGGTCGTGGTGGTAGAAGTAGTAGTAGTAGTGGCTAGTAGTGAAAGCAGCAGTAGTAATGATAATATAAGTATTAGTTGCACTAGTAGTTGTATTAGTAGTAGTAGTGGGAGCAGTATCAGCAGTAGCAGTAGCAGCAGTAGCAGTAGTAGTAGTAGTAGTAATAGTAGTAGTAGTAGTAGTAGTAGTAGTAGTAGTAGTAGTAGTAGTAGTAGTAGTAGTAGTAGTAGTAGTAGTAGTAGTAGTAGTAGTAGTAGTAGTAGTAGTAGTAGTAGTAGTAGTAGTAGTAGTAGTAGTAGAAGTAGTAGTAGTAGTTGTTGTTGTTGTAGTAGTAGTAGTATTAGTAGTAGTAGTAGTAGTAGTAGTGGGTAGTTATAATAGTGGGTACAATTAGCAATAGTCTTCCTCCCTCTCTTCTTCTTCTTCTTCTTCTTCGTTCTTCTTCTTCTTCTTCTTCTTCTTCTTCTTCTCTCTTCGTTCTTCTTCTTCGCTAGTATAAACAGCAGCAGCAGTAGTAATAGTAATGGAAGTATTAGTAGCAGCAGTAGAAATGGTAATAGAAGTATTAGTTGCTCCAGGTGCCAATCCACATGTGCACAACATATACACACACATATACACATATATATATATATCCTATGTAATAAATCACTTTTATTAAACATCAGAAAACGGTTACTAAAATGTTACATCGAACCTGTTCTGCTGTGTGGCAGTGAATCTTGGGATGTGAGCAAACAAATTAGGAAGAATTCTGAGGCAATTGAGATGTGGTTCTTGAGAAAGATGTTGCGAATAACTTGGACGACGAGGATAACTTACATTTACTGTACGGAAATGGCTAATGAAAGTAGAACATTATATACACCAATGAGAAGAAGATAAACGAAGTTCTTTGGTCATGTGATTAGAAAAGAAGAACTGGAAAATATAGTAACGACAGGAAAGATCTGTGGTAAAAGAGGCAGAGGCAGACCAGAGAAATGAAGATGGATGGCTTAAGACAGTAGCATGGAAGATTATCATCTGTGGAACTGATCCAGAACACCAAAGACCGAGATCTGGATAGATGCATGAACACCCACCTCAGCTGGCAAGGCGTATGTATGCATGTATATTCATATATCAATGTCCTGTTATACTATTTGTCACAAACGGTTCGCTGTTCCTTTGATATCAAGGATGGAGTCCAGCCCAGCCCCTTTGATTTCATGGATGGAGTCCAGCCCAGCCCCTTTGATATCAAGGATTGAGTCCAGCCCAGCCCCTTTGG
>CAJHNH020007112.1:320299-504965 GCA_905116865.2 Candidula unifasciata
AGGTAACTTACAATTTAGGTAACTTACCATTCTAGTAAGAGAAGCGCATAGTTTTGTTTTTCAGTATCATCATTGAGTAGCAGGTCCTTTGTGGGTCGTCCTTATTGTCTCAACACGGCTCAAACCACTGACCTTTGCCAGCTGTCCCGCCTCTTCAGCTTATGATGTCCTTGATAACCTGTGCCCACCGTCATACTGATCCGCCCATCATTTTTCTTCCAGGAACCATACACTCTCTTACAGTTGTCTGCACACCATTATGTCGTTTAATATAGCCACAATCTTTGTGTCCGAGAAAAAAGACTATTTCTAAGCCAGTCCTCCTCTGTATATGTTGGTATATTTTTCTGATTGTACGATCAAAACGTCGCAGGTCGACCCAGCCTAAAATGGGTACCAGGATGGGCTGTCCAGGGAAAGTAAAGACAGCCGGCGTAATGCTGACCACATTACCCACAGAGTGCTGATGGTCTGTAAAAATATGGGACGCTCTGCCCAAATGCCCGATGCGCCGAAAGGCGTGAAAAGGGATCTTTACTTTAGTTTTTACTTACGATCAAAACAGAACCCGCTAATGCCTACTTCCTAAAGAAATGTAATTACCTCAAAGCAAAGATGATGTTAAATCATCAGTTCAGCAAAGAATAACAAAAGGATTGTAACAAATGTGAAAATCAAATCTTGAAAGGAAGGCACAAAAACAAACTTGAATTCGCAGCTAGAGCACATGAAGTTACACATGTTCATATGATGTCATGCAATTAAATATTTCAGCTAGATCACACGAAGTTACAAATGTTCATATGATGTCATGCAATTAAATATTCTAGCTAGATCACACAAAGTTACAAATTTCATAAAATATAATGCAGTTAAATATTATAGCTAGAACACACAAAGTTACACATTTTCATTACAACAATGCCCGAGGTAGATGATGAACATAATACAATTGGATAAATTCATGCGGCGTAAAGAAATACTTGAAATGTCTTTGCAGCCGCTAATTTCGTCAGGGATAAGACAGACAAGATGGCGCTGTACAGGGTCATGCCAAGCAGAAACCAGCAGACAATTACCAGACAGACACTAAAGTAAGAAATAAATGGATCAGCGAGGAAAGGACGTCCAAAAGAAACCATAAAACCAACGTTTGTAAGGGGTGCCAGGGTTGGACTGGATTCGATTTACGATATTGATTGCATACAATAGACTGAAAGCCTAATAAGACACAGTGGCATAAGAGGCCTGCGATGAACAGCTAGACGCTCGCTTACAAATGGGAAGATCGTGGTTTCCGTTCCTGATGAGGTTCGGATTTTGTTTTCAAAAATTACCTTGGCTGTTAGGTCGACCTAGCCTTGAGTGGGTACCACCTACATTAATGGAAAGTAAAAGCGACCGGCATGATACTGATCTCATCAGCCAGCTAGCGCCGATTGGTCTAAAAAAATATAGGTCTAACCCTATATGTCCAACAGCCTAGAGGGGTAGAAAAATGTCCTTAACTTTTTACTTGCCCGCTAATCTACCTTCTTAACTTACATGCACGCAATAAAGCTAGTTTGAATCTATGTTACTGGGGTACATAAGGAAGGCAAAAAAAAAGTAGCACTTTGCTCTACTATGTGTGTTGTAAGAAGGCGACAAATATAGGATAACGTGAAAGTTCTATTATAGTTGTTAGCGACAATTTAAAGTATCTGATGCCAACTGGGCTTAACAATGAATTTTGCAGAGAACATATGCTTGTTTGTAAGACGAATTAAAGAATAAGCTAGGAGGATGTGGAAGAAGAAGAAAAAGAAAAATAAGACGAAGAAGAAGAAGAAGAAGAAGAAGAAGAAGAAGAAGAAGAAGAAGAAGAAGAAGAAGAAGAAGAAGAAGAAGAAGAAGAAGAAGAAGAAGAAGAAGAAGAAGAAGAAGAAGAAGAAGAAGAAGAAGACGAAGACGAAGAAGAAAAAGAAAAAGAAGAAGAAGAAAAAGGAGAAGAAGAAAAAGGAGAAGCAGAAGAAGCAGCATCAGCGGCAGCCGCCGCAGCAGAGCGGGACGAGGATAAAACTCAAGCCAGTTATGCATTTTTCGTGATATTCCAAGTATATATATTTTCCGAAAAATGTGACGTAGAATGGGTATTCTCGAAAATGTAAGCAAATTACATAAGTATCTTTTTTTCTATGGAGGAAAACAATTCTAAATTCTTTACCCCCTTGTGCCAGAGAATGTATGCGTGTGTCAACAGTGCGTTTCAAGGGATCGAGTTATGAGTTATGAGTTACATTATCTTCACAGCATTCCGGACACATCCATAGGCGCTCAGATTCCCCTCTCAACATATTTATCAGCGGTTAATAGTACCAGTCCTATGTTGGTTACAAGACTTCGTGTGCGTCCGGTGTGCTTCTAATGCTTGGCTGTGCCAATCTTTACTCCAAATTCGCGTATTCTTAGCAGTGATGTGGACACGTTGCTTCCATAATCCTCAGAACGTGCTATCTCTCTAAGGACAATGACAATGTCTGCGTGATCCATGGGCTGGTCATCTTCATTAAATGCAGCACCTGCCAGTCTATCAGCTCTCTTATTACCAACAACGCCTGCATACCCTGGGACATATATGAAAGTAACTGCACACACAGGAGAATTTTGCAACGACTCAAGCCACTGTCTGCGTAACCAGCCTGCCTCGACCCGCATCGAGTATCCACTGGAATAGTTGGACAGTTATATTCATGAACCAAGCCGTTCGCGTGCATGCTGTCCTGCACACAACTAGCTAGAAGATTAAACACAGCTAGAGCCTACAGGTTACCAGAACTATTTCTAACCTGTACGTACTACATCGTGGTATACTTGATGTATTATGCTTGCTCATATTTTCTTTTAAAAAATACATACTGTTTATGTATAGATGTGGTCAATATCAGGCTGTTAAACTAATCTGTTAATAAATCTGAGTATGTATTTGCTTGTTCTTCTTCTTCCTCTTTGCGTTCGGTTTCATATGTTCAGATCAGACCATCAGGTGGGTTGCCTCTATGAACTCGCGTGTCAGCTGCAGGTCCCGCAAGGTTCCCCGTAGCTTGCTCTGCACACTTTGCTCTTGAGGCCATGTGTCTTTTCGACGTTGCAGGTAGAGTGGGCAGGCCTGCAAAATGTGCTGAGGTGTTTGTGGTCCTGTTTGACAGGCACACTGGCAGGACTGTACAATCTTTATTTTATGCATGTGGTAGTAGAGCCTGCAGTGTCCTGTTTGTAGATGGAAAATTATTGTATGTTGCTTTCTGTTGAGTCTGCTGATGGGGTCTTGTGGAAGTTTACTGTTAGTTTGTTCTCTCCACAATCCCTTGTATTTTGCTTTGATAAGTATTTGTCGGGTAAACTCGCCCTGAAGGGATTTGAAGCCGAAGGGCTGCAGAGCAGGGATGCCAATGGTTTAAACCCCCCCCCCCCCCCCCCCCCCCCCCCAGCTAAGCTGAACAAAAACTCAAGCAATACATAGGCCAATAACAACAACAACAACAACAAACCCAGATTGTTAAAAAGTACACATTTTATAGTTAATAAATAAAACAGTTACCCATTTTTATATAAGGATATAATTAAAAAAAACTACAACACAGATTTCAAAATTTGAACTCAAGGCGTCAAATAAAAACCCAGATCTGGGGGTAAAAACCCATCATTGGCAGCACTGCTGCAGTGTAGGCAGACTTGTCAACTAGCCTTTTTGCTTGCTTCCGCTCATAAGGTGCACGTGGGTGACTCAGTGGTGGTGTTCCATGGTAACAGTGTCAGTCGTCCCTGCTGCTGCTGCTGCTGCCTGACTTTGCCCTGCGCATAAGTTCAGCTACACAAACACACACAGAGAGCCTTCACACACAGTGCCAGTGTGTCAACTGCTGCGTGCAGCCTTCACATGTTATCACTACCGGAAATTGCGGGGGTTATTGAATCCCTCGGTGACATATCTGATAAGGAATTTACAAGCCTTCACAGCTTCTTATTATAACTGCTCTATGCAGGTGTGCGTTGTGTTACGTATAGGCATCGTTCATTCTTAGTTCTTTCTTATCTGTTACAATCCTTAATACCTTACTTCGTGGTCAGGTGTGGCATCTCGATCCTTTAACTTAGTCATCATCATCATCATGTGCCCTGCCAACTGGCGTAGTTGGTCATGCGTCTCTACAGATCACGATCCCTGGTTGCCCGGAACAGCTCTCTTGATGATATTCCTCCATGCCATCGTTTCAGGCATCCAGCATCATCTTTCTTGGTCTGCCTCTACCCCCTTTTGCCACTGATCTTTCCAGTTGTCACGATGTTCTCCAGTGACAGTCAGGCAGTTTTATTTACAGTTGTTTAGTTCCTTTGATGTATTTACATATAATATAATTAAGGATACATAAATGCGATGGTTTTCTTCTTGTAATCTATCTATATACCGATGTCTGTCTGCCCGCCTCCCTATCTATCGTATCTACCGTCCTGCGTCTGCCTGTTACATGGCAAACCTGCAAGAAGGCGTCCAAAGTCTTGTGCTCAGATGATTCAGACGCAAGTAAAATTTCCTGGTTGTCTTTTGTTTCGTTTTCATTGATTGTTTAGCATTAGTTGTATGGCGGTGAAAAGGCTTGATTCATTTCTAGCCTGCTGTTTATATCTAGAAGATCTAGTAGGTATCTCACTGCTCTACATGCGGTGTCTTTGGTGCAGCCAAGTATGATGCGCATTGCTTCAATTTGTACCATTTCCAGTCCACTTTTAAACTTTAAATAACCGGTTGTCTGAAATACTATCAAAAGTAAACAACTCCAACGGCGCTGGAAAAGATCGAAAACACGGGAAACGAGATAGTGGAGACAAGAATGCTTGCATAAGGCACAAAGGAGAGAGATGAAATCCACAATATAGTGTGCTGAAAAGGCCATAAATCAACAATGTAAGGGCGCGGGAAGTCATGGGAATACCTTATCAGAATGTAACCAGAACTTGCGTGCAGCAGGTTAACGACATCACCGTTAGTTACAGACCAAGAGAACGTCTGCAAGGAAAGATGTTGTTATACAAAGTGACGAAGAAATATATCTACTAGCTGGGTCTGAACAGATGCATGCCGGGTAATTCCCCATGCGCACAATCTAAGTGCGGCTGAGAAGGAAGTGCAGATACATTTATTGCCCGCCGTATTTGCCACAGACGGTATGGGGGCTGTACAGGTGTGTTAGGCTAAGGGCAAGCTACCCCAGACTAGGTACTAGTCTGTTCCATATATATCTCTCGAGTTGCTTGCATGTTTTTTGCAAATATTTCTCGAAACTCATTAGCCGTGCGTCGAAGTACACCAGTTCTCTTTGAAAAACGCTATTGTCATTTAGAGAGGCAGGTTCGAATTCCCGTGTGGCCACTTTATGATTCTTATAAAATTTATATTGTTTCTTGTGTTCTTAACCTCTGATCCTACTAATAAGATAGCCAGTCAGTATCAGTACATTTATTTATTGTACTCAATAACACACACACACGCGCGCGCGCACACGCACGCACTCACACACGTGGGTAACAGAATTATAAACTTGGAGAAGAGAGAGAGAGAGAGAGAGAGAGAGAGAGAGAGAGAGAGAGGGAGAGAGAGAGACTGAAGAAACATGACTGACGAGATTAACATCAAGAAATCTGCACACGATGGAAAAGGCCACACTCTTTTCTCTTTCTCCCTCCCTCCCACTCTCTCTCTCTCCCTCCCTCCTCTCTCTCCTCCTCCCTCCTCTCTCTCTGTACACACACACACACACACACATATATATATATATATATATATATATATATATACATATATATATATATATATATATATTTATTTACACAGACACAATGATAATAACACGGTGACAGTATGGTCAGAAATGGTAAATAGTTCACGTTAGAGATCATCTTTATCGCACATCAAACATGACCATAAGTGCACCGATCTCCTCATGAGTATGTCTGTAAGTGTAGGCTTATGTCTGTAAGTGTAGGCTTATGTCTGTAAGTGTAGGCTAACAACTCCCATTCTGTTATGGCTGATGTAATGACGAACGGCTCCCGCATGGTCTCCCTGTCTCGCGGCTCCAATTGATACACCCATGGTATGCAGTCTATTGAGAGAAAAATCATTCTTCACGAACCGAAAGCCTCGCAGTGTTTAGTCCGTCGTATGGCATGTCTCTCCTATCTATAGAGGGCCCATTCCTGATAGTTGCGCTGCCAGCCAGAACGTCTGCTTTCTAATTGCCTTTCACACCAGCATACCCTGTGACAAAAAAAAAAAGAAGGTGATTTTGCAAATTGCTGGGTGCTGAATCAGATGGAGCCACTGTTATCTTATGCACCCTGCCTTGATTTCCTTTAGCATGCTCATTGAGTCACTAAGCAAGCATACATTGATGAACTTCTGAGTTTTCAGCCATTCTAGTGCCTTTGTCACAGACATAACCTCCATTGCCATGCTGCTGGCAAAGGTTCCACTGTCTTCTTTAATGACCTTCCCTTTGATTCTTGCCCTGAAAGCCTGTGCACTTCGCTTCTCACGAATCACAGAACCATCTGTATATATAATGTCATCTTCCGGTGATGTGTATTCCTCCATCAATGGTTTCACTTCTGCATCAACTACTGGTGGCGCCAAATCACGGCACTCTTTTGTCATGGTGATAACCACCTCAAAGTACTGTTTTATTTCATGTGGTATGGGTATCCATTCCTCTCCACGGTTTGTGTCGTAAAGGGGAATCACCCGTTGAAGTACTGTCTCTGCCCCACCCAAGACGGCTCGTTTAAGTTTGTTGCCTTTACGCGTATTTAGTTCATTGTGCGCTGGGTGTGTAAAGACTGGTGATTTTGAGGCAGGCGCACGCTTGACGCATTTCTAGTTTGCTGTTTATATCCGGAAGATCTAGTAGGTATCTTACTGCTCTACATGATGTGCCTTTGGTGCAGCCAAGTATGATGAGCATTGCTTCAGTTTGTACCTTTTCCAATCTGTCGATTTGTATCTAGAGGATGAGGATTGCCAGTGCATACTCTATGACAGAGAGAATTAAACCCTGTAAGAGGATGACTAGCAACATTTGTTGACCACACATGACAGCCATACGTCTCATTGCAGCCAAACCATTTCTGACCTTGTTGATCTTAGTATCAGCTTGGAATCTGCAGCTAAGTCTAAACTTACTCCCAGGTATTTTAAAAGGTCAGTCCTTGCTATCTCTTCACCATTCATATGCACATAGGCGTTACTGTGTGTACTGTGTGGTTGTTTAAAGAGAACCAAGTTACAGGGTTAGTTTGTGCTCCGGAGGTTCGACCCCAATCTGCTATGCGTCCCAGTTTCTTCTGGAGCTCTACAATTATTCCCCTGTTTTTGCCTTGGCGGGATACTAGTATGTCATCAGCATATGAGAGTGTTTTTCCTTCACTTGTGATTTGATATTTTGTCACATCAGTAGTAAAAATAATGAAGAGGACTGGGGATAAAGGTGATCCCTGAGGTAATCCTGGGTGTATGTGGTTTTCAACTCAAAGAACCATCTTCCACATTTGAAAACAACTTGTCTTTTGAAAAGTGCTGCTGCCATCAATTTAACGAGGTTTGGGGCGGGGGGGGAGGAGGAGGAGGAGGAAGGAGTGTTGATATTTAGCAGCTGATGTATGAGTTTTTCAAAGGGAACCTTGTTTTGTGCATCTTCTTCCAAGGTCTAGCGTCACAACACATGTGTCCACTCCTGCTTGGAAACTTTCTCGGACAAAGCATTACTCCACGTATCCCTATGTATCCACATGCTCCCAATGTTGTTGGTAGTCTACCTGTTTGTTCTAATCTATGAGTAATTTTCCTTGCCACTATTTTTTTCTAGTAGTTTTTCAATGGTGTTTTGCATACTAATAATTCAGTAGCTGCTTATGGAAGCTGATTTGTTTTTTTTTGCCAGGCTTGGGCAAAGGTATTAAATAACTGTGAAGCCATGTTTCGTTTACTTTGCCTGTCCTTATCCTTTTGTTGCATTCATTGCAAAGTTATAATAGTACCTCGTCAGTTAGTTTAGAAAAGTCTTCATATCGGACTCTGTCTGGACAAATTACTATATTTTTTGACTTTGTAAAGTTGTCTATTATTCCATCTACAGTGATATAGAGTTCTTCTTCAGAAATAACAGTTTTAAAAAGATCCTTTAATGCTGCCTTCACATTTATTCGACTTTCAGTATCCGCCCGGTTTGTTTGATGCAAATTTCGGTCGAAAAGTAACAGACCTTTGCCTTCATCCGTTTTGTGCCAACTACCATCGTGTTCCTGAATGTCAGGCAAGTTATATTGTCGTGGTTGAGTTGAGTTTAGTCAAGAATTGACATCACAGCACTCGGGGCATTCCCATGCATGCTCCGTCCTCATCTTCAGCAGCCAGCGCATAGTTCCAATACTGATGGTACGGGTCACAGTCAGGTTAAAAGTCCATCTTGCCTTTCCTCTGAGTGTAGTGAGCCGGCCAAACCCTCTGGTTACACGAGAGCTGCTTATTGTTTAGACAATCCTATATACGCGGCTAGTGTGGGTTTTTTCTTTCTTCATTATTTCGAATACCCGAGCATCTGCAGTCACACCCACTCGTTTATATATTCAGTTTTACTAACTGACATGGGTTTTAAAAAAAGTCTTTTCAAACAAATATAAAGTAAAAATCCGCCTAACAATCTGATAACTATATCATTAAGGGATTTTTATTCATTTAAATGAATCAAGAATTGACACCACTGCACTCGTGACAACCCCACATTTGCTCTGTCCTTTCTTCGGTTGCCAACGAAGAGTCGTTATACCAGTTCCAGTTTTTCATTGAAAGCCCACTACAGCTTCTCTTCTCATTGCTGATATCATCGAGAACATATATATATAAAAGTTAGTTGCGAATCCTTTACAGGACATTGCAGAAACAACCCCAGCATTTTTTTGCTGTTGTGGTTTTCTAGGCAAATTTACGTCCAGTAGTTTGTCGTTGCTTTCTGGACGGTCAGCTTCTCGATTCCACTTTCAAACCCAACGCATGGCGCAAGGCCGGCAACTATGCTCGAACCCGCCACCCGGGCATTACGAAGCTCGTTCGCAACGTCTAAGCTGCAGACGGCGACGAACATATACCAAGAACTAAACAGAAAGGTTATATCTGATAATAATTTTATTTTATTTGATTTCTTCTTCTTCTTCTTTCGTTCGCCTGAAATCAGTTGTCTATATCAGCAGTTTTGTCTCTTTTATAAATTTCACTGTCGTTGTTAGTTCATTCAGTGGTCCATAGAGTTTACGTTCCACTGTTGTTCTGTCTGGCCAAGAGGTTTGCCTTAATGCGTCAAATTCAGTGCAGTCTTGGAGTACATGCTCTGCTGTCTGGGGCACATTTCCACAGGTGCACATGGCTGATACACCTATCTTGAATTTTGTGTACATGTGGTTATGTAATCGGTTGTGCCCTGTTTTGAGGCGGAGGATAATGACTTGTTCTGGTCTGTCCATAATAAAATAATCATCTTGTGCTGGGGCTGGTGGTTTCCTGGTCGATTTAATGATTTTTTTCTTTTGGTGGTATGTGACTAGTACATCCGGCTGCACTTTTGTCGCACCTTTTCCTGCCATTTGATCAGCTTTCTCATTTCCAGGCACTCCACAATGATTTGATGTGATTTAAGAACCGACATAACAGCACTCGGGGCATTCCCATAAGCGCTCCGTCCCCATCTTCAGCAGCCAGCGAAGAGTTCCGATACTTATGGTGCCAGTAGCATTCTGATTAAACGTCCGTCTTGCGTTTCCTCTGAGCCTCGAAGCATCTGACAGAACCTCTCGTCATTCCCCCTGCCATCTGTGCATCAATCTCACCAGACTGTGGTGATCTATCTGCTCCTGATGATTTGACAGACAGCGCCTGTAGTCGAAGCTACCAAATAAGCAAAAACAAGAACCCGGCATCGCCTTTGAGATAAAGAGAGGTCATATTAGATTAAATCAATCAGAAAGGCATCCCAAATTAACGAGGACATTAGTGCAATGAACTCTCCTTCGCAGACAACCAAACCCTCGCGACAGCTACAGGGTGCAGTTTTTCAGAACAAACATTCAACAAATGGCACCAAGAAAGCACTAGGAGAGACAGGATCGCAAGTGACACAAATCAAGAAACAAGTTGGGACGGAACCACTGCTAAACCAAGTCAAAAGACAACAGATTAAATGGCTCGGACATTTGTCAGTACTACCACTGGATAGTGGAATACTGAAAGTCATGTCACTTAGACACCACGGAACGAGTCTAGAGGGCAACCACGCAAGCGTTCGATAGATGGAATATCCCATGGCTGTAAATACCAGCATCTACCTAGTACACGCCCAGACTTGCATCCTATGTGACTTCGAAACCTGACAGTGAAATGCAGAAAGGGATTAGAGAAAAAGAAGAAGAAGGGGAGGATGAGAGCGCGGGTAAATTCTTTAGGTCTTTCTATCATGGCACAGAGAATGTCACTAAACGACGTTGACTGTAGAGCGTAATATGTGCAGAAGCATTGATTGCCGATTGGTGAGACTCGCTTATTTTGACAGCTTTGTCACTGACAAACTACCTGAGGCGATGAAAAGACCAAACAAATACTGGATAAACCAAATAACCACTTTACGTAAAATAACAGAATGAAGCGACGAAATGCTACTTTATATTGTATTTGTTCGCCCGTGTGTTGTGACCTATTTACATTTTATAAATGGTGGTGTAGGATATGGAGGGAGAACGGCGGATTGATCTTAAGCCTGAAGATTTACAACCACCTGGCTAGAGCAGTCACTAGGAACTATGTATCCTGGGGTGTTTAAATTTGCCCTCATCAGAATAAAACTCCAGTAAGAAACCCAAGAATTCGAATCTGGGTACCCCCTCTGAAAACCAGTGTTGCCACTTTGGATGTTTTACATCCAGATTTAGATGTTGCCCCTTGCATTTAGATGGCGTTTTTGACGTTCAGATGGTAGATGTATTTCTAGAAGTTTTTCATTTGGAGTGAATTTATCAAATCTAACCTAAGAAACAGGATGAAATTTGACCTCCTAAATGCTATCTTGACAATACAATTTGACGACATGATAAGAGTAGAAAAGGCTGTTCCACTTATCAGCTCCCTGATTGGGTATTAGAAGAAATTGGAACAGCTGAAGCATACCAGTCATTTTGGATCTGAAGCTTCAACTTCATCATCCAAGATAAGTTTATCCTGTGGATCTTGTAAGGCAGACTTCAGTAAAGATGAGGACATGATTCTGTAGGGCAAGTCATATCAATTGCTATGTAATTAGTGACTCTTTCCATTTGGATTTTTTTTCTAGATGTTTTCCAAGCACATTTAGATGTTTGTAGATATTTTTTGACTCCGTTTTGGATGTGTTTTCTCTCAAAGAAAAGTGGCAACACTGCTGAAAACTCAGTACTGTAGCCGTGTGCCCAGATGCTCTACAAAATGTCTTTCCCAATACTGATATGGAATCTCTTTTCAAATTGCAGAAATACTATGGGACTCCATAGAACGTAAGGAACTATTTAAAATATAAAATATAGAGTTCTTCATGGCTTACGACTAACAGATACAGCAGAAACAGATTTGAGACGTGGATGACTTTTGTGGCCTTTATTATTTTAACTGTAGACACGATTATGGCTATAACAATATCTACTACTGTAAATGGAATTAGGTGTACCCTGAACAGCACGATGATCCGAACTGAGCTAACAGAAAGCATCTCATATACACCTAAATTAAATAGACATTGTGGAGGGTCGCATCAAATTGATACATTGGGAGATTCCTCATCTTCTAATGCCGTAACTTTCCAAGCCTAATTTAAACTGAGTTTAAAATACATGGCCCCTTGTGAAGCTCTTCTTCTTATTATTTGGTTTGTTTGTGTTTTCAGCCTTAGTAGAGAGTGACGTCTGCAAATCGCTGACTCCTTGCTGGTCAAAGGTCAGAGACAATGACAACAAAATTAAAAAGCTGTCATCAGAAACTGCTGGCTCGAGTCGTAACATTAACCAGGATTCTGTTGTTAACGTAAGTAAATTTATATCGCAATATGTCACGTTAGCATTATTTCACCATACTGCCTTCTTTACAATACAATTACAAAAACTTATCAGGCTATACTTCCTCCAAATGTTTCTTCATCTTCCTTCTTCACCTTCTTTGTTTGCTTATCCCACTACTTCTTCTGTTTTTTCTTCTATGTTTTCTTTTTCTCCTTTCTGCGTCGTCTTCAAACAATATTATTGGTGTATTACACCACCTTATCAGAACCTGAGGCATAGTGTAGAGACAACCACTCCATTCTGTCAAGTAGTCGTACGAGTTGATGTAATCTTAGCTTTTGGAAGCCCATATCAACACATTGTTTGTTTTCTTTATAATACTCACACACACACACACACACACACACGCAAGCACACACACATACTTACACACACACACACTTACATATACACACTTACACACACTTATACACACACTTACACAAACACTTACACACACACTTACACACACACTTACACACACTCACACACACACACACTTACACACCCACTTACACACACACACACACACACACTTACAAACACTTGCACAAACACACACTTACACACACACACACTTACATACATACGTAAACACACTTACACACACTTGAACACACACACATACACACAAACACACTTACACACACTTACACACACACACTTACACACACACTTACACACACACACACACTTACACACACGCAAAACATCCTTTTCCTTTGTCCATATTTTGCTTTCTGCTGCAAGATGTAGAGGTTAAGAGATGATCGATGTCCTAGCTAGGGCACGCTCGGTTGCCTCTTGTGCTGTGATGTTGTTTAGTCTCATGGCATCAGTGACTCCTTTAATCATTCTTCTCCTTAGTCGTGGTCTTTTTTTTCCCCCCACATTGTACTCTCTTTGCTGACATTATTATATTCATTCTCATGGCCAAACCATTTCAATCTTTGTTTTTCAGTGAATTTTATTATAGATGTCTTTCCCACTCCTGATGATCTCAACAGAAATTCCATCTCTGCCCGGGGCCTTTCCTGAAGCCTGTTCACAAGTAGCATTCCTAACTTCCACAATTGTTGGAAGTGTGTCAAAATGGTTTAGAGTTGGTAGCATTTTCATTGCATTAAGAGCACCAACTGTTAGTTTTGTATCAACTGAATACAGCTCCAGATAATGTTCCACAAATCTGTCTAGCTGCTTTTTCTTGTGGTTAATAATCTCTACATTCAAACTCTTTACTGATGTACCTTTTTTTTTTTCATAGTTAGACCGATGGCTTTCTTTATCCCCTCATACATGCCTTTAATATTACCACTACCGCTAGCATTTTGAATGCTTTTACATAACTGGACCCAGTAGTCGTTGGTACACTGTCTAGCTACATTTTTGCAAAAGATCTCTAGCTTATATCAATTCACGGAGAGTGTTCCATGTTGTTCTTTCCTTGTCTCTGCGTATGAACTTTTTGCTGTCAATCAAGGGTTAGAGTGTCTGGCTATTGGCTCCAAACCAGTCCTTACTCCTATGTTCTCTAACCACAAAGAGTGTTGCAGATGTTTCGTAGACAGTCTTCTTAACCGCATTCCATCTCAGGCCTGTCGTAGAGTTATCCTGGATATCAGTGAAAGCCTCTTCGAGCTGTTGCTGGAACTCAAAACACTTCTCGGGTCTTTAGAAATATTTAACCTGGGGATATATTTGTTCCTTGAAGTTAACATTCTTTTTTTCCCCCTGAACTCTTGTAGCAACTAGGGAATGGTCAGTATCACAGTCAGATTTAGGAATTGCTTTCACTGCATTATCCAGTTCATCCTAAAAAGAATCTTTTGCATCCCCCGTTGATTTTAGAATGGAAGCGTAAGCAGTAACAAAGGTGATAAAACCGCTTATGGTAGATAACCGTAGGGGTAGTATCCTGTCATTTCCTTCAGCTGGACTCTCAAATGATCCCAACAGTAAATTCTTTACTGCAAAATCCCTTTTCGTACTTCCTGATTTCTTCTTGGCCTCTGCCTTTCCAGAAGAATGTATAATTACTTTCTCTAATGGATCCATCCTCTGGCAGATGTGTTTCCTGTAGGCCAGCAATATCTATGTCAAGTTTATGAAGTTCAGCATCAGTGGTAGCCGTTTTTCTCACATCACTAATATTTTCCAGGTCAGTGGAAAACCCCTGACACATGGTCTATAAGGCAAGCCAGAGCTTGAAGTGATGTTTCTTTTAATTAAAAGTGAACCGTGAAACGTGAACCAGCGTCATTGCACACTGTTATAAACCATAAGTAAGGACAGCTGACAAGAAACTGTCCGCATGTGTCGCCGTCAGAACGAAACTCCGTAGCTATAGCGACGTTCCTCAATTTACTCATGAGTGATAACTCTTTTACCCATTTCCTAGATGCTGGGTGGACCCGGGGCCCACCCGGTTTCAACACCTTATTAGCTGGGGGCTGTCCAGCTTGAGGTTGGCGGTAGCCAGTCAGGAACATTCGAAAATATCTCCCACCGTCTGATGCAACCCGTGGCGCCCTCGTCTACGCCAATGATAAGGTTATCTAATCCGTAACTGCTGCCTCTCGATTTCTGTCCGAGACCAGTTAAGGCCAGGGATGAAGTTTCTCCTCTCCTTTGCTCCTCCGCCCGTAATCGTTGGCACAATATGATATGTCAGGTTTGGTATACTCCGTCCAACATTCGTTAACAGAAGACAGGTCGTAGGAGCTACTGTTGTACAGTAGCTCAGCGATATCTGACCAAGACCTGCCGACATATGTGTGTGTATGTATGTATGTTTGTATGTATGTATGTATGTATGTATGTATGTATGTATGTATGTATGTATGTATGTATGTATGTATGTATGTATGTATGTATGTATGTATGTATGTATGTATGTATGTACGTACGTACGTACGTACGTACGTACGCACGCACGCACGCACGCACGCACGCACGCACGCACGCACGCACGCACGCACGCACGCACGCACGCACGCACGCACGCACGCACGCACGCACGCACGCACGTACGTACGTACGTACGTACGTACGTACGTACGTACGTATGTATGTATGTATGTATGTATGTATGTATGTATGTATGTATGTATGTATGTATGTATGTATGTATGTATGTATGTATGTATGTATGTATGTATGTATGTATGTATATATATATATATATATATATATATATATATATATATATATATATATATATATATATATATATATATATATATATACTAGGGGTGTACCGAATATTCGCTTCGTATTCGCTTCGGGGCCGAATAGTGGACCTGTTGACTATTCGGTATTCGGCCGAATAGTTGCGATCGGGCAGAATACGAATAGTAGTTATCTTACACCCGCTTCTGCATACACGGCCTTAATACTGACAACATGGAACGACTGGTTTTGTTGAAAGCTATTGCAGCTTTCCTGCATTAACTAATCTGTCAGTGACAATTTCCAAGTTTAGTTTTTTGTTATAATACTTAGGATTCTTTCATTCCTAGTTATTAGTTACCACAGACTGACTGAAGGATGCAAAACGTAAAATGTTTTTAAATTTTACTATTCTGTACGAATACTAACTAGACATGGAAAGAATATAAACTCCGGTCACATCCAAGTTGATAATATGAAAATCAAACGAACAGAAACACATAAGTACTTAGGTGCAAAATTCAACTGCTCCAACATGCTGAGAGAAGAAATACAATCTAGAAATGAAGTATACTATGCCCTTCAACATCTACTAAAGTCAGAGTGCTGTCTCGCAACACCAAAATCAAAACGTTGATAAGACCAGTCGTGTTTTTTGTCTCTGAAACTTGAAGCAGAAATAAAATCAATGGACCAATGGCATCCGTCAGTCCCGGGGGACTATGGAGATGTGCCGCTGGCTTTGGGAACAGCATCTGCTGTGACTGTAAAGGCCTTATTACAGGTTTTCGAAAACAGTTCTACGACAAATTTCTAGACCCATCAAAGATGCTAACAGTGGTGAATGGAGAGTGAGAAGCAACAACGTAACACGTAATCTGTTTAAATCACTACTGATCACTGGCATTATGAGAGCTAATAGACTGAAATAGTTGGGGCATATTGAAAGAATGTCAGATAACAGAGAAGTAAAGCTGTATACACCTGAGAGAGTAATGGGCGTAGACCACGAGGCAACCCAAAAAAAAAAAAAAAAGTTCGAGAGATAATGTCCAGTCAGACCTGCAAATAACTGGTGTCACAAATTGTGAAGAGATAGCAAGCCAGAGAGATGATGGAGACGAGTGATATCTGCAGTAGTAAACCTCAAGGGCTCAGAATTCTAAAGATGGAGATGACTATTCTGTGCTACTTTATGTGAAGTAAAGGCTCAGCGCACATTTGACATTATGAATGTGTGTGTGTGTGTTTTTTTTTTAATAGATATATTTTATACACAATTCAGTATTCGTTTTTGTATTCGGCAGAATAGTTGGTCCCGTTATTCGTATTCAGCCGAATACTGAAAATCACTATTCGGTACAGCCTTAATATATACACATATGCACAAATATACATATATGCATTCCCATGTGGGCGTGCACACACACGTGTGTTTATGTGTGTATATTTGTTTATGTATATATACATTTATATCCACATATGTGTGGATTTGTGTAGGTGGATGTATATGTATATACGTGTGCATGTTTATGTATATATGTATATATATATATATATATATATATATATATATATATATATGTGTGTGTGTGTGTGTGTGTGTGTGTGTGTATGTACACACATGGCTGAATGAATACATACATACACATGGACATGGCTGGTGTACATGAGCATCTGAACTCCCGTGCTACTTAACTCTGGTGCTCAGAGATCATAATTATCGGAGGTGGGGTGGCGTGGACATGGCTGGTGTACATGAGTATCTGAACTCCCGTGCTACTTAACTCTGGTGCTCAGAGATCATTATTATCGGAGGTGGGGTGGCGTGGACATGGCTGGTGTACATGAGTATCTGAACTCCCGTGCTACTTAACTCTGGTGCTCAGAGATCATTATTATCGGAGGTGGGGTGGCGTGGACATGGCTGGTGTACATGAGTATCTGAACTCCCGTGCTACTTAACTCTGGTACTCAGATATGATTATTAAGGTAGGTGGGGTGGCGTGGACATGGCTGGTGTACGTGAGCATCTGAACTCCCGTGCTACTTAACTCTGGTGCTCAGATATGGTTATTAAGGTAGGTGGGGTGGCGAGGACAGAGCTGGTGTACATAAGCATCATAATTTCCGTGTTAATAAATTCTAACGCTCAGAGAATATCGCAGAGAGGGGAAGGGAGTAACAAAGCTCACGTGCCACTGAACTGGAGGCAAATGGATACCTGTTGAATGATGGTGTGATTGAACTGATAGTGGCCTGGTGATATAGGCACTAATACATCAGTGCATGCCAAATAATACTACACATATGTATGTATGCGCGTGTGTGTATGTTCAGATGCTCACGTACACCAGCCATGTCCACGCCACCCCACCTCCCCCAATAATGATCTCTGAGCACCAGAGTTAAGTAGCACGGGAGTTCAGATACTCATGCACGCCAGCCATGTCCTCACAGCCCCTCAACAGTCTTCCATCAGCACCAGAGCTCGGTGGCACAGGAGATCATAGTCATGTTCAGCTGCCCCCACCACTTCCACAATCTTGCATTAGCTCTATACTTCAATAGCAGGGAGTCATCATCATCATCACCATAAACCACTTCTGCCGTTAGGCGTCGTGGGGAGGAATAATTTGCGTTCCAGTGCACGTTGGCTGATGGCAGGGAGTACTTACTGATAATCCTGCGCAACAGCTCCCCCCCCCCCCCCCCGCTAAAATTACACAAAATCCAGACTACACTTATAGCCGATACTGCTCGCAGTAGTTTGGAAGTGGTCGATTTTGTTTTCATAAATGGATGCATGGATGGCCGATGGGTTGTTCTCGTTTGCATACCACGAAGTGAACTGTACTGTTTAAGCTCAACATATTCTTTCCACCTGTTTCTGATCTTCTTTGTGTATGAGTTTTCCTGGGCTATCATTTATTTATTCGTAAGGTTGAAAGGAATCGTCTGGTATTCTCATTTTTGCTCTATCTTTATAACATTGTCGGCTGGGTTTGATACAGGATTCATCACGATTTTCTCTATGCATGAACCCTGTATGACCCCTACATTTTCCATTGTCTCTCTAATTGCTTTTGTGGATTACTGTCTTACAAGTCTGTATGATTCATAATCATCATCTAAGTGGTATCTTAGCCATTTCTCATATCAGTCTTTTTAATTTTCTTTGACTTCATTGTTCCACCATGCTGTTTCTTTCTCAGGATACATCCTATGTATCTAGTACGACAGTGTTTTGTTAAACATTTTAGAAGGGTGCACTTCAGTTTATACCATATTGTTGCCGTCCCTTTTTGTGTCTGATTTTCTTGGTCATCTAGGTTTCTCTTGTCAGCGATCCTGGTCCTTTTCGCTAATAGTTGCGTGTGTTGTTTTTTTTCTTTACTGATTGTTGCGTCATTGAGGTGTGCAGTCGTTGAACGATGTTCAGTATTTCCTGTGATTAGTGATTAGCAAGGATTATCATCACAGCAGCCCGGACAGATCCATGGGTGCTCCGATCTCCTCCTCAAAAGCCCCACAAGTGTAAAAGGACTGATGACGCCTGTTCTGTGTTGGTTAATGAAACATCTTGTCCCCTTAGTGAAATGGACACATCCATAGGTTCTCCGATCTTCTCAAAAGCTTCACAAGTGTGAAACGACTGATGACGCCTGTTCTGTGTTTGTTAATGAAACGTCTTGTCCCCTTAGTGAAATATTCATTTCTTGCAGCTCCAGGCTGCACCCCAATGCCCATCAGTCTAGCCACTTGCTCCATAGTTTTCACTGTGGTATTTGGAATGACACTCGCATCTCTTGCCATCATCTGGCTGTTCAGTATCAAATCTGTTCGAGCAGCCTGATCTAGACTTCCGTTTATATCGGTGGTTCCCAAACTGTTTTGGTCCACCGGTTCCCTTGTCAGTAGAAAATAAAATCGCTCGGTCGCCTTCCCCCTTTTGTTTCCCCCTGGAAATATCATCTTCAGTGTCATGTGCTATGTCGAGGACGCTACCGTGCACCCCCTCCCCTACCACAGGGAACACTTCTTTTTCTTCTTCTTCTTCTTCTTCTTCTTCTTCTTCTTCTTCTTCTTCTTCTTCTTCTCCTTCTGTTCCTTTTCTTCTTCTTCTTCTTCTTCTTCTTCTTCTTCTTCTTCTTCTTCTTCTTCTTCTTCTTCTTCTTCTTCTTCTTCTTCTTCTTCTTCTTCTTCTTGTTTTTCTTTTTTTTTCTTCTTCTTCTTCTTCTTCTTCTTCTTCTTCTTCTTCTTCTTCTTCTTCTTCTTCTTCTTCTTCTTCTTCTTCTTCTTCTTCTTCTTCTTCTTTTTTTTTTCTTCTTGTTCTTCTTGTTCTTCTTCTTCTTCTTCTTCTTCTTCTTGTTTTTCTTTTTCTTCTTCTTCTTTTTCTTCTTCTTCTTCTTCTTCTTCTTCTTCTTCTTCTTCTTCTTCTTCTTCTTTTTTTCTTCTTGTTCTTCTTGTTCTTCTTCTTCTTGTTCTTCTTCTTCTTCTTCTTCTTCTTCTTCTTCTTCTTCTTCTTTTTCTTTTCTTTTTCTTCTTCTTCTTCTTCTTCTTCTTCTTCTTCTTCTTCTTCTTCTTCTTAAAGGGTGTTTGTCACTCAATAATTTGCACTTTAAAAATAGTTCACATTTCTTGCTTATAATTTGCCATCTTTTGTCGTTTCAATCGGTGGCATTTTTATTTTCTTTGACTTCTTTAGTTTCTTCTTCGTGTTCACCAGCTGTAAACTCTGGCGGAAAGTTCCGGTTGTTCATCCACTTCTAGACTGCAGTCCTGTTTCAGAACCTTAGTGTTGCGTGTGCATCCGTTTTACAGATCTGACTCATTTGTATGCAGACTGCTTTTTCCTGGCCTCTCAGTCAGATGAACTTCGACTTCGAAGGAAGCTCCCAATTAGTCGGCTCTTACGACATGATTTTGGGTAGGCAGTGGGTCTGTTCTTGTTTTCCCTATAATATGGCCCTGGAACCCACACGGGGAACTTCTTTAGTTTAACGGAATATTGTCCATTTTATATTGATCAAGGCTTTTCAGCACAATATCTTGAAATAAGATTATCAGATAATACAAAATTGAGACCAGTGCCTGCTGTGAGATTAGTTTCACCCATCAACATCCATCAGCTTTTCAGTCCTTTTCGTTTATATTTTAACGGATCTGCATGTTTCAGCTCCATACTTACATTTAGAAAACTTTTTTTAAAATTTAGAATAACTGCAAATAAGGGGTTATAACTGTTTATTTTATCATGTCAGTCAGTCAGTCAGTCGGTAGCATGTCCTTTGCAGAACCTTGTTCCCATAACAACCCTCCGGAAATCTTCGCGAAAACAAGCAAGATGACCCGGGCCACATACACCCGTCTGGAGATCATTCGCCAATTTTTTGGCTGTTGTATGGTTATTCTAGGCAAATTTTTCGTCCAGTAGTTTGCCATTGCTTCCTGAACGGTCGGCTTTCTTGATACCACTGTCGAAACCAACGCAAGGCGCATGGCCCGCAGCTGGGATCGAACCCGGCATCCCGGCATTACGAAGCGTTCTCATCGACTTAGCCACAGAGCCGACGTTCTATAAGGCGTGAGAGGAAATGAGTATGTACTCACTTGGGGCTCACTTATGAAATCCTAATTTATGAAAGTTTGGTTGATAACTACAGTGGTTGGTGCTGTTGTCTTAAACAAATATAGTCTGGGCTCAATTCGCCGAAAAGGCTTGATGATTTGTTCCCGATAAGTGTGGCTCTGATGTTAACCAGGAGCCATGTCAGAATCTATGCCAAAATATATATAATTCTCTGTGAAGTGTCTAGGAAGGAAATTCGGCGAAAGGAGGAACTGACCACCCATCTCGCATGTCGTAGTGTAGAATATGTGAAAGTGCAACACTTAGCACCCGAACATCCGCTATAGGATTTTTTTTTTTTAAATTAATTCTGATTATTTTCATTGCAAATTTTTTTTGAGGACCGTTTTCTCTCCTTCTTTGCCTGTTCTCTACTCTTTGACCTTTCCGGCT
Source organism: Candidula unifasciata (assembly GCA_905116865.2). Classification (NCBI taxonomy): domain Eukaryota; kingdom Metazoa; phylum Mollusca; class Gastropoda; order Stylommatophora; family Geomitridae; genus Candidula; species Candidula unifasciata. The sequence continues at coordinate 341,637 of CAJHNH020007112.1, forward strand.
TGGGAGGCCCTTCTGGTAGCTACGCTAATGCCGGCATAGCTCTCAGGGTCATTGAGAAACACAAGCTTCCCCCACCACGGCAAGGTGGAGACACCTTCGAAATTCATAATCTGTTTAAATCACCACTGATCAAAGGCATCATGAGAGCTAATAGACTGAAATGGTTGGGGCATATTGAAGGAATGTCAGATGACAGAGAAGTGAAAACTGTATACACCAGGGAGATGAATGGTCGTAGACTACGAGGGAGACCAAGAAGATAATGTCCAGACAGACCTGCAAACACTTGGTGTTACCAACTGGAAAGAGAAGGCCAACCAGAGAGATGAATGGGGGCAGGTGATGTTTGCATCAGTGAACCTCAAGGGCTCGGGATACTGAAAAAGAAAAGGTTTTCTCTCCCCCCCCCCCACCCTTTCCCCTCTTATTTTAATGATTAAAAAATATATTTGTTTACTATACTGTTTGCATGTAATGCAATGTAGGTGTTTTGTATGTGCGTTTAGAAGTTATGCCGTTTGTAAGTATTCTGTATATTTTGCACATGTTTCACATAAAAAATATAAAAATCATACATGCATCAAATTACAATAATTCCGTAACCTCTATCTAAGAAATGAGTGTATTCACTTGAAAAATAGTCACAAATCAAATGTTGCTGGGATGCACTCCGTGCTAGGCACACAAAATAAAGGATATAAATATTTTGTATTTTGCAAATTCTATGTTACTCTGAGGCTTTCGCTTTCTTTTTTTTCCCCATTCCCCCGCAAACTTTCGTGACGTTTCAAGTGACCAAAATATTTCAGTTTTCTGTTATATCGTCTTTAATAGCCAACCGTATCCAATTTTCAGTTCATGAAGTATACATGCATTTGTTCTTTTCTTTACCCATGATATTTTTAGAACCCGTCTATGACATTTGTATTCTAAGGCATTTTTGCGCTGTTCAGCTTGTTTAGTAAGGTCCAGGTCTCACAGGCATTTATGTTGCAATGGGAAAGATGCATGCTTTTAGAAATCTAATTTTCATAGTTCTGTCTGTCCCACTCCATAATCTGTTTTATTTTATAATGTTTTGGCACAAATTATTAATCTGTGACCGTTTGATTTCTTGGTGCAAGTTTAAAGTTTGTATTATAACAGAAGAGTCGACCGACTTGACGTTTTCACATGCATCCGTTGTCTTGTATCTTCAGGCACACATCAACCACAGGCGTACAAGCCTTTTGTAGCTAGAGGCGGATTCAGTAACATCATTCTTTTTATCAAGTTAAAATCATGTTTTAAGAGTCGACTAATTGGGGAGCTTCCTTTGAAGTCGGAGTGCATCTGCCGGAGAGGCAAGGAACCAATAGTCTGATATCTGTAAAACTGATGCACACGCAACACTCAGGTTCTGGAGCAGGACTGCAGTTCAGTAGTGGACGAGCAACAAGAACTTTTCGCCAGAGTGTACAGCTGGTGAAAGCGAAGAAGAAGAAGATTTAAGTTATGGAGTTTATACATCCTTCCTAGTTACCCTTCTTTTATAAACACACACAAAGTTTAGAATGCAAGTCTCTTTTACTACTGTTGGTGTTGAAGTCTAGGAGTAGATGTGCGACACAGGTGAGAGGGTGACTGTGACCCGCCGGCTTGCAAAACATTTGTCGTAACGTGCGCCTACATCCCACAATCGTCCTCTTCCGATAATATATCAGCACCTAGTCTCCAGGACACTTCAGGTGACTTCGTCTCTACGCTGGAGACAAAATGGCTGCCGACTGCGTTGAAACGTGAGGTTCTTGGTGTTTAGTGTTTGTATTTTTTTATGTATTTTTATTAATGCTAAGATATTTATCAAATTATTATGTAAACACAAATAGTTTGTGGTGTAGTCACAATATTATAAACAACTGTAGATCGAAGAAATTAATAACAATAACAATAACCTGTAGTTTTAAAAACCCTGGCACTGGCACATAGTTCTTACTTGACTGACTAAAAAGACACTAAACTAAAGTAAAAATACGTTTTTAATTTTTATTTAAATATTTAATTTATCAAAGTAAGTAGTACAAACTTAATCGAGCACCATTCGGGGTAATGTGTCTAATGTAATACGAGTAATTTGTAAAGTCGTAGTGGTGGTGGTAATTTTGTGATTGAAATGAATCAATCAAAGATTGATAGCTCCATATCCGGCTCTCCTTTAAATAACGGTCGCTAGCTGGAAGGCGACGGCCGCTTAGTCGGAGTTCACTCCCCTGGCTGCAGCGCAATTACGGAGTGGGAAACAGGGAACGAAACAAATTATATAGTTACCTGTCATCCTAGGGTCAGGCTTAGGGTTTGGGTTAGGATTTGGGGTAGGGTTAGTGTTAAGGTTAGCGTTTGGGGTAGGGTTAGGGTAACACATCACGGAAACGACGGATGCTTATCGCTCATTATGACATACAGATCCGCAGGTCTCACATCTACGGTCACTAAGTCATGCGTCTGAAGAATGGGGTTGCTAATTTGAGTCGCAGCGCGTGGTCTACGAGAGTCTTGCGTCGCAAAAATGCGGTCGCTAATGTCATTCACAGCGCGTGGTCTAGCTCTAGCAGCCATGTCGACCTCACTTTGTTTTTTTGATTCGTGACTTGTCCGCTCCGTAATTGCACTGCAGCCAGGGGAGTGAACTCCGACTAAGCGGCCGCCGACGTCGAACTAGTGACCGTTATTTAAAGGAGAGCCCCATATCCTGTTCAACCCTTTCCGAGTTATAAGTGGGATGAAAGGTTTTATCATGTCTTTTCAGATGCTGAATGTTTATGTTTGCCTAATATTTCTGGCTGTTTAATGTTTATTATGTAATCATTCTTCTTTTCGTCACTCATCGAATTCCTTGCAGCATCAGTCAGGTTTAGGCAGGAAGAGATCTCTGGAACATGCCAGTTTATTTACTTTGTATTTGCCCGTCTCTCTAGCGTAGTTGACTAAACCGGATTGCGCGGTGAGCGGGTGACGAACTCCTTGTGGTCCGGGTTCACTCCCGGGGGTGGGCAGAAAAGCCACATTTCTCCCAGATTTACGGTATTTAAAATGGAATCAAGGCCGAAAGGTTGCGATATCCATAATACCGAGCCTAACTCATGGCTTCTGGATACTAAAACAAACAAAACAAAACAAACATTTACTTTGTATTTACTACTTCTCAGTGTCTCTGATATTTCTGCTGTCCATCTTTGGCATGGCTGAGCTACCATTTAGCTGTATAACAACATTGCTCTCTGTGGGACCCTGTCTGTTGCCATTCTTGTTACATGGCCAAACCATTTGATCTGTTGTCTACCTGTAAAGTCTGGTTCTGTACTGATTATCCTCCTGACTGATATCATTGTTCCTAAGTCGACCTTTCCTTGTTACACCTAGCATAAAACATAAACTTATCATTTCTTTCGTAACTATTTCCCTCTGTCTTCTGAAGACAGTGTCCATGCTTGACACTGACAGCATAGCGTTGGTAAGAATTTTGTGTTGAACAGTGCTCTTTTACTTTTAGTGCTCATATTTGTGTGCTTGCATTTCAGTATAGGTGCCATTAAGCTTAAAACTTGAACGGCTTTATTACATCTTTGTTGTATTTATTTCTTCATTCTTCCATCTTCTGAAAAGTCTGTAATATGTTCTTGTAGTTGTACTGCTGTTATTGTCAGGTCCTCGGCAAAAATCAATTCATTAAGTATTTCTCCACTGTTGTCCCCTTCGCAAACACTACTGTTTGACTCCAGGTCTAATGTAGAACTTCTATGTGACCATTAATTATCAATAATGTAAATTATAATTATTCCGTATGTTCTAGTTTTAATTATAACAGAATTGATAAGATAAGCATAGACTATTAGTGTATTTTTGAGATAATATTGATATTCATATGGCATTTCAAAAGTATTTGTAGTTTGCTTTGAAATACCCTGTATAACAGATATTATTCTTGAGATGTAGTGTGAGTCCTGGGCAATGCATTTTCTGTTTGTGTGTACCAACCAACCCTACAAATTCACCCATAAGGTATTACACCATTTTAATTTGGTCTAATAATAACATAATCCTTGACTTCCCATGTGGGTTCTGGGGCCCAATTATAGGGAAAACAAGAATAGACCCACTGCCTACTCAAAAGCATGTCGTAAAAGTCGACTAATTGCGAGCTTCCTTTGAAGTTGGAGTGCATCTGCCTGAGAGGCGAGGAACCAGCAGTTTGCATGCCAATGAGTCAGATCTGTAAAATGGATTCACACGCAACACTCAGGTTCTGCAACAGGACTGCAGTCCAGAAGTGGATGAACAACCAGAACTTTCTGCCGGAGTTTACAGCTGGTGATCGCGAAGAAGAAGAATAATCCTTGACCCGTTGGGGTGGTGGAGGTATATCAATGGAAGCACTAGCTCACAAAACCAGCCATCTTTCTCTGTCTTCTGTGAAATCCTGTGGGGTTCATAGTGTTAATGAACATGCCACACAGTACATGTTGCCACTATGATAGTATTAAATGTCTTGTCTTGTGCCTACTTACTGTCTATCTGTGAAATCCTGTGGGGTTCATAGTGTTAATGAACATGCCACACAGTACATGTTGCCACTATGATAGTATTAAATGTCTTGTTGTCTTGTGCCTACTTACTGTCTATCTGTGAAATCCTGTGGGGTTCATAGTGTTAATGAACATGCCACACAGTACATGTTGCCACTATGATAGTATTAAATGTGTCTTGTTGTCTTGTGCCTACTTACTGTCTATCTGTGAAATCCTGTGGGGTTCATAGTGTTAATGAACATGCCACACAGTACATGTTGCCACTATGATAGTATTAAATGTCTTGTTGTCTTGTGCCTGCTTACTGTCTATCTGTGAAATCCTGTGGGGTTCATAGTGTTAATGATTTATCCCTGCAGGTCTTTAGAGTCATCTGTCTTTGGCCTCTTGTTCATTGTCATAGACTTATTGCTTCTCTGCATACCATGACCACCAGCAGTATGTATCAATTATTTATGATGACAATTTTACATGCCGTGACAAAAAGGCAGCCAAGAATATTATATTCTTATCTTCCTATATATCTCTTACCATATATCTTTCCAGTTGTTGTATGTTTCTGTCTTTCTCTTCTCATGTTTCTCCCCTCTCCCTCTCCTTTTTCCCCCTCAGCAAAAATGACTTACCTCTTATTGCTGTTCCTAATAAGATAATCTTTGTGCCAGCCTCTTTATGCTCTATATCTCTCTAAAAGTTGGTTGTGTATCCTTTACAGGATGTTGCAGAACCAACCCCAGCATTTTTTAGCTGTTGTAGTTTTTATAGGCAAATTTATGTCCAGCAGTTTGCCATTGCCTACTGAACGGTCGGCTTCTCGATACCACTGTTGAAACCAGCACAAGCCCCGTATCTGGGATCGAATCCGGCACCCCGTCATTACGAAGCTCGTTCGCAATGCCTAAGCCACAGATGCCGACCTATATCTCTCTACTGCTGTCTTATTTTCCAGTCAATTAAAAAAAAAACATAACGTGATGAATGTTTCTTTATGATCCACATGGCACTTGTCTTTGTGTTGTAGTCTTTTCCCAAATATTTAGATTACATTCAGCTTAATTGAGGGAACTTTAAACATTCTTCTGCAGAACCACATCTCTAAGACTTCCGGAGATTGTTCTAGCTTGTTTACTAAAGGATTGTCCAGGATTCACATCCACATGTTGACATAGATTGTCACTGAGTGTGCTGATTGTCAGAAGCATACATCGTCCTCACCTGCATAGGACTGCAGGTTATACCTGGCTTGTGTAGCCATTATGAGTGCCTTAGTTATAACGTCTTTAGAGGTTAAACATGGCATCTGGGATCTGTCAGCGAGATTGATAGTTTTTTAATCTCAGGGTGTTATGGCAAACCTTTAGGGAGCAGCACAGAAGGGACAGACTGATCGATTGATCAGTAGAAGTATCAATAGAGAAAGTATACTTCAAAATGTACCAGAAAGACAGCCCATTGATAACATGTAAAGATAAAGAAAAGTTTGACTGGCCATTGGGATTTAAAGTATTTGGCTTCATATCCCAACATTATGATTAGAAACCAAAAACCACAGGCGCTACACCTCGAGTGGTCTGATATCAGAGCAAGAGGATACCCAAGGAGAAGGTGGGACACCCAGGGAGACAGTGGATTGATGACATTAACTCTTTGAGTACCAAACATTTGTTATTTCAGCACTGTCTAAATCACAATCTGTGTTCTCCACAAGCAACAGATTTGAGTGTCAGTGAGCTGAAACTGCAGAAATACAGAAGAGGATGAGTTATAAGTAGTTACTGCCGTAGAAAACACAAGTTGACCAGCCAGTGTAGACCATGTATAATCAATAAACCTAGGGTCAGTTGCCAGGTACTGACAGAGTTAAGACATACCTCCAGTGGAATGACAGAGGGTGGTAATGGTGAAATGGTCGAGACATTTGCCTCATGCTCTGAAGGTCATAGGCTCATTTCTGTTGATGACTGCAGTTTTGTACAGAGTTGGCTGGTAATTGTCACTGAGGCCATGATGAAGCTCATACGGAGAGAGACTGAATATTGGATAAAACCTAGTGCAGTGAAGTCAATCCTCTTAACTTAAAACCTTTTTATCTTCTAAATGCTAGCTTATCTTCTAAGTAGCCAGTGCTACCCTCAGAGCAATGGGTTACAAACTGTTCCTCGCTACGAAACTTCAAGGCAAAAGTAGAAGTTAATGACGATGGTGATTATGGGCTAAGATGTATGACATGGGGTGGTCAGGTCACCCCCTCATCACCTTTAGCATCTCTGGTTTTTCTGTTGTAAAACTTTTTTTTTTTTTAAATTAAATTTTTATTTCCTGTTTGTGTCTAAGTGTTTCTGATGTTACCCATCTTTTTTGTTTATGTTCCATATTTCTAAATGCCTATTTTTCCCAGCCTGCTGGCTGACGTCATCATCTCTTCTATTTATCAATACATGATTTGGTATTTTTTAGAGGTTGGTCCCTAATATGGTTTTGAGACATCCTAAATTGAATTGATTTCCAACATTTCTGTCCTCTCATATTTGTGTGTTGGCTGTAGTGTGAAGATGTGTCACATGAATGTTAAGCACTAAACAATTTTATGTGTCTTTATCTCTTATAAGGGCTTAGTTTAACCTCTGGTTTCCTAGTAAACTGAGTAACTGTGTTGCCAAATTATGTTTATCTTGTAGGAGCAAGATCTGCAATACACTGGGTGAATATGGTTTTTCTGTCTCTGTTGAGACTTTGCCTTGTTATTGAATCCTGATGCGGTTTTATAATGTAAAACAACCAATGTTAAAACCACCAGAAGTTGTGTAAAGTATTATACAATAATAATATAAAATAAAAAAAATTTAAAAGTGGGCAGAAGTCATGGATGTTACCCCATCTCGTTGGGCACAAGATTTAAGTAGATACATGTCACGAATGTCACCCCATCTTGTCGGGCGCGAGATTTTGTGTCGGCTCCCATTCATTGTGGCCGTTTCCATGGGCTGTCCTATGTTGTGGGGGTGTTATGAAACGGCATCGCTTGCCGCATATAGTCTTTGTGGGAAGTTGTGTTGTCGTGGGTGTGGTTGAGACTTCCCAGGTGCCTTTGTACAAGTAAAAAAATTACTGCAGGGGAAAGCACCAAAGGTTTGAGGGTTCATGAATATCGAAACTGAGATGCTTTTGTATTTCTACATTCCTTATTAGTGGCTTTCTCCCAGAAAAAAGAAGCCACCACCAAGGAATGTAGAAATACAAAAGCATCGCAGTTTTGATACTCACAAACCATCGTGCAAGTAGCACAGCTTGCAGATAATCATGCAGTTGAGCGATGACAATATGAGAACAAGAGAGATAAGTTAAACCTTTGAAAAGAAGGAATACATGACACCCCTACAGCATGGGACAGCTGTGGGAACCGCCATGACATGAATGGGAGCTGACATGAAATCTCGTGCCTGACGAGATGGGGGGACATTTGTGAGTTGTACCAAAAAGTATTATAAAGGAACATATTTCAACAGGAAAATTAGGGTTGTTTAATTATACATTTCATTAAGCTTTAATGTTACAAATGCATGTTATGCTTATTGTTTATTGAGTTACAGGTTGTGTGTTACATTATTTTTGCCAGTAAAAAAAAACTTCAATAACCACCATAGGCATTTACTTTCAGATTGCTTCCCTTGTTATTATTTATTAGAATCTTCATAACCGGGAAGGCTAACCCGGTAAAAAAAATGTCTGCAGAAGTGGGATCTGTTGGACGAAAGGCGCAAATATCGAAGCCATTCTGAAAACAGACACAACACAGTTACATTTTTGGATGGAAGAAGAAGAAAAAGAATCTTATAAACATTAATATGCAAGATTGCTACAGCACTTTTGTCTTCTCTTTGTTTCTTAACAGTTGGATTGTTCAAGTGGAGCCAACTCAAGTTCCCTATTACAGACTCCAACGTTGTCGGTGTCTCATGTCACAGCTCCATCAACACCGTCCTTTGAGAAACTAAGATGGGAACAGATGCCTCAGAATGTAACTTATGACCAAGAAGCTGTGACTAAGACTGACAGCAATGTAGACAAGTGTCAGATTTGCTCATCACAGCGACAGAAAGGATCCACTTTGACCTCTCCGGTAGAAGGGACAGACTATTTCATAGATAGTGATGGCACACTGTCTGTTAAAAATGGAGTATGTCCAAGAAGTTTAGCATTGTCCCTGTTCTCTGAAGTATTTTTCCAAAGATCAAAATATGCACAATTACTTGGGGTGAATTTTTTGAAATTCCTCATGAATTTGAAACAGATTGTGGCTGGGCACAAACAATTATGCCCAGATGAAAATCCATACGATTTTATGAAAGCTGAGAATGTTTTAAAGAATTTTTCGCTTACAAAGAAAGAATTCCTTGAATTAGCAAACAGAGAAAATGCATCTGAACTGACAGCTACATTGAAGTTAGGAGAGGTCAAACATTTGAAAGCTATGGAATATACTACTGTTTTCCCAAATACGTCATCCAGTTCTCTAGACGGAATTTCAGACAGAGAGAGTCTACGTCATTGTGTAACTTCTGGAAAGGAAAATAAAGTAATCAACAATTTGCTGGGATCTTCTACTGAGGATGACCTGGTTGGTAACTCTGACTTTACTGCTAACAGCAAAGGTGGGGTATCAGATAGTGGAAGCCCAAAGAGTTCTGGAATCAGTAGCCCCTCCTTGTCACTTTCTAGTGTCAACTCTATCCCAGGCATGTCTGACAGATCCAAGCAAGTTGCCACCACCAAAAGAGGATGCAAGGTGATTGTAATAGTAATATTAATAATAAATCTTTAGTCAACTAAAATTTTTAAAATATTGATAAAAGTCTAGATTGAGTTTTCTATTTTTTTTACATTGTTACATTTTTATGTGTGTTTTTTTTTTTTACTTATTTGTTTAAATATGATAAGTGAAATGAACTAATTATATACATTTTTAAGCTGACTTACAAATTTACATATCAAATGTAATTTTGGCATTTCAACATTTAATGTGTGCTAAAGCTAATCAAGTAATGGGGCAACTATCTTCCCTGTTGACACTCAAGCAGATACCCCGGAGTACAAAAGTGAATCTTATCAGAACTATTTTTTGGCCAACACTATGCTATCAGTGCCAAACGTGGACACTAATCCTCCAGTGAATGTAAAATTGTGACAGCAGAAATGAAATGGGTTAGAAGAGCTGCAGGAGTTTCAAGGAAAGACAAAATACGAAATCAGACGAATGCTAGAAACAAAGCCAGTCTTACAGGTCATCAAAGATTAACAAATGAAGTGGTTTGGACACCTAACAAGAATGCCCTGGTACTATCTGCCACAGCGAGCCACACTAAAACGTTACAATGGGTATAGAGCGAGTGAAAGACCTAGGAAAATTTGGATTGATGGTTTTTAAGAACAGCCTTACAGAAATCTGTTTTGTGAACGATGCACTTGAGTTGATCATTTAACAGTTGTTACAGTCAATAAGCTTTGTAAACAGTTATAACATTGTTTCATAGTAATCACCTTTCACTTTAGATCACTTTGTCTTTCTTGGTCAGGACTCATTATGTGCCAGTAACTGAAGTACTTTAGTTTCCAAAGACACAGTACTTGCACAATTTGTGCAAAACCACTTTTCTTTATCTGTTCATCATAGTGTTTGTTTTCATTGATGGTTTTTTGTTTGTCTGTTTTTTTTAATACATTTACACTAGCTCTCTTGGCTCGAACCCATTCAGTTGTCTCTGCTTTGATCCAATCATGCTTTTTTTCCTTGTGGACTTCTTGTTTCCAAGACACAGTATTGTTTGTGAACCACTTTCAGAATAAATTTTTTGATGATCCCAATGGAATGAACAGTAAGGGTTCTTCATGTTCTTCGCTTTGCTAATACACACAGCAGTCCTGATTATGTATTTGAGCTGAATGTTTCAAGTTTGGCAATGATTTCAATTTGTTTTGATGTACACAAATTGGCTGGTGCGGTGGCAGCTTTCTTTACATTGTGTATTTATTTTTATCCATGACTCTTAACTGTGTTTTGCTGTCAAAAAGTAATTGTGAATTTAAACATTAAACTGGACTTCTGATATGCCAAATCTGATAAAACATATAACAGACTTCAGTGTGTTATGTATGTTCTAGATACAGTGTTTTTCATTTGGTTATCATAATCCCAGGATATTAAACTGCTGAAAACATCTTTAAAAAAAACAAATATTCTTCTTCTTCTTCTTCATGTTTACCAGCTGTATACTCCGGCAGAAAGTTATGGTTGTTCATCCACTTCTGGACTGCAGTCCTGTTCCAGAACCTGAGTATTGCGTGTGCATTCATTTTACAGATCTGACTCATTTGTATGCAGACTGTTGGTTCCTTGCCTCTCAGGCAAATGCACTCCGACTTCGAAGGAAGCTCCCAATTAATCGACTCTTACAACATGCTTTTGAGTAGGCAGTGGGTCTAATCTTGTTTTCCCCTCTGATAGGGCCCCGGAACCCACACAGGAAATTACTAATTTATAAGTTGTAATGATTTTATCTTAAACTGATTTGCTTGACCAACACATCTCCAAGTAAATCTTGCTAACCTTTTCTTCTTGAGAAGCTGCACTTCCGGCTGGATCCCCATTCCCCTTAGGTGTTGGAAAACCGGTCTGTCTGTAATGACCTTTTTCTAAGAAGCGTAGCTTAATTTGTTTGGTTGTAATCATACCTGTGCAGCATTTATTAGGCCTGGATAGTATTACACTTACTAAAACTAGAGTTTAAAGGGTTTTCCTTGAGAACCAAATTGATTTCTTAAAGCCAAAGTGATGTCAGCTTTTCCTATATACTTTAATGCTATAGGTTCGTGGCATAAGTCTTCCAATACATGCATCTTTTAGGTTCCGGAGAATGCAATTCAATTCTTGCTTCATTCTGTTCGTGCTTATTGATTACTTCCTTTATATATTTAGATAACACATTGGGGGGGGGGGGGGGGGGGGGGGTGTTAAGATAAAAACATTTCTAACAAATTTATTAGTGGCCTATAGACATTTTTTAAAAGGATTTTTATTTATAGGAATTCCCATAGAGTAATGACACAATTTCCCTTTCCAACAGTGCAGACGGCTTGGAGAAACTAATTCTGAACGTCAAAAAGTACAATGTCTACATTGTATCTACTTCTTCTTCTTCTTCACTTCCTCTTTTACCGCTGTAGATGTCGAGGGAGATATAAGGTTCTGTTTCTAGCTCTTCTGGCCGCCTCGACCATAGGCACATCGTGCTGTTGTAGAGTTTCTCTGATGTTATCCTTCCAAATTGTTCTTGGTCTACCTCGTGCTCTATGTTTCTTCTTCTCTTTCCATGTATGCTTTGTATGGTATGGTGTCACAAGGTATTCTCTCTAAGTGGGCAAACCATTTCACTTGCTGTCTTTGTATGTAATTTAGAATTGGTTCTGTGCCGACTTTTTCTCTTATGATCTCATTCCTGATCTTATCTCTTATGGTCACTCCTACAGCCCTTCTCCGACATCTCATTTCCAATTGATTGAATCTACTGCTTGTTCATTATTTAAATGAAATTTTGTAAACTGGACTTTTTTTTTCTCTGTTTCTCTAATATCAAATCCCACTGTGTATTATTTTGTAATAGTTCAATATAGTTAATTTTCTATCTCATTATAGGTGAGCGGCCATTTAAATGTAAGTTTTGTGACATGAGCTTCACCACTAATGGAAACATGCATCGTCATGCTCGTATTCATGAAAAGAACGGCACAGCAACACTCAAGTCCTCAGGCCGCAAGTACAGTGAAAACAAAACACCTTCCAAGGAAGACTTGAATTTTCATGAGGAGAAAAGTTTGATAGCCAAGGCACATCAGTCTACATCTGTGTTGTCAGAGTTTGTGGCTAACAAAGCTGATTTACTCAGCCAACAATATGATCAGAGGAGTCCATTTTTACCGCCATATTACAGTAAGTAGTTATTGTCACAATAATAGTTATAATAAATGTCATTTTTTAGAAATGCAAAATGTCAACTTTTATAAATAAAATTGGTCTTATTTGTCCTAAGAACTTAACGTTTTTGCATTGAAATAAATGCTGAAGTTTCTATAGTTTCTGTACCACTGTTTTGACAGATACATTAGTTCTATGCTGATAGATTGATTGGTTCAGTGCTACTGTTTATGATATTCATTGTTTCTCTAGCACTGTTATGACAAGGATTGTTTCTGTACTATAGTTTATCTTTTTTTTCTTTTGTTCACTTGAAATAGATTATCTATATCTGCAATGTTGTCTCTAGTATAAACTTTACTGTCTTTTGTAATTCACTCAGTGACCCGTAAAGTTTGACTTGCTCCCATGTTTCTCTTGGCCAAAAGTTTTACCTTGATATGTCTTGGGACAGTCTTCGAGGAGATGATCTGTTGTCTCAGGTGCCAATCCTTATGTGCACATGGCTGATTCATCGATTTAAAATTTTGTGTGCATGGAGCTGCTAAGTCGATTGTGTCCTGTTCTAAGGCATAGAATAATAACTTGCTCTGGTCTGCCCATTTTGGTGGCTTTCTGATTGATTGGATTATTCTCTTCTTTTGTTGATAAGAGACTGGTACGTCAGGTTGTTCTTCATTTACACCTGCCTTAGCTAGTTTATCAGCTCTTTCATTTCCAGGAACTCCACAATGGGATGGTATCTATTGCATAGTTACCTTACACCGGCTGCCTAGTTTGGAGAATAGTGTTCATATAGCAGGTAGTTTTCCAGATTGGAGTGCCTGAAGCACAGCTCTGGCATCTGTCAGAAATACCACGGGTTGTGAAATATGATGTATATTTAACAGTTTCTCTGCAGCTATTTTGACTGCTTGAACTTCTGCATCATAGTTGTGACAGTGCTTTCTTGTAGGTATTTGGGCTGTATATCTGGTATTATTTGGATGCTCAATATACACTCCCGCTCCTCCATTTCTGCTTGCATTTTGTTTGTGCTGATCCATCCGTATAGACACGAACCCAAAGATTATGTGGGTATTCATCATCAAGTAGAGCTAGGGTGGCTGTTTTATGTTGTACACTGTTTTGCTCATCTTTGTCGCATACTCCTTTCTCTTCTGTCTGGATGTGTATTGGCAACTTATAATCCTCTTTCCAAGGGGTTTGATCTTGAATAGCATTTAAGGGGCTATCAGTTGCAGGCAGATGATTGGTTTGCGTGCAGAGTCGTTGGGACAGGTGGATGAAACTGCTTCTTTTTAGTCACCCCATTGCTGGATTTCTGAATCTTTCTTCATAGAGTGTTCAGGCATGCTAAGCAACTTTTCTGCTTGTATTAGTATCTTAGTGTCTCTTCGTTCTTTCAGTGTTTGTGTCGTCACCATCTTCTCCATCACAGCTATAGGTGTTGATTTCATCCTGTCTGTTATGACTCTGAGCGTTTGATTTTACACCTTGTCTAGCTTTTGTAGTGTGGGTTTTGATGCTGAACTCCATGCAGTAGATCCATGTTCAAGGTATGGTCGTACACTTTATTGATAAACTTTCCCAAGTATTTTCCCATTTGCACCCCATGTAATGCCACTTAGTTTTCTTAGGATAGCTCTTTTCGTTCTGGCTTTGGTTGCTGCCTTGTTGATGTTTTTTTCTCCAGTTAACCTATCATCAAACGTGACTCCGAGGTATGCGGGTTCCTTATCCCCTCTTTATAGTATTCTGTTTATCTGAATTCCACCTGATTTTTGTTGTTGGGAGAGGTTTTATGATCTTCATTCTTTCTTTACCACTGTTGTGATAGTCACAATGTTATACCAGACAATGTTTCTATGCCACTGTTATAAAAGATATGTTTCTGCACCAGTGTAATAATGGATAAGATTTTTGTCCCATTGTTATATTGGACAGTGTTCCTGTAGCACTTTAAAAAAAAAAAAATTTATTGCGTAACCTTTACAGGACGTTGCAGAACCAACCTCAACATTTTTTGACTGTTGTGGTTTTTCTAAGCAGTTTTACTTTCAGTTGTTTGCCATTGCTTCTGAAAAGGTCAGGTCCCAGCATTACAAAGTGCACGCTCACAACACCTAAGCAACAAACGCCGACAAAACTTTTATTACAGACAATAATATTGTCCACTGTTGTAATGTACAGTGTTCTTGTGTCAAATGTAATAATTGGCAATGATATTGTGCCACTGTTGTAATGGACTGTGGTCTTGTGCCACTGTTGTAATGGTTTGTGGTCTTGTGCCACTGTTATAATGGACAGTGTTCTTGTGTCACTGTTATAATGGACAGTGTTCTTGTGCCACTGTTATAATGGACTGTGTTCTTGTGCCACTGTTATAATGGACTGTGTTCTTGTGCCACTGTTATAATGGATAGTGTTCTTGTGCCACTGTTATAATGGATAGTGTTCTTGTGCCACTGTTATAATGGACTGTGTTCTTGTGCCACTGTTATAATGGACTGTGTTCTTGTGCCACTGTTGTAATGGACTGTGGTCTTGTGCCACTGTTGTAATGGACTGTGTTCTTGTGCCACTGTTGTAATGGACTGTGTTCTTGTGCCACTGTTATGATGGATAGTGTTCTTGTGCCACTGTTATAATGGACTGTGTTCTTGTGCCACTGTTATAATGGATGTGTTCTTGTGCCACTGTTGTAATGGACTGTGTTCTTGTGCCACTGTTATAATGGATAGTGTTCTTGTGCCACTGTTATAATGGACTGTGTTCTTGTGCCACTGTTATAATGGACTGTGTTCTTGTGCCACTGTTATAATGGATAGTGTTCTTGTGCCACTGTTGTAATGGATAGTGTTCTTGTGCCACTGTTATAATGGACTGTGTTCTTGTGCCACTGTTATAATGGACTGTGTTCTTGTGCCACTGTTGTAATGGACTGTGGTCTTGTGCCACTGTTGTAATGGACTGTGTTCTTGTGCCACTGTTGTAATGGACTGTGTTCTTGTGCCACTGTTGTAATGGACTGTGTTCTTGTGCCACTGTTATAATGGATAGTGTTCTTGTGCCACTGTTATAATGGACTGTGTTCTTGTGCCACTGTTATAATGGACTGTGTTCTTGTGCCACTGTTATAATAGACAGTGTTCTTGTGCCACTGTTATAATGGACTGTGGTCTTGTGCCACTGTTATAATGGACAGTGTTCTTGTGCCACTGTTATAATGGATAATGGACTGTTATAATGGATAGTGTTCTTGTGCCACTGTTATAATGGATAGTGTTCTTGTGCCACTGTTATAATGGACTGTGTTCTTGTGCCACTGTTATAATGGATAGTGTTCTTGTGCCACTGTTATAATGGATAGTGTTCTTGTGCCACTGTTATAATGGACTGTGTTCTTGTGCCACTGTTATAATGGATAGTGTTCTTGTGCTACTGTTATAATGGACTGTGGTCTTGTGCCACTGTTATAATGGACTGTGGTCTTGTGCCACTGTTATAATGGACAGTGTTCTTGTGCCACTGTTATAATGGACAGTGTTCTTGTGCCACTGTTGTAATGGACAGTGTTCATGTGCCACTGTTATAATGGATAGTGGTCTTGTGCCACTGTTATAATGGACAGTGTTATTGTGCCACTGTTATAATGGATAGTGGTCTTGTGCCACTGGTATAATGGACTGTGTTCTTGTGCCACTGGTATATTGGTTTGTGGTCTTGTGCCACTGTTGTAATGGTTTGTGGTCTTGTGCCACTGGAATAATGGATAGTGTTCTTGTGCCACTGTTGTAATGGACTGTGGTCTTGTGCCACTGTTATAATGGACTGTGGTCTTGTGCCACTGTTGTAATGGACTGTGGTCTTGTGCCACTGTTATAATGGACAGTGTTCTTGTGCCACTGTTATAATGGACTGTGTTCTTGTGCCACTGTTGTAATGGACTGTGTTCTTGTGCCACTGTTATAATGGATAGTGTTCTTGTGCCACTGTTATAATGGACTGTGGTCTTGTGCCACTGTTATAATGGACTGTGTTTTTGTGCCACTGTTATAATGGACAGTGTTCTTGCACTACTGTTATAATGGACTGTGTTCTTTTGCCACTGTTATAATGGACAGTGTTCTTGCGCTACTGTTATAATGGATACTGTTCTTGTGCCATTATTATATAATGGACAGTTTTTTTTGTCACTGTTATAATGGACTGTGTTCTTTTGCCACTGTTAGAATGGACTGTGTTCTTTTGCCTCTGTTATAATGGATAGTGTTCTTTTGCCACTGTTATAATGGACAGTGTTCCTGTGTCACTGTTATAATGGACAGTGTTCCTGTGTCACTGTTATAATGGATAGTGTTCTTTTGCCACTGTTAGAATGGACTGTGTTCTTTTGCCTCTGTTATAATGGATAGTGTTTTTTTGCCACTGTTATAATGGATAGTGTTCTTGTGCCACTGTTATAATGGACAGTGTTCCTGTGTCACTGTTATAATGGATAGTGTTCTTGAGTCACTGTTATAGCAGTGCTACTGCAATAGACATTTTTCCTGTACCACATTTAAAAAAAAAAACAGATTAAAGAAATCATGTTGACAGTGATAAAGTCCTTAGTGACAAGTAATGACTTTTTTTTTTAAAGATAATGTAGATAATCAGAATTATATTTAATGTGTTGTAAGATAATAGATTTTACTATGAGTTTTAAAGACATGAAGTGAAACATTCTTTCCTTTTTTTCCCCAGGTAGCTTTTTTCCTTACAGTACTTCCCATCATCCTGCTTTCCCTTACCAGCGGCTAATGCAGTATCCTCAAGTGGCTTTTCCTTTTCTGCAGGTAGTTGGTTATAGTATATTATTTTCTAATATTATATTATAAATATTTAATTGTGAATCATTCAGTAAATCACAATAATTTGTTGGGTCCTGGTGTAGTTTTGGTGCCAGTATTTTGTATCTTTATCATCAGACTTCTGCGTTTCTGTGCAACTGATGTGTCCCATATGTTTTCGCCAGTCTCTCTCTCTCTCTCTCTTGTTGTACCCCACCAGGACATCACACTAGCATAATCACCCGATGACACACAGTGCCACCATGTGAATGAGCATCACCCGTGGAGAGGTCCCAGAACCCTTTTTTAGCCGTTGGGCCATATTTATGGAGCGGCTATATTCAGGGCCCCCGGCAAAAGCCAAGGTGGGGCCTCAGATAAGGAAAAATTGCATCCTACATGGGGATGACCTAATTATATTCACCAGTTTCCACTCTGATAAGAGACTAAAACTGTGCACACATACACAGCATTTGAATGGGAGAAGACTACAAAACAGACCAGGAAGATGGTGGAGAGATAATATACAGGCACACCTACAAACACTTGGAGTCACCAACTGGAAAGAGAAGGCCAGTCATAGAAATGAATAGAGATTGGTAATATCTGTAGCAGTGAACGCCAAGGGCTCAGAATGCTGAAGGAAAAGTGTAAAACTGATGTGAGTGTCATAATTGTGAATGTTTTACATCATTACCAGTAAGTCTGCTTTTAAAGCTCCAGTTCAGCAGAAGGGTTGAGGTAGATACCAGCAAGTGTCAGAGTTAAGTTGAGTTGAGTCAAGAATTGACATCACAGCACTCGGGGCATTCCCATGCATGCTCCGTCCTCATCTTCAGCAGCCAGCGCAGAGTTCCAGTACGGATGGTACCAGTCACAATCTGGTTAAAAGTCTGTCTTGCCTTTCCTCTGAGTGTAGTGAGCCGGCCAGACCCCCTGGTTACACCCAGGTGCCGCATTCTCTTCAGGCCATAATAATCTTCTTTCTCTACGGATTCCGTTGCTTGTTCCCAAAGGGCCCTGACCACATCTGCTTTGACATTTATCAATTCACCACCCAGTGGTGCAGATCCAGCAAGGGTCTAAACGCATTGTAAATCACACATGGTGTTTAAAGAATAAGTATTGTTACTGTCAAAAACGTGTACCTGTTAATCTTCTAACTAGATGCATTAACAAATATTCTGCAGAGCTCACTGTATCCTTTGACTGGTGAATCTGTGATGGAATGTCTCAAATTTTCTGCGACAGTAGCATCAGACATGGTACGGGAACCCAGCCCTGATCTCCGGGCCCAGCAAAAACTGCACTGTAATGTATGTGAGGCAGTTTTCACAAATCCTTTTCATTTGGAATCACATATGGAGACTCATATAATTGTAGATAAGAAATTAGAAGCAGAGAGTGGATCTGCGTGCAAGGTTAGTAGTAAAGTGTTCCCCTAGTTATATATGTGTTCTGATTGAAGTATATTTACTTGCACAACAGTACCAGGGGATTATGGTATTAAAAGTTAATTCCTGTTTTGCTGATGGTCAGTCAGCAAGAGACAAATTGGCAAATACATTTAAACTACCTGGGTGAAATTTACAGACTACAAAATGAAAATCAGTTAGGTAAAAACTGTCACTTGCAGAATGTAAAACAGACAGAAAAATCTGTGTTGAAATCAGTTTGGTTAACTTTCATTTCATTTGGATATCTCCGTAAGTGCTGCGGACTTTTCTGTGGCGCAGGGAGAGTCTCACAGTGCACAAACTTTACCTTCAACAAAGATACAAATGTATGTATGCTATCCTGTGTGCTATAAATATTCATTCAAGGGGAGGTTTTATAATTTAGAAAATAAACATGGGGTGACTCTTTAGTCTGAACTTTTTGATTTTGAAAAGGATGTATCAAGTAATAGAATATTTGTTTGTGCATGAACAGTCATGTGGAAATGCACATATGCATACATACATACATACGCACACATGAATACCTTATAGAACTGCAGTCTTAACTTTTTTATTGGAGCAAATGAATAGATTGGGGTTGATACCAGCAAGTTTCAACACTCATTGTAAACCACACATGGTGTTTAGAGAAAATGTATTGTTACTGTCAAAAACTTGTACTTACTAATCTTCTAATTAGATGCATTTAAAAAAATATTCTGCAGACCTCACTGTATCCTTTGACTGGTGAATCTGTGAGGGAATGAATGTCTCAAATTTAACTAAATCCTCTTTTCTTGTGATGTAAATTATAAAAAGTATAGAAAGAATGAAACTGCTACAATCTGATATACCATTTCATTGTAAATTCTGTGGTAAGCAGTTCAGTTTGTTAAAATGTTTTGCATTCACCTTTCAGTAAATGACAGTGAAAGATTTGAAAAACGGCACAGTACAGATTGTTAAAATGTTTTGCGTTCACCTTTCAGTAAATGACAGTGAAAGATTTGAAAAACGGCACAGTACAGTTTGTTAAAATGTTTTGCGTTCACCTTTCAGTAAATGACAGTGAAAGATTTGAAAAACGGCATAGTACAGTTTGTTAAAACTGTTTTGCGCTCACCTTTCAGTAAATGACAGTGACAGATTTGAAAAATGGCACAGTACAGTATGTTAAAAATGTTTTGCGTTCACCTTTCAGTAAATGACAGTGACAGATTTGAAAAACGGCACAGTACAGTTTGTTAAAATGTTTTGCGTTCACCTTTCAGTAAATGACAGTGACAGATTTGAAAAACGGCATAGTACAGTTTGTTAAAACTGTTTTGCGCTCACCTTTCAGTAAATGACAGTGACAGATTTGAAAAATGGCACAGTACAGTATGTTAAAAATGTTTTGCGTTTACCTTTCAGTAAATGACAGTGACAGATTTGAAAAACGGCACAGTACAGTATGTTAAAAATGTTTTGCGTTCACCTTTCAGTAAATGACAGTGACAGATTTGAAAAACGGCACAGTACAGTTTGTTAAAATGTTTTGCGTTCACCTTTCAGTAAATGACAGTGACAGATTTGAAAAACGGCACAGTACAGTTTGTTAAAATGTTTTGCGTTCACCTTTCAGTAAATGACAGTGACAGATTTGAAAAACGGCACAATACAGTTTGTTAAAATGTTTTGCGTTCACCTTTCAGTAAATGACAGTGAAAGATTTGAAAAACGGCACAGTACAGTTTGTTAAAATGTTTTGCGTTCACCTTTCAGTAAATGACAGTGAAAGATTTGAAAAACGGCACAGTACAGTTTTGTTAAACTGTTTTGCGTTCACCTTTCAGTAAATGACAGTGAAAGATTTGAAAAACGGCACAGTACAGTTTGTTAAACTGTTTTGCGTTCACCTTTCAGTAAATGACAGTGACAGATTTGAAAAACGGCACAGTACAGTTTGTTAAAATGTTTTGCGTTCACCTTTCAGTAAATGACAGTGACAGATTTGAAAAACGGCACAGTACAGTTTGTTAAAATGTTTTGCGTTCACCTTTCAGTAAATGACAGTGAAAGATTTGAAAAACGGCACAGTACAGTTTGTTAAAATGTTTTGCGTTCACCTTTCAGTAAATGACAGTGAAAGATTTGAAAAACGGCACAGTACAGTTTGTTAAACTGTTTTGCGTTCACCTTTCAGTAAATGACAGTGAAAGATTTGAAAAACGGCACAGTACAGTTTGTTAAACTGTTTTGCGTTCACCTTTCAGTAAATGACAGTGAAAGATTTGAAAAACGGCACAGTACAGTTTGTTAAACTGTTTTGCGTTCACCTTTCAGTAAATGACAGTGAAAGATTTGAAAAACGGCACAGTACAGTTTGTTAAACTGTTTTGCGTTCACCTTTCAGTAAATGACAGTGACAGATTTGAAAAACGGCACAGTACAGTTTGTTAAAATGTTTTGCGTTCACCTTTCAGTAAATGACAGTGACAGATTTGAAAAACGGCACAGTACAGTTTGTTAAAATGTTTTGCGTTCACCTTTCAGTAAATGACAGTGACAGATTTGAAAAACGGCACTTCAGTGGGGATATCAATAGATCATCTTGTCTACTTAGACACTGTTGTCCACTGTGAGATTGTTGTTTTGGCAAACACTTGGCTGTTAAGAACATGTCCAGAAAATGACTGTAGTCGGTTTCCACAGAGCTAAATTGCTTGGTCCTTGTTGTTTATGCCCTTCTGATTGCCTTCAGTCACACTGAGGTCCCTCCCTGGTGGGTTGTTGCTCCATCTCCAATCCTGTAATGCATTTCTGTCATTGAAGTTTGAAGCATTTAGCCACATGAATCTTAACTTGCTTAAGGCAGATATGACTAAGGCCTTTTGGGAACAAGCAACAGAATCAGTAAAGAAAGAAGATTATTATGGTCTGGAGAGAATGAGGCACCTGGGTGTAACCAGGGTCTGGCCGGCTTACCACACTCAGAGGAAAGGCAAGACGGACTTTTAACCAGATTGTGACCGGTACCATCAGTATTGAAACTCTGCACTGGCTGCTGAAGATGAGGACGGAACATGCATGGGAATGCCCCGAGTGCTGCGATGTCAATTCTTGACTCAACTCAACTCTTAACTTGCTTCTATTTTACTTGTAGTTTCAGATTTGTAATCAGTCTTAGAATTAAAGTCTGGGTATCAGACCAACTGCATGCTGGGGCAGGAATTAACAGTTGTGTGTGAGCAAATAGGGAATGTTATGTACATAACTACTCAAACAACTGGAACAAAATGAATGAAGCATGAGAAAGTGGAACACATGATGGTCGGCAGCATAATTCACTTGTCAAAACTATTTTTCTTTTTATATGATTACACATGTCACCTGTCATGTAACTTGATGATAATTGCTGTGATGACATCTGTTTGTTGCTTCAGCTGTTATCATAGCCAAGATGTTATTGTTAATTGTCTCATTATCAATTGAAGAAAATCAGATTGTCCTGCTTCTGTGCATATTTGACATGCAACACATCCTGCTTCTAGTCTGAGAATAGCTCTAGTTTAAAAACGCTTATTGTCTTTCTTGGTTTTAGACTTTAATTAATTAACTACTGCATTAGGGAACATTCTGTGGTAAAATACATTTCATCATTTTCAACCAGAGGTTGGGTGTAGTTGGTAATTTTTATAACATTTTCTGGTCGGAAAAATGTATATAAATTAAGGCATATTTCAAGTCACATTCCCATCTGCATGAATTTTGGTATTTTCAGATTAGTAAATAAACATAATATTAAAAAAAAAAATTATTTTGAAATGGTAACATTAATTCAAGTTTAAATCTTATACATTTTATTTTTGCAGAGTTGTAAAGCAGTAGCAAAGTCCGAGGCAAGCCTACTTTTACATTCCCTTAAGTATCACAAAAGAGAAGATGAAGTTGAAGAGCCATCTTTGAAATCTGATGTCAATGATGCATCCTCAGTATCGGCCACGCCCAAAAGTTCCAGTAGTTCCACAGCGACTCATAATATAAACAATAATTCTGTGGGATTCCAGAACCTTGGATTTGTCAGTTTTACATCCAAGAAATTCCCACTTATAGCTAAAGCTTTCTGTGAAAGCAATCCGAGCACTAAAGCATCTGGACTTCCTGTTTTTAAATGTCAGAACTGTGATTTGGAATTCCCAGTGGAGGGAGCAAAACATCTTCATGAAGTATCCCATGTACCTGAGGAGTACACAGTGTGTCCAAAGTGCAGCTGTCACTTTTCGGAACCATCACGTCTTCAAGAACATATGCAAAAGCATGTGGCTGACTTGAAATTTGAGGAGTCCTTTGGACAGAAAGACCAGGAACCTGGGACATATATGCTTCAGTATCATTTTCTTGCACAGTTTGGTTTGATTCCTAAGGAAGAGGATAGTCATGGACTAAAAAAATATAGCTGTGAAAAGGATACTTGTGGCCTCGAAGACAAATTGATAAATTCAGATGATAATAACGATGACAATAAAATGGCACAGTTTGGTTGGGAAGAAAACAACAATCTACAATCAAAGGAGAAAAATAGTCAAGCACTGTATAAGGATAAGAAGGAAAACTGCTATGAAATGGACATGGCTGGTCATAGTAGTGTTTCTGACTCAGAGACTTGTAGCCTTTTACCTTTGGCATCTTTCAGAACATCTGAAAGTAATGATTTACTGAAATTCCCTTCTCCGAACACTTCCGCTGATGGTAATACAAGTCTGCAGGTTTCTGATCAATCTTTAGAAGCATCCGCTCCACTTGTGTATCCCTGTCAGTTCTGCAGTCTTGAGTTAACCAGCCAGAAAGCTTTAAAATGTGAGTATTATTGTTTGTCAGACTGAAAGTTAATTTATGTTTTCATTAAACTGCAAACAAACATTCAAGTGAACGATACAGAACTTTTACATTTTAATACACCTGTGCAGGATTGGATAACTAAAGATCCTCTCATGGGCAAAACAGGACCCACTGCTCCTTAACAAGCATGTTGAAAAAGGCTACTCGCTGAAATTGGATGTGTTCGGTAGAAAGGTGCAGATATCACAGCTTAACTGTAAACCGCAACACAGAATACCACCTCCATTTTAAGGGTGAATACAGAAGAAGAAAACTAAACACTGACTGTGATCTCATAATCTATTCAAATGCCCTGTCTGAAGTGACCTCTGGTTATCATGTCTTGCCAAACCTCTCCATAATCTAATTTTCGGATGAAGGTGATATTAAAAGGACCCTTTTCCACGTCTTAGGGCATATAGGGCTACACCTACATTTTGTTTATAGATCAATCAGCTCAAGATGGGTAATGTGGTCAGCATCAATCCGGCCGCCTTTACTTCCTGGGACTGCACAGTACCCACTTAAGGCTGGGTCAACCTGGGAATCAAGGTCATCTTTGAAAAAAAAAAAAAAAACGACCTTCTGATCCGCAGCGAGCGTCTAGCCGCTCCGCCACGGTGACTCCCGAAGGTGATATTGCTTACAATATTATTTGTTGGGCAGCTGTTTAGGTTCTCCACACACATCCTTTCTACAGTTCTCTGCCTTTCTTGTCACAAAGTTTCCGACTTGAAGCTAATATATCCCTTTCATTTTTTCTATTGATATGCCCTATATATTTTATTTATCATATATTTCTGGGGAGTGCATTTGTAATACCTGCAGCAACGCAGTACTTTATAATAGTTTCCTGTTTTTATCTACAGCAGGGCTATTCAACTTTTGGCCCGCAGGCCAGATCTGGCCCGCGGGGGCATAACAAGTGGCCCCCCATCGTTGCCACTGAAATGTAGCATATTAAAAAGAAAAAAAATTTAAATCAATCAATGTTTCTGTATCAATCTTAAGAAACCAGTTGTGTCGAATGTGACAATAGGAAATTGTCAGTGATCTCTAAATTCGAAGATACAAGGGAACGGGCGTATAAACAGACAAAACCACAACTGGGTGGAATGTCTCAGGCATGGACATGTAATTAGTTCATGGTAAAAGTTACTTTAAATAGCAAAACTGTTAAGAGCTAAGGGTAATAAAATAGACTAGAATTTTCAAGAAAGTGGTACCGTCAAGTTTTGGTCCGAAACAATTCAACAGGAGCAGTTCCCTAATGGTCGAAAAGTTGCCGTATTCATAATCAACATGTTTGGTTCAACTTTCACGTGTGAAAGCTTTTCACAGATGAATATCATCAAGACAAACAGTCGGAGCTCACTGAGCAATGATAGGCTGCAGGATTGCATGAGAATTGCTCTGACTTCTCACCAACCAAATTTTATAAAACTAGCTCAGAAACGGAAATGCAACTTTTTCCAATTAATTACATTTTGCTGCGTTATAGCTTTCGTTTTTTTTCTTCACAAAGCCATATGAAACCAACTGTGGACAGTTATTATTAATTGTATTACTATTTTTATTTTGACAACTGAAGCGACAATGCTAACGTTCATTTATTATTCAAATAAAAGTTGGAAATACGCGTATTTCAAATAAAAGTGAGTATTTTTTTAATCATTACAACAGATTGTAGTACAGTTTACATTATAATGGTTTACAATACTGTTTCATTTGTATTACCGTAGGCTAGGCCCCAGGGCGCCCAGGCGTAACAGTTTTAGAGTATATAAAATTTACACATTGACATTTTTCTCTGTTGTAGTGTTAATAATCTTCCCACAATTGGCTAGGGCCACTGGCCCGCGACTATCCCCATTTTCAACATTTGGGCCCGCGAGTGAACTTAGTTGAATAGCTCTGATCTACAGTCTTGTGAACATAAAAAAAAAAATGATCTACAATTCCACAACTTAAAATTTTTCTCAATTTATTTCTTATTTTATGTCCATGCAGAACAGACTACACACTGTTATTGAGTAAACTGGTGTTTGTGATATTTCTGTTTTTCATAACATTTCTCACTTTAGTTCAGGGATAATTAGATATGGCAGTTCTGTTCATCTCTGGGTAACATCTTCTGTCAGATGTCACTATGAAACCTACATATTTAAAACAACTGATCTTTAGTTTTTACAGATTTTACTGTGGGTATAGAAAGTAGATTGTAATGTATACTTTGTTCTTTCTGGAGAACTTCAGTGGTACACTGCATTCAACTTTGTTAACATTAATTGGAATATATGTAAGGCATAAAGACATGTTTTGAAAATAAATGCCTTAGAAGAATACTAAATTTCAAATGGTCAGATTTCCGAACCAATACACAAATAAGGCAAGAATCCAGGCAAGAGTATGTGTCTAATTTTATACGAAAACGCCGCTGGAACTATGTCGGCCACGCCCTTAGAATGGATAAATCAAGACTTCCTTACCAAGCCCTCATTTGGACACCACAGGTGAAAAGATCTCATGGAAGACCCAAGGGAAACCCTACGTAGAACTATCATCAGGGAAGGCTCACTCATGGGCCACTCAAGCATCCAAGACCTACAACGGATTGCAACGAGCCGCCATGCATGGAGAGTCATGACCTCTGCCCTATGTGCCGCACTCGACACAAGAGGAAAGACTAACTAACTAATAGAGATATGACCAGGTTATCTGATTTAGAGTAAATTTAGGAGGACAGTCTAGAAAGAGTTGACATTTTAAACAGTGTCAAAGTGTGTCAGTCAGTCAGTCAAAGGCTAGTCTGCACATGCATATATGCCAGCAACATTTGCCTTTAGTTTTGACAAAGTGGAACGACAGCCTGATTGACATCCTGTAAGGTGAACCTGTGATAATGCACTTGACTGTTGGAGGAGTATTATGCAGTGAAGGATCTGAAGAGGAATCACTTTGTGCAAAGTTTTGTTTCAGGTTAGATGCTGAAACCTTCCCATGGTAATAACACAGTCGATAGGAGACTCGCTTTCAAATCCAGCTGCAACTCGCTGCAGCCCACGGACGGTGTTTGAAACCGGGCGGTTCCCGAGGTTCATCAAACCCCTAGGAAATTGGTACCAGAGTTGACACTCTGTGGTAAATGAAGGAATGTCACTGTAGCTACGGAGTTGCGTGCGGACGGCGACACAGGCGGACAGTTTCTTATCTCCAAATTGGTGGCAGAGCACTTATGGTTTATAACCGTGTGCAGTGACGCTGGTTCACATCTCCCAACTTTACCTTCCTTTTTTTTTTAACCTTTCTATGGTGTAACATTTTAAGGCAACAACTTAGTTGTAGGTGATGTTATGTAAATGTTAAGTCAGCAAGGACTTCTACAGCAGACAAATCTGGATGGCCTTCAACATCCATGAGCGGTAATCACATTTAGAAAGTGAGTCTGGGATTCATGCAAAGTTACACCTGACTGCTCATGCAGTGTTGAATAATTGGCAACCTGTGAACGTTCACACCAATAGAGTTTTAATGACAGATTGAACAGTTCACTACATTGGGACAAAATTTGTCACGGGTAAAAATCACTGATTTAAAACCTGGGCAATAAATGCCTGAAAACATGGTATTTGTTAGCTGTTAGGTGCAGCAATGATAAGCATACTATTCAGGGAACACCTGCAGTTCCATCCTTGGATGAACACTGAAGAAGAAGGATAAATCACAAAAGAGTTCATTGAGGGGAGACAATAGACTCATTGCTCCTTGACATGCCTTTCATAAGAAGTGACAAATTAATAGTTAAGGCTTTGCTGAAAGGGGATGTGTTGGACCTAAAGGCACTGATATCTCAGCCAGCTGTAAACCCCAACACAGTGTGCCAACCACAATTGTAAGAGTGAAGGTGGCAGGAGAAGAAGAAGTATGAATACCTTATGAATATGTCACATTGTCAGCCCTACTCTTCTTTCTTCCTTCTTGTCGGCGTCTGTGGCATAGGCATTGCGTTTCATAACTCCGGGGTGCTGCCGGGTTTGATCCCAGCTGCAGATGATTTGTCTTGCGTTGGTTTCGACAGTGGTACCGATAGCTGAAAGCAATGGCAAACTACTGAACCTAAAATTTACCTAGAAAAACCACAACAGCAAAAAAAAAAAATAATGATAGAATTGGTTCTACAACCTCCTGTAACTTTAACTTTTTTTTTCTTAAACATTATAAATGTCTTGTGAGTCCAATTCTTTCTCAATTTTCTGCTTTTTTGAAGAAGAAAAAAGATAATTCTCTTGTCCGTGTGTACTTGGTTTAGTGAATTAGTTTTCGTTATTATTTTCCTATGGTCATTTGCCCTAATTTTCTTATGTCCAGTTTTCCATATATTTTATGATTGGAGGTCGTAAATTCTGACCTTAATAAACCTTGTTTTGTTGTGCTATGTGATGTGAGGGAGAATAAAAATATAAATACCTTCATTCATAAATTGAAGAAATGCAAGCATGAAAACATAAACAAGAATTGATTGAAAAATATGCATACACTGTGTACTGAAAATTAGACATTTTTTGTATCAAAAGAATTTTAAACAGAAACAAAATATTAGTTTTAAATGTGCAGTTGGTGCTGGTTTGTCTTTATTAGGTTTGTCCCTTAAAATCATCATCACTACAGTTTGCCAGTGTCAAACCATATTGAACTGAATACATGAAATCTATTTGAAACATAAGCTGACTAAAACTATCATTCTGGGAAACATCCGTAATAAACCGGCAGGACAAGAACAGCTGTTTGCTGTTACAGCCTTTCATGTCTGTTTTTTAATGTTCTGATTTGTAAACACATATTTGAACATCTTTGTAATATATTCCTGATACTATTTTTTATTTAAATCGAGAACATAAAAGATTAGAAGTTTGAGTTATTTTATTACTGAGAAAAATTGTATTAGTGTGGTGCACACAGGCTTAATTTTAAATCTTTTTTTTTAAATAACTAGTGATGTGTGCCTTAGATTGAATTGTATTTTTTCTTCTACATCATCTGTCAGGAGGGTGTAGATGTCAATGATTCAATACCAGAATTGATAAATGTCGCTTGATGTTTCAACAAATTGAATGCAAATTTCATTGGCTGTGTAATTAGTAAAGTGGGGAGATGTGAACCAGTGTCATTGCACACGGTTATAAGCCATAAGTGCTCTGCCATCAGTACAGACAGCTGATAAGAAACTTTCCGCCTGTGTCGTCGTCTGCGCGCAACTCCGTAGTTACAGCGACATTCCTCTATTTACCCCAGAGTGTTAACTCTGGTACCCATTACCTAGAGGTTGGGTGTACCTCTGGTACCCATTACCTAGAGATTGGGTGTACCCCTGGAAACGCCCAGTTTTGAACACCGACTGTAGGCTGCAGTGAGTCGCAGCTGGATTTGAAAGCGAGCCTCCTTTCAACTGCGCTAATGCGGCCCCAATTAGTGTCAGAGAGAGAGAGACTCTATCAAGGCAACAGGGGATGTTTGGAATGTCTCTTTTGATCACCTTCTAGAACATTTACTGAGCAATACTTGTTTCTGTCATTACATGACAATTGTTAATGATAGGGTAAATCATGAGAAATCATTTTTTAAAACTCTGGAATTCATTAACTTCATTAGAAATTATATTCATGCTAAAGTCCGTTATTTGAATTCATTGAGTGTTTCCTCCCTGCTTAAGGCATAATGAGAGCAGCTGCACATTTATATAGCAGCAAGATTCTGTAAGCAAATATTTCAACTTAATGTTGTTAGCAAATTATTCTTGCAACTCAGTTAATGAACATATCACTGCAATAAAAGTGATTAAAGGCCCATTTCAGATAATGTGTAAAATTGAATCGTTTAAAAAAAATATAGAAAGTGTTTTCTTCAGTTATTATTTACTTTCTCTTTAGTGTACTTGGGGTGGAAAAAGGAAAGGGGGGGGGGGGGGGTGGTTGCACTTGTATGTTTGTGTAATATAGACACAGTTGTGTATTACAATTAAAACCTAAATTTCTTCACTTCTTTTTGCTGCCTGCTCAGTACAGTTGGACTGGTAAGATTTCAGTTTTTTTTTTCATGCATCAAAACATGCTCTGTAAAGTTTGTACCTTGCTTAGTATTGTGATTACTGTTTTGTTATTATCTTTGACAAATAACATCATTTGAAGTCAGGGTTGAAACAATTACAGAAAAAAAAAACCTTTTTACTGCACTCCAGAAATATGACTGGCAGAATGTTTGATGTCTATTTTCCTCTTCGTTATGAAAGTTTCAGTGCTTGAAGGACTTGCCCTTGCATAGTTATAGTTGCACCATGTATATATTTATTCACTGATGGAGATCTGTAACTTGTCTTTGACACTGTATACTACTTTAGAAGCATGAACTGAGTAAAACAAACAAATGATATAGCACACTTGTAAAACAAACCTGCATAGTTTATGGTGCATGTCCATAGCATGGGAATGGGAATGATGAGCTTTGCATGACTGGCTTGATTGTTAGTCTGTGGTGGAAAGAGCAGGTTATTTTCTTCATGTAAATAGATCATTTGTTGTTAAGTACTCTGTTGTTGTCTGATTTTGATACAACACTGTAGTTGAGAGGACACTGTCTAAATGTTGTAAAATTAATTTTCTAAATGAGCATGTTTAATGTGTGCCCTTTTTCTTTACTTAAAGTAGTGGTAGTATGAACTCTATTGTGGTGCAGTCACAACAGGAGGTTTCTAATTAGTAGAAGTTGTCTGTCTTATCAAATGCTTTGGTCTTTATGTCTTCTTTGTGCTATAAGTATAGATGGGCACAGGATATAACGGACTCCTTAAGTATGAGAGTACATGAGGCGGTAGAGCTGGCGAGAGACCGAGTTTCTTTCAGGCAGACGGTGATAAGAGCGAGGTTCTACAAAGGACCTGCTACATGATGATGATATCTGTGCTGGTATACCCACATGTGTGGCACAAATGAAGTACCTTGTGTGCTCGGTACACCCTTGAACAAGGCAAAAATCTTGTTTCAATATTACACAGAGACAACTTTGAACAAAACTAAGGAGACCTTGAAAAGGACTTTTAAAACGCCAGGGAAATTGACTGGTAAATTTGGCTATGAACCCTGTGTAATGGGACAGCCTAAAGAATGGACCCAGCAGATCACTTCTCCCAGATGTTTTTTTTTTTCTTTTTTTGCATCCTATCCCTGTCTGTCAGCTTCAGATTACTGCTGATTGCAGTCATCCAACCAATTCACTTCAGTCTGTGCCTACCTGGGGGCAATCCAGGCCCTCAGGTAGGCAAACATCATACCTACTCCAACCTTTGGCATTATCAAGGATTGACAAGTGTGCAGGGGTTTACTTTCTGGTCTTTGTCCGTCTACAGAAAATAAATATGTGACCCTTACTTTGGTTTTATTGTTTGCTTGAAGTCAAGTGTCGGCTCTGTGGCTAAGTCGATGCACAGGCTTTGTAATGCTGGGATGCCGGGTTCGATCCCAGCTGCGGGCCATGTGCCTTGCCTTGGTTTTGACAGTGGTATCAAGAAAGCCGACCGTCCAGAAAGCAGTGGCAAATTACTAGACATAAATTTGCCTAGAAAAACCACACAACAGCCAGGGGCGTTTGGGTTTGGTTCTGCAATGTACTGTAAAGGATATGCAACTAACCTTTTTGAAGTCAAGCTACGTTAACGTCTCTGCCAGCTTAATGAGCTCTTTCTGAAGAGGTCTTGCCCAAAGGTTAACTTTCATGCAGATAATATGTGTTCAAGAATCTGAACATAAAAGACACAAACAATTGTTTGCACAATTTATTGCCTGGCATATTTCGCTGTATTTCATCAGGTGCATACTACAGAAACAATTACATGAATGAAGCAGATAAGTGAATCCTTTGTGACTGAAGTTCAAATTCAACAATGATCAAACCTGACTGCCAGTTTTACCAGGGCAGCTGTAAAGTCAGAACCATATCTTTCTGTATACCTCTACCCAAAATGCTTGATGCATTCATTGTTGACCAGGCTGGCAACTGATAGTGTGACACACCTTTAAAGGAATCTGACAGTGAAACATTTTCACAAGGATCTCATATAAATACTTCTTTTCTCTAGACTCTATTCAGTCTTTTAGTGTCAAGTTTTGAAGAGGCATCTGTAGCAAGTCTTGATGTGTGCTACATAGATGCTGATATTCACAGCCTCAGATATTCCATATTTTTACACACACACATACACACACAACACAGACACACGCACATACACACACACACAAAGGGAATTAATACATTTACAAATGCAAGACAAACATAAGTGTGAGGACTGAATGAAGATTTTTGTTGTTGTGTTGTAACTGTATAAGTATAGTAATACAGTAAAGATTTAATTACTTATCTTGACTAGAAAGAAGGAGTGATAACAGCTTTTGTGATTTAAGGAATTTATCTGCAATTAATAAATTTTAAACAGTGGAGTAATCCGTCCTCTTAATTCTTTAAATGTAATTTAATAGCTGGAAATAATGTGCATGGTATATAGTTATTTAGGTCATTTCTTAATGGTAAACTGAGCCACTGGGTTGCTTCTGCTCACTTGAGGTGTTATTATGTATTCATAATGTGATCAGTATTAAATAGTTATCTTAAACATGATGCTGATGATAGTGAAATCTGGTACCCTGTGTCTGAATCTCACATTTTAAGTAGGTATAAAATCGTTATCACGTTATCTCGTTACCAGCCAAACAACATGATCAACAGCATTTTCATCCCTACGTTATGTTATCAGTGCCAAACGTGGACAATGAACAAATCACATATGCAAAAAATAACTACGTGTGAAATGCGATGTCTCCGAAGAGTCACCAACAATACACGAAGAGACAGAGTCACAAATGTCAGCATTAGAGACAAAGTTGGAACAAGAGCATGCATGAAACATATTGAAAGACAGAGAATGAAGTGGTTTGGCCACTTAGTAAGAATGCAACCGGATCAGATTGCCTATAAGGCCTTTTACAGTAGAACATTGGGAAGAAAGGCCAGAGGAAGACCCAGGAAAAAATGGATAGATGGAGTAGTTGAATACGGCCAGAAAATCCAGAAAACTGTCACTCAAATCACGCGAGAGGCACAAAACAAATATTTTAAACCACGACACTGGGCTGCAACCCGGTAAAAGTGAAGAAGACAATAGATAGATAGATAGATAAAATCGTTGCTGGATTTTCTTGTGTTTGAATGTTAAAGACAAGATGTGATTGTTATTCAGCTGGAGAAGTAGACATTGAAAATAAATACATAAATAAATAAAAGAATGAAATAAAGTGGAAACTTTTTTTGGGGGGGGGGGGGGGGGGGGGGTGGGAAAGAACTGTCACCAAGAAGAATTTTCACATATGTGTTGAATAGAATAGATTTATGCAAGACTGGGACAGTAACTGTTGTCCTCTTCTCGTTAACTTTCACATAGAATGCAGAATGTCTTTAAGGTGTTTTAGCATTAGGATTCTCAGATTTCAAGGACAGATGATCACTGTTAGTCAGTACATATATACAACTTTGCTTGATTTTAAACTGGAGGTTGCTGATATTCTTCTATGGTCGTGGACAGGTAAACCTAGGTTCATTTACAGTCATTGTTCTTTGCAAGCATTTAATATTCAGACATTTTAATGCCTGCCGCACATGCCAGTTTGTCTCATACATAATATATTCTTCTAGTTAAAACTTGATAAATAAGAACCAGTTAGTTACAGTTGTGTAAATGTATCTGGCATTTGCTTCAGAAGTTGTCACTGTTGTATGAATGGTTGGGTAATGTAGGTGTATCATTTGTGGGGGGTGGGGGAGGGAGGCTACTGCTTGGTTAAAGTTGGAGATGTAGGAGCTATGGTTCTGGCTTCATAGGTAGCAATTGAATAACTAATTGTATACTGATAACGACCCACACATATTATATTAATATTGTGTGCCCAGTTGCTTCAGACTGGTAAAGAGGCTGATCAACATCTCAGAATTGAGATATCTGGTAACAGCAGGTATTTTTAAACAGACAGAGTCAACATTAACATTCACAAGCTGTCAGTCAGCATCTCTAGGGAACAGAACATGCTAGGTCATTCCATGTGATATGTGGATTCTAGTTAGTTAATCATTGGTAGCCAGGCAACTACTATTCTAGTCATTTTATTTAAACAGGTGACTTTCAACATTTTCTTGTTTGTGATTTCTCTTTGTGTGTGTGTGGGTCATATTACACATTGCATGGGTTTTGATTGACTGTGTTGTCTTATTTTTTCCTCAATAGATCATCTGTATTCACACAAGAACACACCCCAGTTCCAGTGCAAAGTGTGTCGCTATTCAAGTACAGACAAGAACACACTGTTGCGACACATCCGCACACATAGTGGTGAACGACCTTTCAAGTGTGCAGTCTGTGACTATTCCTTCACAACCAAGGCAAACTGTGAGCGCCACTTGAGGTAAAAAACTGAAGTTACTTGTAAATATATTTACACTCAAACACATTTTCCAGTGATAGAGCTGAGTCAAGAATTGACATCACAGCACTTGGGGCATTCCCATGCATGCTCCGTCTTCATCTTCAGCAGCCAGTGCAGAGTTCCAGTACTGATGGTACTGGTCACAATCTGGTTAAATGTCCGTCTTGCCTTTTCATTAAGTATAGTGAGCCGGCCAGACCCTCTGGTTACACCCAGGTGTCTCATTCTCTCCAGGCCATTATTATAATCTTGTTTCTCTACTGATTCTGTTGCTTGTTCCCCAAGGGTCTTGACCACATCTGCTTTGTTTTGCAGTGATAATATGTGTATCAAGGCTGAGACAGTATTTTAAGATATTACTAAAGTCATCAAAATACAAACATCAGTGAAGATTAATAGTTGAGTTGAGCCACAGTGCAACGATTCTGGCTTGCAACGTATCTGCTTTCTGCCACGATTTGGCTTTATATGATTACTGCAACATAGCTACTTCTACTGCTCTAATGTCTAGGATTAATAACACAAACGGCTCTCAGTTCCTTTACACATTTCTGTCAGTTTATACTGTCACATTCTTCCACAATATTTCAACAATTATTCAAACATCCACGAATCATTCACAAGACATTAAAACTACATCTCCTAATACAACAACTGTCTTCCTCAACTTCTCGTAAGCAACTGACCACGAGTCCAGCTCGGACTTCCCCTCGCTTATTCGACCAGCCCAAGTATCTTGTGCGGTCGCTTGTAGCATGGACTTTCTGCTTGCCACACTACGTGTGAAGACCATGCAAAGCACCTCATCACACACAGCACTTTGGACATTCCCATATGCACTCCGTCCTCATTTATACAACCAGTGAAGAGTTTAAGTGGTACCAGTAGCAGTTTGCTTTTTTTATTTGTCTTGTTTTTCCACTGAGTATGGAGTCAGACAGATCCCCTGGTCATTCCCAACTGCACCATTTTCTCCTCCCTGTAATGATCTATTCGCACGTCAACGGTATTCACCTGCTTCCAAAGGGTCTTAACCACATCTAGCTTGTCATGCATACATTTACCACCCATTTCTGTGGCACCAGCCAATTTGTCTGCCTGGTTGTTTCCCAACACACTTGCCTGTCGTGGAGGAAGTATCCAAATGACACTAACTACTGAGGACATCTGAGGTGAATCTTGCCCCTCTAAACAGAGCTTGATGAGTCTTTTACATTGCTCTAAAACAACTGGGCGAGGCTGCTGAGAGAGCCTCGAAGCTGGCTTTGGACACAATGGAACGTCGTGGGGGACGGGCCTCGGTGAGCTGGTCCGGGTATCTAGTGGAAACGAAGTCTTATCCCTCAAAAGCTCATCATGTCCGAATTGTCTGCCAGTGTCCCTCTGCCATTTGCCAACAAGTCTAACATGTGTCCGATAAACCAACCATAAGCTGGCGACTTGGTCGTCAAGGTATGCCAACTGCTCTAAAATGCTACCGCAGTGATTATATAAACTTAGAATCTCACAGTACCTGTTGCATAGTCACCAATTTCGTCTTGTCCCTGTCCGAGAACATCCGGTAATACGTGCAGCAGGAGCAGATCAAGCCTGAGCTTCATGAACTCAGGTGGGCCCACCCTCGGAAATTGACTAGGAGCTTGTGGGCCGAAACAATTGTGGACAACGGATCACTTCTACTGATGATTGGTAGACTCTTACTGTACATGCTACCCTGTGGAGTTTCTTCTTATCATTCAGATGTCAGTACAGCTGGTTCTCAAAAACCAGTACCAGGCTGCTGTGACTGCTTCCACCTCTGTTCTCAAACCAGATGTTGTTGTACCACACCCTAGGCTTTGTTGTACAATGTGACATCTGTTTGCTTTTTTTTAATGAACTGCCTTGCACTTTTCCTGCCTCTTAAGACATGTCCATCTGTATTGATCACACCACCTAGACAGGAATTGTCATGAATCAGTTGTTAAATTTCTGATTCCGCAGTGCCATCCGGCTGCTTCCTACATCTCTGGTGCAGTGTGATTAGAACCCGACATAGTGATTTGTGCTCTGAAACCTTGACCCAGCCCTCTCCTTGCCCAATTTTTTCGAGCCTGCACACGTCTTTAATTGTAACTGTCAGTTGTGCTGTCCATAATTGTAACTGTCAGTTGTGCTGTCCATAATTGTAACTGTCAGTTGTGCTGTCCATAATTGTAACTGTCAGTTGTGCTGTCCATAATTGTAACTGTCAGTTGTGCTGTCCATAATTGTAACTGTCAGTTGTGCTGTCCATAATTGTAACTGTCAGTTGTGCTGTCCATAATTGTAACTGTCAGTTGTGCTGTCCATAATTGTAACTGTCAGTTGTGCTGTCCATAATTGTAACTGTCAGTTGTGCTGTCCATAATTGTAACTGTCAGTTGTGCTGTCCATAATTGTAACTGTCAGTTGTGCTGTCCACAATTGTAACTGTCAGTTGTGCTGTCCACAATTGTAACTGTCAGTTGTGCTGTCCACAATTGTAACTGTCAGTTGTGCTGTCCATAATTGTAACTGTCAGTTGTGCTGTCCATAATTGTAACTGTCAGTTGTGCTGTCCATAATTGTAACTGTCAGTTGTGCTGTCCATAATTGTAACTGTCAGTTGTGCTGTCCATAATTGTAACTGTCAGTTGTGCTGTCCACAATTGTAACTGTCAGTTGTGCTGTCCACAATTGTAACTGTCAGTTGTGCTGTCCACAATTGTATCTGTCAGTTGTGCTGTCCATAATTGTAACTGTCAGTTGTGCTGTCCACAATTGTAACTGTCAGTTGTGCTGTCCAAGACTTTTTTGCCGTCAGCTTGTGGCCATTAGCTGTATCAAGGGCTTCATGAAGGAGGTGCTTTAAATCTCTAGCAGTAACTAAACTTACTGTCTTGGTGGCACATTCTTCCAGGCTGTGTGCCACCAATAGCATGATGTTAACTTTACATTTATACTTTTAGCACTCTTAGCTATTTTGCCACACACAAAATACAACTTCAGTTGAAATGTTAACGTTTCAGTGTACTGC
This sequence comes from Candidula unifasciata, assembly GCA_905116865.2. Lineage (NCBI taxonomy): Eukaryota > Metazoa > Mollusca > Gastropoda > Stylommatophora > Geomitridae > Candidula > Candidula unifasciata. The sequence continues at coordinate 378,862 of CAJHNH020007112.1, forward strand.
TTAGAGAAATTACTTGTATTTATCATCATAATAATTTTCACTGTCAGTGGCAGATGTCTGACAAACTAGTGTGGGCAATCAGATTTCTTAACTCTCACTTCTATTAAGAAAAGATTTAAAGACTATTAAGTGCGTTGCTATTATTGTTTATATTGTGGTTTTTGTTTTCCCTATCAGACACAAACATGGATTGGAGAAGAACCAAGTCTCTGAAAAACTTGTGTTCAACAAATGTGTGATTGCAAAGAAGAAGCCATCATCTGGTTCAGGCAGCAGTACGCACTGTGGGGAGAATCAGAGCTCTCAGTCTCACTTCTGTGAGGTTGGCTTCTCAGACTGGAGATTGCCACAGCCGCAGCAGCATTATTTGAACTCTGATTTTCATTTAGATTATATGTGCAAATCATGCAAGGTATTGGTATTTTGTCATTTGTATGTTACTGAATAAGTTACTTTATTTGTTCAAAATTAACTTTATTTATATTTTACTGAATAAGTTACTTCATTTATTAAAAATTAACCTTATTTATTTGTGATATTTGATTTTTCTCTGTAATTCTCTAGAGTTATCTGTCGTTAGCATTTCTATTGTCATAGGCTTATAACAGCTGGTCATATATTGATTGAAGAGAGTCCTTTTAGTGAATAATGTTCAGTATTATTGTGTTTCTGACATTCTTAACAGGTGTCTTCTGTTGTGGTGAAATAAGCCACTACAATCTGTAGTCTCAGTAACTTTTTAATTTTTAAATTTTTGTTGTTGTTGCTGACATTTTCTAGTTGCAGCTTGTTTGTATTCTGTCATTATGAGCTATATTTGGTGGGATTTGGGAGAGAATAGTTTGCCAGGTCAGTTAATCAGCAAACTTGTGACTTAATGTCTTTAGACCATAATCTTCTTAGATATTGCTTAAAGGATGATTTATAACTGACATTTCATGCTCTTTTATACACTCTGCAAGTCTGCATTTTCATTATGCTCATCTAGTTAGTTGCGTATCCTTTACAGGACGTTGCAGAACCAACCCTTACAGCCCCTGGCTGTTGTGTGGTTTCTCTAGGCAAGTTACATCCAGTAGTTTGCCATTGCTTTCTGGACGGTCGGCTTTCTTGATACCACTGTCGAAACCAACGCAAGGCGAATTGCCCGCAGCTGGGATCGAACCTGGCATCCCGGCATTACGAAGCGAAGCGTTCGCATCGACTTAGCCACAGAGCCGACTTTTATGCTCATCTAGTTCTTGCAAAACTACTACAATTCTGTTTTTGATTTAAGCACTTATCTCTGAGTTTCTACACCTGAGGACATTATCCAGTCATTATAAAAAAAGGGTTTTTGCTATCTTCGGCACATGCTTTTGTTGGCCATTTGCCATAATAATGTTGCCATTAAAAGCCCTGACATTTTACCAAAACTTGTGCCTGATGCTGACAAGTATCATATAACAGATTTTGGTATGTCAAGATCAGTATTACTTGTTAGACTTCTGTGTGGATTCATCCATCAAAGTGGATACAGTTGTAGCTGTCAGAGATAGTCAGTCATGATACTTTCTAGCTGGTTTAATCCTTCCTGATATTACTGTAAAATAATGGAAAATATGGCTACCAGATGTGGTATCTGCCAGCAGTTTCACATTGCTGGCATTTGAGCTCCGGAAGTGAATCATTCTGATTCAGTCCCTGTTAGAATATATAATTTCCCTTATCTGAAAGAATCAAGCAAGGATCAGTCTTGTCACATGAGGTGCTGTTTCTCTTGTAGTGTTTCAGTGTGTATCTATAATGCAGGCCTGCAGTAAAGTTTCTTTCAGACATATCAAATTCATCTTCCTTTTCTTCCTTTTCTGATGCATCATTCACCTTTGCGGCTTAGAAAATCTTTTGAGTGTTTTTCATTCATTAAAAACAAAAATATGAAAGAAATTCATCTGAATACTTTGTAGATTTCCTTGAAAGACTGTGTTTAGAGCTGGGTTGTTCAACTGGCCACCCGCAGAGGCCTAGCAAGTGGCCTGTGGATCGTTGCCAATTGTATTGTGTTAATGATCTTTCTATGTTTGAGCTCATGACTCTGGCCTGTGACGATCCCCAATTTTAAGTAAACTAAGCTGAATAGGGCTGTTTTAGAGTCTCTGGTTATTAATCATCATTGTCATGTAACAGATGTTGCTTCATCTTTATCACACTAGGCTACAAAGCTACCTGATCTCTTGCCAGCTTGTCTGCTGTATGAATTTGGAACAGCTCCGAAAGATGTCAGAACATTTTTATTGCCACCAAATTCAAATCTCTTTTTCTTAGAGTTCACAGGCTGTGAACCCCAGCAGAAAGTTCTGGTTTTTCCTTCACTTCTGGACTTCGTGTTCCAGAATTTGAGTCTTGTGTGTACATCCTTTTTACTGATCTGGCTTATATGTATGCAGACCGTTGGTTCCTCACCTCTCAGATGGATGTGCCCTGGCTTTGAAAGAAACAACCCTAATTTTATTAGTCCCCCTGTACGACAGCTTGTTGGGGGGGGGGGGGGGGGGTCCAAATGGGGCCCTGCAAGCCACACTGGGGGACAAATCCAGATAAACGGATATCTTTACATGCAACAGCATCAGCTGATAACTACTGTCTGCATTAGACCAAATGGCATAAGCCTCGGAGATATTAGATCAACAACAGTTTCTTTATGCACAATAAACAGTATGGTCAATTCTTCAGTTTATGCAGTGGGTCATATATTGTACAAATAAAGATTGTTTTGTAAGGACTCGGTTTTGTAAGAAGAATTATATTTAGGTGTTTTTGTTTATGTGCAGGTTGATCATTTTCGTGTATGAAAATTTTATTCTGCAGAAAACATTCCCCTCACACAGCAGTATACTGAAGCACATAGACATACATCATCCTGATACTGATGAGGCTGATGTCCACAGACTGATAGCTCGTGTACAGACTGCAGGTGTGGACCCTAAAGCAGCCCTTGTGTGTCCACCACCTGCTCACATTAAATCATCGAGGCCTTCAAACGTTTCTGTGGAACTGCCACATTTCAACACGGTGACTATTAAAAATGAACAGAGTTTCTCAAGCTTAGCTGATAAAGCCATGAGACCTGACAGCGGTGATTTATCACAACAGTTTGGTTTACTTTTTAATACTGAGGAGGAGATGTTTAAAAAAATCTCAGAGAAACCATTGGATTTTAGCAAACAACGACAATATATACCAGTTGTACAAAAAGATAGAAATGTTTTTGTAAACAAGTCACTCTCCTTGTTGGAGAGCTCGCTAGAGGTTGCCCCAATTGATCTGTCTGTTCCAAAATCTTCACACAATTCACCAGTGCTCAGAGACCAAGTTCAAGTTGCAGACAACCAGGTATAACACTTCTATGACTAGATAAATTGTTCAAACATTGTAACCTTTGATAATTTTGGTCAGTGGTTTTTTTCTTCTTCTAATTTCTTGACTCCCTAGAATGGTTTTTTCACCCTAGGCACCACATCATTGGTTACCTTATACCATTTTTTTTTCTGTTACTTTACATAGTCACTGCGGCATCCATGGCTTAGGTGTTGCTAGTCCAACTCGTAATTCCAACATACCACGATCAAAACCTACTGCTGGCTGCGTGGATTTTTATCGTGGTATGGGGCGTCGCAGGTCGACCCAGCCTAAAATGGGTACCAGGATGGCTGTCTTGGGGAAGTAAAGACCGCCTGTGTAATGCTGACCACATTACCCACCCAGTGCCGATTGGTCTGTAAAATAATGATGCTCTTCTTATATGCCCGATGCACCCTAAGGTGTGAAAAGGGATCTTTTACTTTTACTACATAGTCACTAATTAATTAATTTTAGTTTATAAAGATTGTTAGCCTATTACCTTGTTTCTCAACCATACTTGTGAGATGTTAGGAGTTAAATATCTTGCTAATAAATGGAGTCTTTAGGAAGACAGAATGCCTTATAAATTATGGCGTTGGTCTTGGGTTCATGCAGATGTGGTTCATTTCATTGTCTGAAGTGAATTTTGTAGGATTTGTTGTTATCGATCCAGCGGCGCATGAGCTTTCGCCCTTTGGCCCAATGCCATGTAGTAGAATTTGCATGTTTTCACAAGCTGTTCTTTTCCTCCGTACAAGGTGTTCCACTTGTCTAGTCTCGGAGGGAGTAGCGTTCTTCTTGTCTCACTGAGTTTTGGGCACTCAAAGAGATGGTGTTCAACAGTTTCCTAGGGGTAGTTACATAGCTGGCACTCTGGGGAGTGTTGTGGCTGTATTCTGTTTAGATGTCCATTGATTGGAGTATGTTGCGTTCTAAGTCTGAAGATGGTGGCCTGGTTCCTTCTTGTTAGATGGTTAATGCTGTCATTAGGATCAGGGCCAGACATATGTCCACAAACCTCTCTTCCAGTGTCTCCCATGGCCCATGTGTTTAACCAAGTCTCTTTGTTTATAGCTCTTATAAGTGTTTTTGCTGTCTGGAGGGTTGTCGCTGTAGGTGGTTGTTCTTGTGTTGCTCCTTTCTTTGCCAATCTGTCAGCTCTGTCATTACCTGGTGTGCCGGAGTGACCTGGAATCCACTGCATCACTATTCTGATGTTGTATGAGGTAATAAGTTAGGAGTTAAATATCTTGCTAATAAATGGAGTCTTTAGGAAGACAGAATGCCTTATAAATTATGGCGTTGGTCTTGGGTTCATGCAGATGTGGTTCATTTCATTGTCTGAAGTGAATTTTGTAGGATTTGTTGTTGTTATCGATCCAGCGGCGCATGAGCTTTCGCCCTTTGGCCCAATGCCATGTAGTAGAATTTGCATGTTTTCACAAGCTGTTCTTTTCCTCCGTACAAGGTGTTCTACGTCTAGTCTCGGAGGGAGTAGCGTTCTTCTTGTCTCACTGAGTTTTGGGCACTCAAAGAGATGGTGTTCAACAGTTTCGTAGGGGTAGTTACATAGCTGGCACACTGGGGAGTGTTGTGGCTGTATTCTGTTTAGATGTCCATTGAGTGGAGTATGTTGCGTTCTAAGTCTGAAGATGGTGGCCTGGTCCCTTCTTGTTAGATGGTTAATGCTGTCATTAGGATCAGGGCCAGACATATGTCTATAAACCTCTCTTCCAGTGTCTCCCATGGCCCATCTGTTCAACCAAGTCTCTTTGTTTATAGCTCTTATCAGTGTTTTTGCTGTCTGGAGGGTTGTCGCTGTAGGTGGTTGTTCTTGTGTTGCTCCCTTCTTTGCCAATCTGTCAGCTCTGTCATTACCTGGTGTGCCGGAGTGACCTGGAATCCACTGCATCACTATTCTGATGTTGTATGAGGTAATAAGTTAGGAGTTAAATATCTTGCTAATAAATGGAGTCTTTAGGAAGACAGAATGCCTTATAAATTATGGCGTTGGTCTTGGGTTCATGCAGATGTGGTTCATTTCATTGTCTGAACTGTGAATTGTGTAGCATAAAATAAGGTATTACTCCATCATACTAAAAGAAGAAATACAATATACGGTACAATCTGGAAATAAGTTATACTACACCTACAACATTTGCTAAAATCATATGTTCTGTTTGACAACACCAAGATCACTATACCTAAAACTGATAAGATCAGTTGTCCTACATGGCTCTCAAACCTAAACTATAACTTATGAAGGTGGGAAAAAAAAGGCAAACTTGAATTTGTGGCCCCAACAGAGATGAAACCATCAGAGAATGGACGGTGAGAAACCTGTTCATAATCTGACTGTGCATAGAAAGAAGATAACAAGCACAAACTATATACATAACAGAGTAGACTATCAGGCGAATCCAAGAAGACAGTGGAGAGATAATATTGAGGCAGTTTTACACACAGACTTAGTTGCTAACTGATAAAATAAGGAGTATTGCATCCTGTTCTTTTTGTGTACACAAAATACTGCTTATATTATGATTTGAACCAGGTGCACAAATGCCACAGGCAAGCAGTGTAATCTCGGAGCCACTCATCTCCCTGTATATGAAGTGATTAATGATTAGAAAGGATTATCATCACAGCACTCCGGACAGATCCATAGCTGCTCCGATCTCCTCCTCCAAAGCTCCACAAGTGTAAAAGGACTGATGACGCCTGTTCTGTGTTGGTTAATGAAACGTCTTTACCCATTTATGAAATGTTCATTTCTTGCAGCTCCAGGCTGCACCCCTATGTCCATCAGTCTAGACAGGGATTATATATTTGAAGTGATGACACTAAAGAAGCTTATCTGAAATATCTGATACTTTGGTGTACAAAAATATTGCATGAAAAGAAATCAATAATTTAATAATTGAAATGTGAGCTACAGAGACAATATTTTTGCCCCAATTGTTTTTCCCAGAAATGCCGAGACTTGTTGCCTATTTATGTGAAGTCCCATTTGGAGAAATCTGAACCACACAGATGTCATGAGAGTGATTCTGCATCAGCTGATATTGATGAAGATTATCCCCTGCTTAACAACAAGCATCATTCTGGAATCAGAGAAAGTACAACCCTGCTTGAAAAAGCCCCAAGTAAGTTAGTTTCCCTGTTTTCTTCCCTCCCCCTCTCTCAATCACTCATTCTTATATACACACAAACACAAATGTAGAGTGATAGAGTACTATAACAAATATACAGTGAAAAGTGAAAGGTAGATCTATGACATTAGTCAACAGTTCAGCAGAAAAGACAGAGCTTCCATATCTGCAAAGAATTATTTAGCTGGGAGTGTGCAGGAGATCTGGACGATCATCTTCGGGGGGGGGGGGGGGGGGGGTGCTGGTAAACCTTTAGTCATGTTGCCACTGGCACCGCAAGTATCGGAACTCTTCATTGGCTACTGCTGAAAAAGACGGACCTTGTAATAAAATTATGTTGCCTTAAAAAGTGGCACTAGCCTGATCAGTTTGAGAAGCTCTGAACTAAATTCTTCATTCATCTTTTTTTTTTTAAGTTGGGTTTATAGTTTCCTGATCTCTAATGGATAAAATAATTGGTTATTGCTGTGTATGGGTTACTCTTAAAAATATTTTTTTTAAAAAGTATATTGTTGTTGTTATCGATCCAGCGGAGCATGAGTTTTGGCCCTGTGGCCCATGCCATGTAGTGGAATTTGTATGTTTTCACAAGCTGTTCTTTTTCTCAGTACAAGGATGTTCCACTTGTCTGGTCTCGGAGGGAGTAGCTTTCTTCTAGTCTTGCTGAGTTTTGGGCACTCAAAGAGATGGTGTTTCAACAGATTCGTAGGGGTAGTTACATAGCTGGTTCTCTGGGGAGTGTTGTGGCTGTATTTTGTTTATGTCCACTGAGTGGGGTATGTTGCGTTCTAAGTCTGAAGATGGTGGCCTGGTCCCTTCTTGTTAGATGGTTAATGCTGTCATTAGGATCAGGGCCAGCTATATGTCTATAAACCTCTCTTCCAGTGTCTCCCATTATTATTATATAGATGCAAATAATAATTTTACAGATGTTATTGAAGTCATGGACTTGCTCAAGGATAAAGGTTTTCCAGAGGACCAAAAGAGATGTACTAAACTAACTTTCAACAAAGGTCTTTCATGTAAGTCATTCATGTTGTCACTGGCATATATATTGTTCACATGACTAGTATCACTTCACACATGATAAGCATTGTGTCACCACTCACAAGAAGTACAAGAATGTGAGACATTTTTTTTTTGCATACACACTATCACTTTGTCTCTGGAAAAGTAGTTAAACCTAATGCTCTAAAGGGCATAGTCTTTTTGTTTGCACGTGTTTTAGAGATCTATAGTGTTGTCGCTGGGGCTAAGGGGTTTGTGTGTGTGTATCATGTGCATTGTGTGATGCTGTCATGAGGTAAAATCTAGTGCATAAGATGATTTCTTATCTTTAGACACCTTTATGCTATTTAATTATATATTATCAACTATTACACTTATGTCCACATTTTCTTTATCTTCCCCTCCTGCTTTTTCTTCTGTATCCCCCTTTAAAAGGTGGTTGGAATGTTGTATTGTGGTACATCTAGGCTGTGATATCTTTGCCTTTTGGTTAAAGCTGTCCCCAGAAACAGAATATGTCAACCATTTTTTTGAGTGGGAAGGAATTGACACATATGGTTAACTCGGTGGCTCTAAGTGTTCACATGGATGTTGTATATGTGTGTTAGTCAGTAATTTAAGTTTACAGATTTATTAACATTAGAGATTTCTTTATACAGATTTGGAAAAAGTCTTCTTATCCAACAGTAATTAATGATGTACTTTTTGTTTGTCTTAGCTGAAAGTGATTCCAGTTGTGAGCTTGCATCAGTTAACAAAATCCTGGATGCAACATATGCTCAAAAATTTCATAACTTTTTGCATGTGACTGAGACAGAAGATGAGCTGGACATACATATGTAAGCTATGTTCTGTTTTTTTAATGTTATCATATTGTTGTGTACAATGGTTTGTAAAAAAGTAAAGGTAAAGTCGGGAGATGAGAACCAGCGTCACTGCACACGGTTATAGACCATAAGTGCTCTGCCACCAGTACGGACAGCTGATAAGGAACTGTCCGCCTGTGTCGCCGTTCGCACGTAACTCTGTAGCTACAGTGAGGTTCCTCCATTTACCCAGAGTGTCAACTCTGATACCCATTTCCTAGAGGCTGGGTGAACCCCGGAAACCACCCTGTTTCGAACATCGACCATGGCTGCAGCGAGTCACAGCTGGATTTGAAAGCAAGCCTCCTATTGACTGCGCTAACACGCTCCACAATGGTTTGTAATCTCACCTGCTCTTAGGTTTTAAATTTAAACTGAGACAAATATTCATTTGTGCCTGCATGATTGCAGAGTCAGCTTTTCCAGTCCCAAAATAGCTTTCACCCCAGAAATGTCTGGAAAAAAAAAAGGGCAGTGAATTTGGGATTCCCAGAATTCATTTTATTAGTTAGTTAGTTAGTTTGGTGCGGCGTCCGTGGCTAAGGCGTTGCGAGTCCGACTCGTAAGCCAGCATACCGCGATCGAAACCTGCGTGGGCTGCGTGGATTTTTATCGTGGTATGGGACGTTGCAGGTCGACCCAGCCTAAAATGGGTACCAGGATGGGCTGTCCTGGGAAAGTAAAGACAGCCGGCGTAATGCTGACCACATTACCCACAGAGTGCTGATGGTCTGTAAAAATATGGGACGCTCTGCCCATATGCCCGATGCGCCGAAAGGCGTGAAAAGGGATCTTTACTTTTTTTTTTTTTTTTTTTAGTTAGTTTGGTTATCATCATTGCACTCCGGACATGTCCATAGGTGCTCAGATCCTCCCCTCAGTATGAACCCCAACGTCTGATGGCTAATAGTACCAGTCCTATGTTGATTAACAAGTCGTCTGGTGTGCGTCTCATTTTTTGCTATGCCGATCTTAATTCCCAAGTCTGCCATTCTGGCGAGTGATGTGGATTCACTGCCACCAAAGTCCTCTATCCTTCCCATTTCTCTGATGGCGTTAAAAATATTAGCATGATATTATTCTCATTTTATTGAGAATATTCATAGCCTTACCTCTTAAACTCTGAACAGGTGAAAACATAACTAGTGGTGTTGATTAGGCTTCTCAAGGAAATCAATACAGCCCGGATAAGTGACATTGAGGGATTAGTCACCGATGGAAATGCTGTGTTCATTGCACAAGAGTGTTAAAAAAAGATGAAGCAGCCAGTGTGAAACTGATCACTTTTTTCATGACCCTAGTATGTAACTATCTTGGGTCACTGGTTACCAACAATGGTGACACAATGAAAGAAATCAAACGGCGACTATCAATTGCTCTTCAAAGACTAAAACAACTGAATAAATTATGGAATTGTACAGATAGAATTACAAAGGTCAGATTTTTAAGAGCATGCATCTTTCCCATTGCAACATACGCCTGTGAGACCTGGACACTTACTAAACAAGCGGAACAGCGCATAAATGCATTTGAATATAAATGTTACAGACAGGTTCTAAGAATATCTTGGGTAAAGAAAAGAACAAATGCATCCATACTTCAAGAGCTGAATATTGAAGAGGGTTGGCTAGTAAAGACAATAAAAAAACGAAAGAAAATTGAAATATTTTGGTCACTTGAAACGTCATGGAGGTCTAGAGAGAACAATAATGGAGGGGTATATGCCTGGGAAGAGAGGAAGAGGAAGGCCAAGGAGAAGATGGGTGCAGGATGTGGCAGATGATCTCCAGATGGGTGTATCAGACGCAGGACATCTTGCTCATGATAGGAAGGTTTTCCGGAGGGTTGTTATGGCAGCGAGGTTCCGCGAGGGACATGCTACTGAATGAATGAATGAATGAGTATGTAACTGCAGCTTGGGAATAGATCCTTTATTTTATCTTTGATGCAATCACTGTGTGTGTCAGCCTTTAGAGGATGGAGTGGAGTTGAGCTTCAAGTACTGACATCACAGCACTTGGGACATTCCCATAAGTGCTCCATCCCCATTTCCAGCGGTCAGGGAAGAGTCCAGCTCTGATGGTGCCAGTAAGGGTCTGATTGTATGTCCACTTTACCTTTCCTCTGACTGTTGAGTGTCAGCCAGATTCACTGGTCACTCACTGTTGAGTGTCAGCCAGATTCACTGGTCACTCACTGTTGAGTGTCAGCCAGATTCACTGGTCACTCACTGTTGAGTGTCAGCCAGATTCACTGGTCACTCTCTGTTGAGTGTCAGCCAGATTCACTGGTCACTCACTGTTGAGTGTCAGCCAGATTCACTGGTCACTCACTGTTGAGTGTCAGCCAGATTCACTGGTCACTCACTGTTGAGTGTCAGTCAGATTCACTGGTCACTCACTGTTGAGTGTCAGCCAGATTCATTGGTCACTCTCTGTTGAGTGTCAGTCAGATTCACTGGTCACTCTCTGTTGAGTGTCAGCCAGATTCACTGGTCACTCACTGTTGAGTGTCAGTCAGATTCACTGGTCACTCACTGTTGAGTGTCAGCCAGATTCACTGGTCACTCTCTGTTGAGTGTCAGCCAGATTCACTGGTCACTCTCTGTTGAGTGTCAGCCAGATTCACTGGTCACTCTCGGTTGCATCATTCTTTTAAGACTGATGATTTCATTGTGCACCTGCATTATTCTCTTCCTTCCAAAAGACCTTGACATTACCACTGAGTGGTACATGACCAGCCAGTCTGTCCTGCTGTTTATTTCCCAGCACTCCTGCATAGCCTGGAGAAAAGGTTGCTAACTACCCTGGACCTCTGAAGCAGTAATTGTGGATATATGCATGTATATGCAGCCATATTATTGTTGCACATGTGTGCGCACAGGCACACAGGCACACATGCACACACACACACACTGCTTCACTCACTCACTTTTTCTCTCTCTTTGTCTCTGTCTCTCTCTCTCTCTGCCTGTATTTCTCTCCACCTCCCTCTCTTTCTCACCTCCCTGTCTGTCTCTCTTTTATATATACCTGTATATTTTTTGTAGCCTCGTATAATTTGGGGAATTTAATAGTTGTGAAAATCTGATTTGTAATTAATAGGTCAGAGTCAGCATCAAGTGATGAAGACATCATCATAGAAAGTATTTACTCTCCATCACAAGGAACCCCACCAGACAATCACATACTTGCCAAACCAACTGAAGCCACATTGGACAGGAAAACGGTAAATAGTCATAAGTTAGTTAGTTAGTTTGTTAATTAGTCGACAGATTATCCTCATTGCACATTGAACCACCCAGTCCCTAAGTGCTCGGATCCCTACCTTTGTAAGTCCTGCAGCGTGTAGCGGCTCACGAAACCAGTTCTCTGTTGGTTTCTTATTCTTCTTTGGTTCACAATGGTGCTAGGATTCTCTTCTCTCACCAGTAAAGCTCTGGTCGACCAAGCCACACACAGTACAGAATAGGCCAGGGCTAGTCAACAGACGGCCCGTGGATCATGACCAGTTGTACTGTGTTAGTGATGTTTCTACGCAGGGGCTGGTGCTTCTGGCCCGTGATGATCCCCCCTTTTTCAGAATGCTGGCCCCTGAGTAAGGCTAGTTAAAAAGCCCTGGAATAGGGCTTGCTAAATGCTGCCTTTGGGGTGGGGGTTATTAAGCTATCACATTTCACCAATTCCAGGCAGCCAACAGATTGTTGTTGGTCATGGTCTCAAGTTCCCTGACTGTAGGCAGAGGATCACTATGTGGTGACAGTGGCTGATCTTTTATAAAGAAGGCTACTTTATCTGTTTGTTAAAGCACCACCTAACTCATCATCATCATGTAGCAGGTCCTTTGCAGAACATCGCTCTCATCACGGTCTGCCTGAAAGAAATTCAGTCTCTCGCCAGATCTCATGTACTTTCATACTCAAGGAGTAACTTATATCCTCTGCCCATCTTCATGTTAGTTGGCCCCTGCCCTTCCTTCCTGGTACCATGCCTTCTGCTATAATTTTTTCCAATCCGTTGTGGCGCTTGATATGACCAAAATATTTCAGCTTCCGAGACAGAATGCTGTTTATTAGCCAATCTTCCTTGATGTTCACATCTTTCAAGATGTCAGTATTTCTTCTCTTTTTCATCCAAGATATTCTGAGAGTCTTTCTATAACATTTCAGCTCAGAAGCCCTTTATTACCCCAGTTACTAGTGATGACTAATTGTACACTTATTTGGCTGTTCACAGGTGAACATACAGGGGCAAGATTACTTTAGGTAGTTGATTGTTTTTTCCTTTCTGATAGGTAATTAAACATATTTTGTGTGTGCATTCTATCTGCAACTAGATTTGGGTTTGTGTATAAAAGCAAGGGGACCACTCCCCCCTGGGCTCATTCTCTGTATAGTTACTTAGTGACCTAATGATACCATCTGATGGTCAGCAGGGCACAGTAACTAGACTAGACCAAGAACATTCTGAAATAGCCACAGTGAGTTCATGTTGTTTAGTTCATGATGATAATGTATACCCATCTTGACAGACAACATTCTCTGATGTCACCACTAGTTCATGATGATAATGTATATACCCTTCTTGACAGACGACATTCTCTGATGTCAACACTAGTTCATGATGATAATGTATACCCTTCTTGACAGACGACATTCTCTGATTTACAGGTGTATAACATACACTTCTTGGGGGGCAAGATTTCTGATTAGGTAGTTGATGATTTTTTTTACCTTCTTGATAGATGACATTCTCTGATGTCAACACTAGTTCATGATGATAATGTATGCATTCTATGTGCAGACTAGATTTGGGTTTGTGTATAAAAGCAAGGGGACCACTCCCCCTGGGCTATTGATGGTACTGTGTATACTTAGTGACAGATGACATTCATCTGATGTCAACACTAGGGCATGAGTAACTAGGACAGACCTTCTCTGATGAACAGTTCTGAATAGCCCACAGTTCAACAGTTCATGTCAAACACTAGTTCATGATGATAATGTATACCCTTCTTGACAGACGACATTCTCTGATGTCAACACCGTGAGTGAGCAGGCTGTTGCAGAACTGATTGAGAAGGTGACCCAGGAAAGTGGCATATCTCCAGCCAAGAAGAAAAAAATTCATATGCTGACTCTCCACATAAATTTTCCTGTCGTTACTGTACTCGGTGTTTTCCCTGGCTCAGCTCTCTAAACAGACATCTCCTCACTCATACAGGTGAATAATTTGACGTGTTTACTTCAGTTAGTTCATTGTAAGAATACTGAATGTTGTCATTATTTGGCTTATAGTTGTTACTGGTCAAGTTTTGAATATAATTGTGAAAAGTTTGATATTGTAGAGAAAGCAATTTTCAAGGTCAGTTTATATAATTCTGGACGAGGAGGTTCATCTGACATTCTACTTGATTGAATGGGTTTATGAATGAATGAGTCGACATTACTGCACTCGGGACATTCTACTTGATTGAATGGGTTTATGAATGAATGAGTCGACATTACTGCACTCGGGACATTCTACTTGATTGAATGGGTTTATGAATGAATGAGTCGACATTACTGCACTCGGGACATTCTACTTGATTGAATGGGTTTATGAATGATGATGAGTCGACATTACTGCACTCGGGACATTCTACTTGATTGAATGGGTTTTATGAATGAATGAGTCGACATTACTGCACTCGGGACATTCTACTTGATTGAATGGGTTTATGAATGAATGAGTCGACATTACTGCACTCGGGACATTCTACTTGATTGAATGGGTTTATGAATGAATGAGTCGACATTACTGCACTCGGGACATTCTACTTGATTGAATGGGTTTATGAATGAATGAGTCGACATTACTGCACTCGGGACATTCTACTTGATTGAATGGGTTTATGAATGAATGAGTCGACATTACTGCACTCGGGACATTCTACTTGATTGAATGGGTTTATGAATGAATGAGTCGACATTACTGCACTCGGGACATTCTACTTGATTGAATGGGTTTATGAATGAATGAGTCGACATTACTGCACTCGGGACATTCTACTTGATTGAATGGTTTATGAATGAATGAGTCGACATTACTGCACTCGGGACATTCTACTTGATTGAATGGGTTTATGAATGAATGAGTCGACATTACTGCACTCGGGACATTCTACTTGATTGAATGGGTTTATGAATGAATGAGTCGACATTACTGCACTCGGGACATTCCCACATGTGCTTTGTCTCTAACAATGTTGAATTAAGAATTGACAACACAGCACTCCGGGCACCACCATAAGCGTTCCTTCCCCATCTTCAGCAGCTAGCAAAGAGTTAAAATTCCCATGGTACCAGTAACTATCTGATTGTATATCCGTCTCGCCTTTTCCCTGAGTGTCGAGCGTCGCCAGATCTCCTTGTAACTCCTCGCAGTGCCATTCTCCTCAGACCGTAATGATCTATCTGTTTCTCTGCGCTGTTTACTCGCTCCCAAAGGGTCCTCACAACATCCAGCTTGTCATACATGAGTATGAACCGGCCAGTCTGTTTGCCTGTTCATTTCCCAACAAACTGGCATGACATGAAGAAAATTTCCAAAGGAGGCTAACTACCCGGGACTTCTGAAGTGATGCTTGCTACTCTGCACGGAGCATGCCAGTCTCCACCTTTCTTAGCATGTTCTGTGAGTTAGTTACAATGACGACATGTGTGTACAGCTGATTTTCAAGCCAGCGGAAGGCAGCAGTGACTGCCTCCACCTTCATTCTCAAACTAAATGTTGTGGTATCACATGCCAGGCTTTGTTGCACCAAGTGACGTCCATTTGCCTTCTCTGTGAACCCCCATGCACTTCTTCTGCCCCTCAACACAGAGCAATCTGTATATACGATCGCATCACTTGGGCGGGATAAGTGATAAATCATTTGTTAAACTTCTGATTCTGCAGCACCAGCTGGCCAGTCCCGTCACTTACATCTCAAAGTGATTAGAACCCTACACAAGTCTAAAACATGATCGGACAATCTGACACACTCCTCTTCTCGTCTAAATTTATCAAGCCTGCACACAGGTCCAATTGTGTCTTCAGTTTGCGCCATCCAAGACTTTCCTCTTTTCGGTCTGTGACCCTTCACTCTATCCAGGGCTTCATGCAGGAGGTGCATATTATCCGCAGCTACTCTGAGATATGACTTTGCTTACATAACTTTCAGCCTATCTGCAAGTATATATCGCATACATACTACTGGGGTATCTCTTGTACATCCCAGAATTACCTGCATGGCTTCATTCTGTATGGGTTCAAGTTTCATTAGCTGACTCTTTGATATGGTAAGCATGCCAAGTCCTTAATCTATCACCGACAGGATCACATGCTGGAACATTGTGAACAACATTCTTTGTTCCATGTCCATTGCTGCCATAATCTTGAGAGCATTGAGTCCTTTTTGGCATTTCACCGCAACTTCATCCACATAATCCCTGAAGGACAGGCTTCTATTAAAAATGATACCCAGGTACCTCAGTTTGCTTTCTCTTTTGATGTTACTGTTATTAACTGTGAGGATTTGGAACGTTAGCTTTTACAATTCTATTGTCAAGAGAGCACCACAAAACTGCCGCCATTTCTGAATTGATGACAGCACCCATTTCTGTACACCAGTCAGTCACTTTGTCCAGAGTTGCCTGTAGCTCTTGGGCTATCCGTTGTTTATCACTCCACTGCCGATGTGCAAGAACATCATCAGCAAATGTTAATATCCTTCCAACACCTGGTGCTTCAAGTTCTGCATTCCTGCTTGTATACACGTTAAAGAGCACTGGTGAAATTGCAGAACCCTGGGGTAGTCCCGGGCCGATATTACATGGTTCTAATGTTTATGTACCCAGGTGAAGGGCAGCCATACGTGAATACAGGACAGCTGTTATTCAGTTCACAAACCATGGACAAACACCCTCTCCATAAGTGCAGAAATCAACAAATAATTTCTGACTCTGTTGTATGTATCCTGTCTAGATTTCCTTACCCTCTCCTCTCTCATTCTTCTCTTCCCCCCCCCCTCCCCCCCCCCCCCCCCAATTTTTCCCCTCGGTTTTTCTACATTTGCTCTGCTGCCCCATAACTCTCTTTTCCTAGTGGTTGTGTCCAGTACATTAGAAATTGTGTTATGGTTGGAGGAGTGGGTGGGGTTTCAGCATGTGGCTGGTGGGTTTTTTTTTTTCTTTGATATGTTGAAATATTTGTTAGCAATTCTGGCATATTTTTACTCTGTCTAGTCTCCCTACCTGCTCCTGTCTCTTTATCTGTGTTTGTCACTACCTTCCTCCTCCATCTCTCTTTTACACTCTCTCGCTTTATGTCTGTTTGCCCTCCTCCATCTCTCTTTTACACTCTCTTGCTTTATGTCTGTTTGCCCTCCTCCATCTCTCTTTTACACTCTCTTGCTTTATGTCTGTTTGCCCTCCTCCATCTCTCTTTTACACTCTCTTGCTTTATGTCTGTTTGCCCTCCTCCATCACTTCCTCTTTGTATACCTCCCTCCATTCTCCTGCTCTGCCTTTTTTCTCTCTCTCTTTGGTTCTCTTCCTCTGTATGTTTGCCTCTCACTACTGTCTCTCCCTTCTTCATGTCTACATCTCTCTGCTTGCATCTCTGTCTCTCCCTGTCCTCTTTCTCTCCCTCTGTCTCCCTCCCTTCATCTTTCTTTGTTCATATTTTTCTTCCTTCCATATCTCTGTTCCTTTTCCTTTTTCCTTCTCCCTTCATCTGTGCATCTATATATCTGCATTGCCTATTTTTGTATTTGTCTCCCTCTCTATCTTTTGCTGTCTCTCCCTCATCATCCCCTCTCTTTGTCATCATTTTTCCTCCTTCCTCCAAACTCTCTCACTTCTTTCCTCTACCTTCATCTGTGCATCTTAACACTGTCTCTCCCAGTCTACTTCAGCATCTGTCTTCCTCCCTCTCTGTATCTCTTTCACTCTATCTTTCTCTTTCTCTTCCAGAGCAGACAGAACTTCAATTTGCTCCCCTCTTCCACCAAGCCTAGGAAACAAATTTGCAAAAACACTATGTCTGTGCTGGTATACCCAAATGTGTGCGCACGAATGAAGTACCTTGTGTGCTTGGTACACCTTTGAACAAGATGAAAATACCTTGTTTCACTATTACTCCGAGACAACCTTGAAAAACTAAGGAGACGTTGAAAAGCCTTGAAATTGATTTGTCAGTTTGGCTATGAATCCTGTCAAGATCAAGTGCTGCCACAACTGTCTCCTTTATGTTCTGGAATTCCTCATAAACATCAAAAGCAAAAGTAGCTGCATTGGACCACGTATCTTTCCGTGCAGGTATCTTTCCTTGGCCGGCAACTACCCAAACTTTTTGGCAAGAGCTCTTCCCTTTCCAAAAACATTTGTAGTTTAACAGCAATAAAATCCAATCTAGCACCTTGCCAAAAGTATTTTGTAGGGTGATAATCCTGAAACCGCTGAGTCTGGAATGATCTTTGCCTGGTTTTGGAAGTGGGATTAGGTAGCTGTGTACCCAGTCTTGAGGTACTGAAGCTGTTCTGATGCTCTGGTTGAAGTGAAATGCCACCTCCCTCTAGTCATGCTCTTCATGTGGGCATACCTGACTCCGTCTGACCCCGTTGCAGTGTCCTTTCTATTTGCAATATAAGTTTTATATCCTCCGCCCTAATAATATCCTCAAAATAATTATCATCTATTGCATTATACAGATGATCTCTTATAGAATTTCTAAGCTGCCTATTATCCTGATCAGTTTGGGCTATAAATCTCTTCAAAAATGCTTCCCCTTTCTCTTTGTCTGTTGTCATTGGTACATCATTATCAGTGTATATAATGCCTATTGTGATAGGCTGATCCTTTCTTTGTGAAGTCTCCAAAACCTACCCAGTGATCTATCCCCTCTTATTTTGCTCATAAAATGTTCCCATTTAGCCTTCTTTGCATCTGCTGCACAATGCTTGAAATCTTCTACTTTTTCTTTTCTAACTCTTTCTAGCTTCTCTACGTCCTCTTGTAACCTGTGAGGTGCCTTTCGCACTTTCTGTAATTTTTGAACTGATGCTTGCTTTGCTCTCCATGCCTGTTCTACTTCTTGGGTCCACCATGGAGGCTGCACAAAAACAGGGGGTGGTTCTGCTGCATATTTTCTGTCCAAGGCATCCAAGAAGGGTACTGTCCCTCTCATACTTTAAAAGTATTGCGCATTCTCACAGCCCTGATCTTGCTAGCTTTAGAAATCAAGACTGAGCATGGCAGATGGTCACTCTCATGATTGCCTAGGACACTCCATTTTGTGTCCAAAACAGGTGACTGGGTCAAAATCGCCAAATCAATGGCCATGTCTGCATCACCGGGTCTCTAACAAAGAGTCGATATGCTAATAGTATCATTTGCAGCCTGATTAAAAGTCTGAATATCATTTAGAATATGTGCTCACCTCTTCCTTCTGAATTAGTCTTTCAACTTTCATGGTATGGATACTCTATTCTGTTGCACTGTTCTTCTGATCCCACTTTGCACTGTTAATTTGATCAGAGAGAGCCTTTATCATATCGGGCCATGTTAGCACAGTCAATAGGAGACTTGCTTTCAAATCCAGCTGCGACTCGCAGCTTACGGCCGGTGTTCAAAACCGGGTGGTTCCCGGGGTTCACCCAGCCTCCAGGAAATGGGTACCAGAGTTAATACTTTAGGGTAAATGGAGGAACGTCGCTGTAGCTACGGAGTTACGTGCGAATGCCAACACAGGCGGACAATTTCTTATCATCTGTCCATACTGGTGGCAGAGCACTTATGGTTTATAACCGTGTGCAATGACGCTGGTTCACATCTCCCGACTTTACCTTTTTTTTCTTTACCTTTACATTCATCATATCGGTTTTATCATAAAATAGCCCACTTGCCCAGTCAAGTGGTCTGAAAGTCGTACTTCAGCCAGCTCTTCAGCCTTATATGATTTATATTATATGTTTTTAAAATGAGATGGTGAAAGAGATTTTGTATGATTTTTACTGATTTTAGCCTTATGTTATTGTTAACCTCCATTGCATGCAAGTGTGTATGTGTATATATAAGTGTGAAATTGCATGCTGACACACATATATGTACATGTACGTACTCATATATACATACATACACGCATATGTGTGTTTTGATATTTTTTTAATGTACTGCTAGACTGCATGCAATGTTCTGTATTGCGTTCATACACACACACACTTGCATGCAATGGAGGTTAATATTAACATAAGGCTAAGATCAGCCTAAAATGTTATATTTATGGATATTTGTGCATTTTGGCCAACATATCCAACTTTTTCAAGCATTTTTATGCCCTGGTTAGCCTCCCTGGCTTCTACTTATTCAGTTGAAATAGAAAAACATATGGCATAAAAGGAAAGAATACAATTAAATATAACCTGATCTTGTTTAAATAGGATCTGCAGTGACAATACTGAATTAGCTTTAGAAAACAGTATGGTTATCATGATGTGCCATTTCTATTTTAGGTTAGTTACGTATCCTTTACAGGACGTTGCAGAACCAACCCTAACAGCCCCTGGCTGTTGTGTGGTTTTTCTAGGCAAATTTACATACAGTAGTTTGTCAATGCTTTCTGGACAGTCGGCTTTCTTGATACCACTGTCGAAACTAACGCAAGGCGCATGGCCC
Organism: Candidula unifasciata; assembly: GCA_905116865.2. Taxonomy (NCBI): domain Eukaryota; kingdom Metazoa; phylum Mollusca; class Gastropoda; order Stylommatophora; family Geomitridae; genus Candidula; species Candidula unifasciata. The sequence goes on from CAJHNH020007112.1 coordinate 398,964, forward strand.
GCATCGACTTAGCCACAGAGGCAACTATTTCTATTATAAGATGCCTTTTTTAGTCCATGACATTCTGGTTGCAGGTAGATCCTGTTGTGAACTATTTATTGTTACATGTAAATCAAATTGATTTTTTTTTTTTTTTGGCAGAATTTTTTTTTCTTTATGAAATATTGTATAATTATTGAAATATGAAACATAAACAAAATCTCAATATTATTTAGATTAGATACAAAATGTAAACTATGTGTACAGCTAAAGGTAAAGGTAAAGTCTGGAGATTTGAACCAGCGTCATTGCACACGGTTATAAACCATAAGTGCTCTGCCACCAGTACAGACAGCTGATAAGAATTGTCCACCTGTGTCGCCGTTCACATGTAACTCTGTAGCTACAGCGACGTTCCTCCAATAACCCCAGAGTGTCAACTCTGGTGCCCATTTCCTAGAGGCTGGGTGAACTCCTGTCACCTCTATCACCTCTATGTGTTGAAAAAACAGACATACATTGATACTAGTCAGCTAGATTGCCATAGCTCAGACAGCTGTAATTGTTGTCTGATTTCTGCCCTCTGATTTCAGTTTCTTTCTTGTGATTTTTTTTTTTTTTTTAGGTCTAATTGATTCCTTTGAATTATTTCAGTTGTTTTAATGACCTCACTTGATACAAAATATGCTGCAACACTGCCTCTGGGTATTTGCTTAGCTTATGAACCAGCATGCTATTTTTATTTACCAGGTCAAAAGCCATTCAAATGTCCACGTTGTCCAGTAACATTTTCTACAAAGTCCAATAGAGAACGGCATCTTATCCGTAAACATAATGTTAACATGCTTGATCCTGCATCTCGATCCACGATGGATAGGCCTTATAAATGCCATGTTTGTATGTTCAGCTCCTTTTCTACTCAAAGTGAGTATTATGAGTTGTCGTGCATGTTGTTAAATCAGAATCTTCTCACAGAACGAAGAACGTACAGAGTGTGTTTTCAAAAGGTCTTAGAGAGAATTAAGAGAATTAAACTTCAAAGCTGTACAGTATCAAAGAGGAGTTTATATTATTGCCGGGAGTCGCGCTGTGGCCGAGCGGCTAGATGTGGGTTCGCTCCCTGGCGGAGCCGGTCTATTTTAAAAAATGACCATGTCCCAGGTCGACCCAGCTCTGAGTGGGTACTGGGTCCAGTCCGGGGAAGTGAAGGCGGCCGGCGTGATGCTGACCACATCACCCATCTTGTGCCGATTGGTTTATAAAAATATAGGTCTAGCCCTATATGCCCTATATGCCTAAAGGCGTGGAAAAGGTCCTTTACTTTTTTTAAACTAATGTTATTGTCAGTTACTGGGATAATTGTATTCAGAAAATGAGATGCCATTGTCAAGCAAATATGGGATGGATAAGCTTTGAAACAATGGGACACTGCCGACCAGATAGCCATGCGGACCAAGGCATGTAGTAGACGTTCAAACCCGAAAAAACCACTGAACGGCAACTAAGTTCTCAGGGTTGTGAAAAACCTTGTAAAATGACAAAAAAGAGGCCAGAATCCTTAAAATAGGGATCAGAAATAAAATAAAAAAAATTAAATAGAAGTTCATTGGAAATATGTGATTATTGGCGATTCAGGGATTGCAGCTACTGTCATTTCTAGTATACTGCACGCTTGAATTGTGTTGATTGTCCAGTGTTCACATCGGATTAGTTTGCAGGGTAGATATACACAGGTGCTGCCGTAAATTATTTGGGAGTCGGGTGGGGGGGGAGGGGACTACAATGAATCTCGTTTTCCTAATGTTAATAATGATCATCCTTTCAGCTCACTCCCTTGTGCAACCAAACAGGTGTGAAAACACAGTATCTGAGTGTGTATACCTGCACGTATGTGCACAAATCAAATGCCACACATGCTGGTAAAACCTTTAAATCGCCAAAGTGCCTTGAAAAAAGCCTTGAAAATGGTTAGAAAATTTTGATATGACCCCTGATAATAATAGAGAAAAGCATTGGATCAAACTCGCCAATGTATTTTTTGTCATCATTGACTTTAGAAATGTAGAGATATTAATGTAGAGTTCTTCATGCAAGAAAACAGTTTGCCAATTATTAAAAAAAAAAATTAGAAGGAAACTTTTGAATACAGTTTTAAAAATAATACCAAGTTATATCTGTAACTAAAAAAAAAAGCAAAACATTAAAGAAAAGAAATGTAATTGTAGTTAACAGACACACAAATAAAGGCACTAATTTGTGGATTGTCAAGCAGATTATCGAGCACAAGGTTTATGGGCCATTTAACAAAAGTTAAAGATGAACCAGAACAAGATTAAACCAGGAAAAGAATTATGACAGAAAGGATGTGTGGATGGCAAGAGCACAAGCAGTTTAATTAATCATAAGAGTTGAGCTGAGTTGTTTTAAAAACTGACATAACAACACTTGGGGCATTCTCCTAAGCGCTCTGTCCCCATATTCAGCAGCCAGCGCAGAGTTCCAATACCAATGATGCAAATGGTAATCTGATTATACGTTGGTCTTGCCTTTCCTCTGAGCATCAAGTATCAACCAGACCTCTTGTCACCCCCCCCCCCCCCTTCCCGCTGCATCACTCTTCCACGAGGCCCTAAACACATTTCCATTATCATGTATCAGCATTCCACCAAGTTGTGCAGTGCCAGCCAATCTGTCTGCCTGTTCATTTCCCAGACAATGCTTCTCACCCGTGACCTCCAAAGCGAAGCATGCCACTCAGCATGAAGGATGCCTATCCTCACTTTCTTCAACATGCTTTCTGAGTCAGTTACAATCACAATGTGTATGTGTGTGTGTGTGTCGTGTTCTCTAGCCAGCGGAAAGCTGCAGTGACTGTCTCCACGTCCTTTCTTAAGCTGGATGTTGTGGTATCATACGCTAGGCTCTCCTGCACCAAACGTCGACCATTGGCTTTTACTAAGGCCCCCAGCCCCCCCAAGCACTTCTTTTGCCTCTTGACACTGAACCATATGTATAAATAATCACATCCTCTGAACGAGCAATATCTTGAATTAATTGTCGAATTTCTACCTTCGTGGCACCTACTGATCACTCCGTGCACTCCCGAATCAGTGTGATTATGACTGTATACAAATCTGACTGTTTCTTTGGCACTCTGATTGCATCTTCTGCCTGAGCCATCCATGACTCCCTCTTATCAGCCGCTTACCCTTAACTGTGCCCAGAGCTTCGTATAAAAGGGTGATCTGTATCTGCAGCTACCTTATAATATGACTTTGCCTGCAGCACCTTGTGCCTACCTGCAACAGTCGGCAAACCAAGGATGTATCGCATCCGCACCACTGGGGTGTTTCTGGTGCAACCCAGAACTAGTTTGTCCGTCTGACTCTTTAAGACGGTAAATCGATAATTAATCATGAAGAAATGGCTTTAGTCAGTCATGTATTGTTAACAGCTGTTTAATCAAATCACTTCTTTATTATTTGTAATTGTTTCATCAGATCACAGTGTTTATTTTTAGATGATAAATTAGTAACATTATCTTCTGTTGGATGTTTTTCAGATAATTTAATCAAACACTATAAAGACAAGCACAGACATCTTGCACCCATTCAGGGTTTAGGGATAGAAAAAACAAATGATGGTGAATGGGACGACAGTCAGCTCAGCAACTATGAAGTTGAAGAGGAATACAATTCAGTTATTGAGGTAAATTAATTTAAAGAATAAAACATATGCAGCAAAGAATATTCAGTTGTATAAGCTACTTGTTGTTTTGAGGGGCCTGCGATTGGTTAAGTGAAGTGGTGCAATGAAGTTTATACTAGAGACAACATTGCAGATATAGATCATTTATTTCAAGCGAACAAAAGAAGAAAAAGGTTAAGTGATATTGTTGATGATTACAATTCCATAACTAATGTTGATGTGAGGGTGTTGGAATCTGAGTGAGTAAATGCATATGGTGGCTAAGATATAACACTGTATACAGACATAAGAACATTCTGTGCTGATACTTTTGGGCCTTGTATGAAAGTCAGGCAACTTGAGATAACACTATAAGGACATGAGAACATTCTGTGCTGAAACTGTTGGACCTTGGACCTTGTATGAAAGTCAGACAACTTGAGGTAATACTATGAGGATATGAGAACATTCTGTGCTGAAACTGTTGGGTCTTGTATGAAAGTCAGGCAACTTGAGATAACACTAAGAGGATATGAGAACATTCTGTGCTGATACTGTTGGACCTTGTGTGAAAGTCAGACAACTTGAGATAACATTATAAGGACATGAGAACATTCTGTGCTGATACTGTTGGGTCTTGTATGAAAGTCAGGCAACTTGAGATAACACTAAAAGGACATGAGAACATTCTGTGCTGATACTGTTGGGTCTTGTATGAAAGTCAGGCAACTTGAGATAACACTGTATAAGGATATGAGAACATTCTGTGCTGATACTGTTGGACCTTGTATGAAAGTCAAGCAACTTGAGATAACACTATGAGGATATGAGAACATTCTGTGCTGATACTGTTGGATCTTGTATGAAAGTCAGGCAACTTGAGAATTGTTGTAGACCATGTTCAGTTTACTAGGTGACTACAAGTCATGAGCCATGTCCGTAGCTAAGGTGTTGTGAGTTGAACTCATAATTCCAATGTACCGTGATCAAAACCCACAGCTGGCTGCATGGATTTTTATCATGGTACAGGACGTCGCAGGTCGACCCAGCCTAAAATGGGTACCAGGATGTATGTCCTGGGGAAGTAAAGACCGCCGGCGTATTGCTGATCACATTACCCACCCAGTGCCGATTGGTCTGTAAAAATATGGGACGCTCTTCCCATATGCCCGATGTGCCTAAGGCGTGCAAAGGGATCTTTACTTTACTTTACAAGTCATGATGTCAGATGGACATAAGGTGGTGAAGTAACTTTTTTAACCAATGTTGCGGCAAAATCTTTCTTGAGTCACTTTAAGTATATTAGATGGTTTTAGCTGAATACACCCTGGGATCCCCACATTTAAAGGCAAGGGATGGACATCCGTGTAATGAATGGTTCTATTCCAGTTTCAGCAAAGTCACTAGTTAAAAAGTAAATTTTTTTTGAAAGCTTTTGTATAGCTAAACTGAGGTTTGAGGTCTGGACCGGATGTCATTAACTCATGATATTGTCTCACTGAGGTTTGAGGTCTGGACCGGATGTCATTAACTCATGATATTGTCTCACTAAGGTTTGAGGTCTGGACCTGATGTCATTAAATCATGATATTGCCTCACTGAGGTTTGAGGTCTGGACCGGATGTCATTAACTCATGATATTGCCTCACTGAGGTTTGAGATCTGGACCTGATGTCATTAAATCATGATATTGCCTCACTAAGGTTTGAGGTCTGGACCGGATGTCATTAAATCATGATATTGTCTCACTAAGGTTTGAGGTCTGGACCGGATGTCATTAACTCATGATATTGCCTCACTAAGGTTTGAGATCTGGACCTGATGTCATTAACTCATGATATTGTCTCACTAAGGTTTGAGGTCTGGACCGGATGTCATTAACTCATGATATTGCCTCACTGAGGTTTGAGGTTTGGACCTGATGTCATTAACTCATGATATTGCCTCACTGAGGTTTGAGGTCTGGACCGGATGTCATTAAATCATGATATTGTCTCACTAAGGTTTGAGGTCTGGACCGGATGTCATTAACTCATGATATTGCCTCACTAAGGTTTGAGATCTGGACCTGATGTCATTAACTCATGATATTGTCTCACTAAGGTTTGAGGTCTGGACCGGATGTCATTAAATCATGATATTGTCTCACTGAGGTTTGAGGTTTGGACCTGATGTCATTAACTCATGATATTGCCTCACTGAGGTTTGAGGTCTGGACCGGATGTCATTAAATCATGATATTGTCTCACTAAGGTTTGAGGTCTGGACCGGATGTCATTAACTCATGATATTGCCTCACTAAGGTTTGAGATCTGGACCGGATGTCATTAAATCATGATATTGTCTCACTAAGGTTTGAGGTCTGGACCTGATGTCATTAAATCATGATATTGTCTCACTAAGGTTTGAGGTCTGGACCTGATGTCATTAACTCATGATATTGTCTCACTAAGGTTTGAGGTCTGGACCTGATGTCATTAACTCATGATATTGTCTCACTAAGGTTTGAGGTCTGGACCTGATGTCATTAACTCATGATATTGTCTCACTGAGGTTTGAGGTCTGGACCTGATGTCATTAACTCATGATATTGTCTCACTGAGGTTTGAGGTCTGGACCGGATGTCATTAAATCATGATATTGTCTCACTGAGGTTTGAGGTCTGGACCGGATGTCATTAACTCATGATATTGCCTCACTAAGGTTTGAGGTCTGGACCTGATGTCATTAAATCATGATATTGCCTCACTGAGGTTTGAGGTCTGGACCTGATGTCATTAAATCATGATATTGTCTCACTAAGGTTTGAGGTCTGGACCTGATGTCATAACTCATGATATTGTCTCACTGAAGGAATGTAACTGAACACATGGCTAGCTAATAAAGATGTCATCATTTAGCCAGTTTGTCAACAGATCATTCTCACTGAAACCATTCAGTCCATAAATGCTTGTATCCACCCCTCAGCATACCCTTTAATATATAGCAGTTGATGACACCAGTTCGTTACAGTATCCATGTGTTTTTTTTTCTCCCCTCCTATTTTGACATGCTGTTCTTGCAGTCAGGTCAACATTGCAGATTCACTATGATATCTTGAGACATGCATGCACATTGTTTGTTTCCTCTAACACCCACATTCTGTGGCACAAAATTGTAAACACTGCAAGCGATTTCTGTCATCTGGCACATGCTTAGAGGCTCCGACACTGTCTTTGAGCCCAGCACTTTGGTTACTGAGCTTACTCATTGAGTCACTGGGAAGGCATGCCTGGGTAAAAGTCTCTGTCTCCATCTAGATTGTGATAACTAAGTTATTACTTTAGTTTATGACCTCCATCGCCAAACTACTTGTAGTTCAAAGCAAAATCACAATTTTTCAGTTCTCCCTCTGATCAGAAATGCTTTTTGATTCCCCCCCCCCCCCCCCCTCCCCCTTCCCTAATCAGTATATTTATACTTTTTTTTTTCAGTAAGTGACTGAAATTATTAGTGTTTTTCTTGTACAATATTGACTTTCTATATAGGAATTGTTGCTGTTAATAATATTAATATTTTCTTGCATTTCTCTGGGCTTGGTTATCTTCAACACGTTTTTCATTGTTTTGGACATGTTCCAATGCATCATGTGCTTTCATGTTAATTAGATTTTTAACAGTGGAAGTACAGACTTCTTGTGACAACAAAAACCTCCTTGGCTTTTTTGTTTTATAACATTTAAAAAATATTATATTTAAAGTTAAATAGAAACAAAATGTTAGTATAACAGAATAATACAAGTACAAGTGCCCTCATTTTCAAAATTTTTGCCCCCCAACCCACTTTTAAACTTCCTCACAACACCCCGTCGCCCAGGTTAAAGATTACTGCTCTGAAGGTATACTTTGTAGTTTATATTGCTTCATCTCCAGTATTGTTCTGTGTAAGTTTGTTTCTTACATGGTAATAGTATCATAAACCATTCCAAGTTGTGTGTAGTGTAGCCTTCATATTTTGTTTATTGCCAGCAATTTTGAATTCAGTTTTTACATGGAATGTTCTAGCTAGAGAATTTAACAGTTTGTAATTATGTGGTTCTCTGATTTTACTGTAGAGTCTATTTATCTTATATGGTTCTCTGATTTTACTGTAGAGTCTAGTTATCTGATATTCTTTTTTAATTGTTGATTTTATTTAATGTCATCTTTACTTTTTGAGCAACATTTTGTTAAGGGAAAATAAGGGACTTTTTAGCTTACTGTCACACAAACACACAAAAACTGTCATAATATACTTAAAAAGTCCCCCCCCCCCCCCCCCCCCCCCCAACCAAAAGGTAATACCAATTCCCTTTAAGTTATGAACGTCAGAGAAAAGTGATTCATGTACAGCTTTATGTCTCAAAAATTCAAATACTTTGACCATATGAAACATGTTTTTTTCTTCAAATGTGTTCAATTTATTCCATAGATGCAGGGGAAAATGTCAGATAGAGAAATCATGTATGAAAACTACACACAGGACAGTGACAGTAACCATAGCCACAACAGCACCCCTTGTTTGTATAACTTTGGTAACAAAGGGAAATCAGTGTTTAATTTGAACACTAATGAGAATCACGTCAACAATGTCAAAATAAACAGCAACAGTTCTCACACAGATGTCTGTGATGACTTATCTGTAGACAGTCAAACTCAGCATCAAGTATTTGATCAAGCTTTGGCATCGCAAGATCATGTCAGACAGCAGAAGGTTGGTATTTATTTGGGTCATTTTTCTTATGTGTTAGAAATGCACATGCAGTCTGTGACCCTCTTGTTTGTTCTTTGGAATCTTATCATCATCATCATCATCATAATCTTCACAATTATGTGTGGGTTCCGAGGCCCTGTTATAGGGAAAACAAGAATAGACCCACTTCTTCTTCTTCTTCTTCACTTCCTCTTTTACCGCTGTGGGTGTCGAGGGAGATATAAGGTTCTGTTTCTAGCTCTTCTGGCTGCCTTGACCATAGGCACATCGTACTGTTGTAGAGTTTCTCTGATGTTATCCTTCCATCTTGTTCTTGGTCTACCCCGTGCTCTACGTCCTTCTTCTCTTTCCATGTATGCTTTGTATGGAATGGTGTCACAAGGCATTCTCTCTAAGTGGGCAAACCATTTCACTTGCTGTCTTTGTATGTAATCCAGAATTGGTTCTGTGCCGACTTGTTCTCTTATGATCTCATTCCTGATCTTATCTCTTATGGTCACTCCTACAGCCCTTCTCAGACATCTCATTTCCGTGGTTACTAATTTTCTTTTATGGTTTGTTGTGAGTGACCATGTCTGGCACTGGTAGCACAGAGTTGGAATAAATATGCTTTGAATAAGATGTCTCTTTATTGACCCACTGCCTACCTAAAAGCATGTCGTAAGAGTCGACTGATTCAGAGTTTTCTTCGAAGTCGGAGTGCATCTGCCTGAGAGGCAAGGAACTAACAGTCTGCACACAAATGTGTCAGATCTGTCAAACGGATGTACACGCAACACTCAGGTTCTGGAACAGGACTGCAGTCCAGAAGTGGAGGAACAATCCAAACTTTACGGCAGGTGAACGCAAAGAAGAAGAATAAGATAATCTTCACAATCCAATTCCACCATATACGTCTTGGATCACCAGGTTAATATCAGGTTTGGTGGGAAATACATCTCTCCAGGTGATGGGTAGTACTATTTTTCAAAACCTCTTCAAGTATATGTTTTGGACACAAGCGAGCATAGAAAGAGAAGTCAAGAAGTTCATATGCCTTGCTTAAGAGTAATCGGAGTACAGGCTGTATAGCTGAAGAAACTTTGAGTATGGAAGGAAGTAGGTTAGGCGAAGTAAAGAGGGGATCGCTGTGAGAATCTATAGATTTATAGTAGGGCTGTTGCTCTTAGGTATGGGAAATCAATGCTGACCACGATGTCAGGAAATTTACAGAAGTTTTTATGTAAATGCATAATCTGAGAGTCAGCTCTGTGGCTAAGTCGATGCAAACGCTTCGTAATGCCAGGGGTGCCGGGTTCTATCCCAGCTGCAGGCCATGTGCCTTGTGTTGGTTTCGACAGTGGTATCAGGGGGCCGGCCGTCCGGAAAGCAGTGACAAACTACTGGACATAAATTTGCCTAGAGAAACCACACAACAACCAGGGGCTGCTGGGGTTTGGTTCTGCAACATCCTGTAAAGGATATACAACTAACCTGATAATCTGAGAGCTGGTTGGAGCAGCCATAATAAGCCATTAGTTGCTTAACATTTCAGTACACAAAGTTTGCATGCTCATGTCCCAGGATGCCTGAGAAGTCATTGAAATTTTTCTGTTTGTGTTTTTCTTTATTTATTTCTTATATTGCTCATTGCTGAAATGTTGATCTGTTTTTATTCATTTCTCTTCTAAATAAAGTCGTTTCATTCGGAAGTCAACTTCTTTTAGATTTTGTCCCACATTCACTACATCTTCTTTGTAGACACCCTCTTTGGAGTTACATTTCCTCCTTTAAAAAAAAATAATCTGTATCCATTTTTTCTTCTTCTACTTTTCTTCTCTAATCCAGTTCTTGCCTTTGAGCGTCAGGTTTTGAAGAGGCATCCTTCTCATACAAAGCCAAAGTTGAGTTCTCCTTTTGATAGCTTGATGTCAGCTTGATAGCCAATCAGCTTTTCTTCTGGATGTTGAGATTTATCCAGATCCTCTGCTCAGAACTGGCTGAATCATCTCACCAGGTCACATGACCTTAGACATCCAAACTGGCTGAATAACCTCATCAGGTCACATGACCTTAGACATCCAAACTGGCTGAATAACCTCATCAGGTCGCATGACCTTAGATATCCAAACTGGCTGAATCATCTCACCAGGTTACATGACCTTGGATATCCAAACTGGCTGAATCATCTCACCAGGTCACATGACCTTAGATATCCAAACTGGCTGAATCATCTTACCAGGTCACATAACCTTAGATATCCAAACTGGCTGAATAATCTCACCAGGTCACATGATCTTAGATATCCAAACTGGCTGAATCATCTTACCAGGTCACATAACCTTAGATATCCAAACTGGCTGAATCATCTCACCAGGTCACATGACCTTAGACATCCAAACTGGCTGAATAACCTCATCAGGTCACATGACCTTAGACATCCAAACTGGCTGAATAACCTCATCAGGTCACATGACCTTAGATATCCAAACTGGCTGAATAACCTCATCAGGTCGCATGACCTTAGATATCCAAACTGGCTGAATCATCTCACCAGGTTACATGACCTTGGATATCCAAACTGGCTGAATCATCTCACCAGGTCACATGACCTTAGATATCCAAACTGGCTGAATCATCTTACCAGGTCACATAACCTTAGATATCCAAACTGGCTGAATAATCTCACCAGGTCACATGATCTTAGATATCCAAACTAGCTGAATAATCTCACCAGGTCACATGATCTTAGATATCCAAACTGGCTGAATCATCTCACCAGGTTTCATGACCTTAGATATCCAAACTGGCTGAATAATCTCACCAGGTCACATAACCTTAGATATCCAAACTGGCTGAATCATCTCACCAGGTTAAATAACCTTAGATATCAAAACTGGCTGAATCATCTCACCAGGTCACATGACCTTAGATATCCAAACTGGCTGAATCATCTCACCAGGTCACATGACCTTAGATATCCAAACTGGCTGAATCATCTCACCAGGTTACATGACCTTGGATATCCAAACTGGCTGAATCATCTCACCAGGTCACATGACCTTAGATATCCAAACTGGCTGAATCATCTTACCAGGTCACATAACCTTAGATATCCAAACTGGCTGAATAATCTCACCAGGTCACATGATCTTAGATATCCAAACTGGCTGAATCATCTCACCAGGTTTCATGACCTTAGATATCCAAACTGGCTGAATCATCTCACCAGGTCACATGACCTTAGATATCAAACCGGCTGAATCATCCCATCAGGTCACATGGACTTAGATATCCAAACTGGCTGAATTATCCCACCAGGTCACATGACCTTAGATATCCAAACTGGCTGAATCATCCCACCAGGTCACATGACCTTAGATATCCAAACTGGCTGAATAATCTCACCAGGTCACATGACCTTAGATATTGATGTAAAGAAGGGTAAAACGTAAAGTCGGCAGATGTGAACCAGCGCAATTGCACATGGTTATAAACCCTAAGTGCTTTGCCACCAGTACTGACAGCTGAAAAGAAATTGTCCGCCACTGTCACCGTTCGCACATAGCTTCGTAGCTGCAGCGACGTTCCTTCATTTACCCCAGAGTGTCAACTCTGGTACCCATTTCCTGGAGGCTGGGTGAACCCCGGGAATCGCCCGGTTTTGAACACCGGTCCTGGGCTGCAGCGAGTCGCAGCTGGATTTGAAAGCAAGCCTCCTATAGACTGCGCTAATGCGGCCCCCTCGCAGATATTCATGTTGATATTGATGTACATGTAGTTTGCTAATAATATGCATATTTGTGGGATAAACAGATGGCACCATTTCAATTGCAACTAGGAATGTAGTTTTATTTAGTTAGGCCACGGGATTTGTATTTATTAAATGTTTGGTTAAAATGCTTTCCTGCACACAATGTGCTGACCATTGGGGATGGTGACTTTTATTTTTCGGCTTTGAAACACCTTACCAGTAAACATGAGCAGATATTTATAGTTATCGTTTGGCAGAATGCTCCAGTGGTAAATTCAACTGTATTTTATCTATGTCAACAGGAGTTTTTCGGTAGTTATTCCTTCAAGTGCAGCTTTTGTCTCAATTCATTCACCTCCCGAGTAGAATGCTTGCAGCATTTTGAAAAAATGCATAAGGAAGTGTGGGCTGTTATTAAAGAGAAGAATAAAATTGGAAATATTCAGGTTTTTTCTGCAAAATTGGATAAAATTACAAAAAAACTTTGCAAAACAGAGCAAGTTGTTAATGAAACATGCAAGACAGCTAGACAGGATCATGGTGAGTAAAATATAGACTTTTAAAATAATGTTTTGATGTTTTCAGCTTTACACAGAGTGATCAAATACATGTATTTGGGTGTACACGTATGTGTGTCAGAGACAAAGAGATTACAACTCTGAACTTTTCATGCTATTATGCATGCTTCCTTCCAACTATCTGAAGATATTTTTTGTTCTGTTTTGTATGCTAGGCGTCTGAACCTTAGGCTTTGCGAATGTACTCCACAATGCCGGCGTGCTGGGTTTGATCCCCACTGCGGGCAGTTTGTCTTGTGTTGGTTTCGACAGTGATACCAAGAGCTGACCGCTCAGAAGCAGTGGCAAACTATTGAACATAAAATTGCCCTAGAAAAACCACAACAGCCACACAGAAAAATGCTGGGGTTGGTTCTGCAGTGTCCTGTAAATGATACACAGCTGACCTTATGTTAGACTTTGTTTTGTAATTAAAAAGTAAAAAAGTAAAGGACCCTTTTCCACGCCTTTTGGCGTATAGGGCATATAGGGCTAGACCTATGTTTTATAGACCAATCGGCACAAGATGGGTGATGTGGACATCACGCCGGCTGCCTCCACTTTCCGGGACTGGACCCTGTACCCACTCAAGGCTGGGTCGACCTGGGAGTCAAGGTCACCTTCCGATCCGCAGTGAGCATCTAGCCGCTTCGCCACGGCAACTCCTTTGTTTTATAATACTGGTCTCGTACTGATATTTTTGTACTGTATCTGAGATATAAATAATTCAAAATTAATATAATTGCATTTGAAACATTATTCTGTTCATTAGACAGTTAAAAAAAAAAAGGTACAGAAGTCGGTAGATGTAAACCATCATCATAAACCATAAGTGCTCTGCCACCAGTATGGACAACTGATAAGAAATTGTCCGCCTGTGTCGCCTTCTGCACATAACTCTGTAGCTACAGCGACGTTCCTTCATTTACCCCAGAGTGTTAACTCTGGTACCAAATACCTAGAGGCTGGGTGAACCCTGGGAACCGCCCGGTTTCGAACACCGGCCGTGGGCTGCAGCGAGTCGCAGCGAGTGGCAGCTGGATTTGAAAGCAAGCCTCCTATCGACTGCGTTAACTTGGCCCCGTCATTGGACAGTATAATTGTCAAAGTAGATGTCTTCAAAATCACACTAAACGGAGAAGTGACTAACGGAGAAAATAGGACTAAAATATCTAGGAGTAATGTTAGACATAGGGCGATCTTTCAAAGGCCATATCGTTGCAGTCATCTTAAGAGCAACGAGAGGCCTAAATGCACTGAAGTTTATGGCTGCTGCATACAGAATGAGGTTATGCAAACCATTCAGGGATGCACGAGGAATCCCCTTTGTTTATGAGTCATATCCTGGCTATGCCAACCATTGATGATAGACGTAGTATCTTAGGAGTTACAAGTCATACAGAACATATCCTTCATAGGAATCTCTGTGAAGAGTGACAGATCCTGGATGGCCAAGGCTGAAAAGTCAATCACCAATGTCTGCAGCACTTAAGAGATTAACCGAAGAGAATAATGAGTAAAGGTAGAGAAGAGCTGCACAAAAGGTGCTGGGAATGGGCGGCAGGACATGAAAACACACTGGCTCAGTAGATTTGGTCTTAGATAACATCATCATACACATTTTTTTTTTACTGCGGGAACTGCATAAAATGTCCCTATCATTAGTCAACATTTTCTGATATTTGGCCTTAGTGACAGTCGATTAATTGAATTCCTTTAAATGATGCTATATCGATAAAAGATTATAAAGTTATTAGAAGAGACTAGCATAGGAAACAAGACACTTATATACAATAAACTTAAATAAGGCAAATCCTGGATGGGTCGGGCTGAGGACGCCATCGAGCTTGTTTGCTACCTTGCTGACGTTAATTTTGGAGATGAATGGATACTCCTGCTCCAAACATTAACATTACAGTCTACATCACACTTGATGGAATCTGTAGAGAGCAGATTCCTGGCATTGTAGACACTTTAGTCAGAATAGATGATTGACGAAAGCACAGATGAAGGTGATGCTACAGTTTAAACAGATGAATTAATGATTCGGGGCAAGCAAAGTGCATGGGCATTCATAGTAACCTCAAGGGGGAAAACCATCAAGGAGATGAATGGCGCCCTTACTGTTACAACTAGTAGCCTTACAATGAATGAAAACTATTGACTGTAACAAGGGCATTAGCATGTATTGATACTCAAGAGTTCACATGCGTGTGCATACTTAGTGACTCAGTGAATATGCTTTAAAAATCCAAGCTGGTTTTATCAGGCAAAAAATGGATTGCAACACTGAGCATTTCGTGAATATCTGCCCTACATCTTTGTGCCAGGATCATGCAGGTGTTCAGTGAAACGAGCGTGTCGTGAATATCTGCCCTGAACCTTCATCTTTGTGCCAGGTCATGCAGGTGTTCAGTGAAAAAGCGTGTCGTGAATATCTGCCCTGACCTTCATCTTTGTGCCAGGTCATGCAGGTGTTCAGTGAAATGACTTCATCTGCAGTCATGCAGGTGTTCAGTGAAACGAGCGTGTCGTGAATAGGACCTTCATCTTTGTGGGCCAGGTCATGCAGGTGTTCAGTGAAACGAGCTTGTCGTGAATATCTGGCCCGACCTTCATCTTTTTGTGCCAGGTCATGCAGGTGTTCAGTGAAACGAGCGTGTCGTGAATATCTGCCCTGACCTTCATCTTTGTGCCAGGTCATGCAGGTGTTCAGTGAAACGAGCGTGTCGTGAATATCTGCCCTGACCTTCATCTTTGTGCCAGGTCATGCAGTGTTCAGTGAAAACGAGCGTGTCGTGAATATCTGCCCTGACCTTCACTTTGTGCCAGGTCATGCAGGTGTTCAGTGAAACGAGCGTGTCGTGAATATCTGCCCTGACCTTCATCTTTGTGCCAGGTCATGCAGGTGTTCAGTGAAACGAGCGTGTCGTGAATATCTGCCCTGACCTTCATCTTTGTGCCAGGTCATGCAGGTGTTCAGTGAAACGAGCGTGTCGTGAATATCTGCCCTGACCTTCATCTTTGTGCCAGTTACCATGCAGGTGTTCAGTGAAACGAGCGTGTCGTGAATATCTGCCCTGACCTTCATCTTTGTGCCAGGTCATGCAGGTGTTCCTGAAACGAGGGTGTCGTGAATATCTGCCCTGACCTTCATCTTTGTGCCAGGTCATGCAGGTGTTCAGTGAAACGAGCATGTCGTGAATATCTGCCCTGACCTTCATCTTTGTGCCAGGTCATGCAGGTGTTCAGTGAAACTAGCGTGTCGTGAATATCTGCCCTGACCTTCATCTTTGTGCCAGGTCATGCAGGTGTTCAGTGAAACGAGCGTGTCGTGAATATCTGCCCTGACCTTCATCTTTGTGCCAGGTCATGCAGGTGTTCAGTGAAACGAGCGTGTCGTGAATATCTGCCCTGACCTTCATCTTTGTGCCAGGTCATGCAGGTGTTCAGTAAAACGAGCGTGTAAATTTTCTTGCTGACACTGCAGTACTGGTCAAAGGCTATGTTATCACTGCCATGTGCAGCACTTACTGTGACAACAAACATGCCAAAGGGCATGACTCTGTATCCCTGTCTAGACAGATGGACATGGGGAGGCAGCCTAGAGTTGCAAGAAATAAACATTTCACTAAGGGGACAAGATATCTCGTTAACCAACAGAGAACAGGGCTGTGATGTTAATCCTTACTAATCACTAATCACACAGTATATATCTGTAATTCCCATAAGTTCACAATAGGGTAGACTTAGAGATTAGTGAGATAGAATGTATTTGGCTCAAATTAAAATAAAAAATAGCAACCCCTAGTAGTTGAAACCTCAGCGCTGGAAACATATGGTATGAAAACTTCTACATCATATGTCTTACTTTGTTTACCAGTGTGAGAGACTCAAACTTATTGGGGGAACTTCACCATCAATACCCAAAAGTTTAGTTTAAAAACAAATGAGAAAATATTGTTTCAAAATTGTGTGTTACTTACTTGTGTGTGTAAAGAGTATACATTAACCAAGTCAGTTCTAGTCATGCAGTTATCTCCTCCTGCCCTGGAACATTGTTATTGTTCTTATTTCTACCGCAAAGAGGGATTATGTGAATCCCTACAACAAAATGACACATGGCTGGGGGCAGCTCATATGTTGATCAGTATTTAGTTTAAAGATTATTGTTGCTACCAATGCATTCTCTCATATTGGTCTTTGGTGACCTATATTTCAGATCCAGTTCAGAATTCTGTTGATACCATTGAAGATATGCAAACCGACAGTAATGAATGTCTGCACAGATCACCATCTGATACTACAGAGGAGATGATAAACGCTATCCATGACACCAAAACTGACACACTGAGGCTGAAAGAAAATTGTGTCTCTAGGAGTAGCTGTGATGATGTACCAAATCCTGATGTATCGCAGGAAATCACAGCTGAGATTCAACTTAGTAACCTCTATTGTGCTGTTTGTCCCAAAAGATTTGGATCCATAGAGGATTTGAGAAAACACATGCATTCTCATACTGGTGAGATTTTACAACTTCCATTAAAGTCATAATGTTGAAAGTCTCATCATCATGTAGCAGGTCCTTTGCAAAACGTCGCTGTCATCACGGTCTGCCTGAAAGAAACTCGGTCTCTCGCCAGTTCTTCCGCCTCATGTACTTTCATACTCAAGGAGTCACTTATATCTTGTGCCCATCTTTGTGTCGGTTGGCCCCTGCTCTCCTTCCTGGTACCATGCCTTCTATAATTTTTCCCATTTCGTTGTGGCGCTTGATATGACCAAAATACTTCAGCTTCCGAGACAGGATGCTGTTTATTAGCCAATCTTCCTTGATGTTCAGATCTTTCAAGATGTCAGTATTTCTCCTCTTCTTTGTCCAAGATATTCTGAGAATCTTTCTTTAGCATTTCAACTCAAAAACCCGAATGCTCTTTCTTAAGGACTGAGAGATAGTCCACGACTCACATCCGCATATAGTAGATACAACATTTTTATAATGTCAACTGTCTTCTCATTCCCTGTTGTTGTAATGATTGACTGGAGTTTTTTGGATGTTGGTCTCTGGGTTAATTTTTCAGCCACCCTTGCAGATTGCTTGCCTGTCTCTGCTCCCTGTCCACATACGCACAGTGTGCCATGAACACCCTTGCAGATTGCTTGCCTGTCTCTGCTGCCTGTCCACATATGCACAGTGTGCCATGAACATCCTTGCAGATTGCTTGCCTGTCTCTGCTCCCTGTCCACATGTGCACAGTGTGCCAGGTTGCAGATTGCTTGCCTGTCTCTGCTGCCTGTCCACATATGCACAGGGTGCCATGAACATCCTTGCAGATTGCTTGCCTGTCTCTGCTCCCTGTCCACATATGCACAGTGTGCCATGAACACCCTTGCAGATTGCTTGCCTGTCTCTTCTGCCTGTCCACATATGCACAGTGTGCCATGAACACCCTTGCAGATTGCTTGCCTGTCTCTCTCCCTGTCCACAGTGCACAGTGTGCCATGAACACCCTTGCAGATTGCTTGCCTGTCTCTTCTGCCTGTCCACATATGCACAGTGTGCCATGAACACCCTTGCAGATTGCTTGCCTGTCTCTGCTCCCTGTCCACATGTGCACAGTGTGCCATGAACACCCTTGCAGATTGCTTGCCTGTCTCTTCTGCCTGTCCACATATGCACAGTGTGCCATGAACACCCTTGCAGATTGCTTGCCTGTCTCTGCTCCCTGTCCACATATGCACAGTGTGCCATGAACAGTTTCTGTTTATTGACTGTTCAGGTTGTTGTGCCCCCTGTTCTGATATCAAACATGATCACCTGTTTTCCTCATTGAAGATAGTAATAGTTATCTAATTGTAGGTTCTATTTTCTAATCAACTTCCCAGTGAAGTCATGGCATTGTGTTGTTATCTAGTTAAACATTCTAGCACAATACATACCTGTTTACTATTAGCCATCGGACGTTGGGGTTCATACTGAGGGGAGGATCTGAGCACCTATGGACATGTCCGGAGTGCAATGATGATAACCCAACTAACTAACTAACTAACTAACTAACTAACTAACTAACTAACTAACTAACTAACTAACTAACTAACTAACTAACTAACTAACTAACTAACTAACTAACTAACTAACTAACTAACTAACTAACTAACTAACTAACTAACTAACTAACATACCTGTTAGTGATGTTTGGGCACAAGTAGATTAACAGCAGTTTGACAACAAAAGGCTGAAACAAACATCTCAGTACAAATAGCAACAACAGCAACATCCTCAGAACACAACTGTTGCCTCCCAAAAACACAGTTATCATTTTTAGAATTCTTTTAATGTCTTCCCCAATCACATTTGTATGCATTACTTGTCATTTGAGTGTTTTTCGGATTTCCGCTTCTGGTACGGTGGCGCTAACTATCTTGAATATTTCAAGGTGAGAAGTTTGCATATTGTATTGGTTTCCATTGCTTAAATCAAACCTCTTATCAGTACAAACACATGATGGCAATCTGTTGTGGATGCCGCAGGGATGGTAGTGTGTTTGTTACATACTGTGCAGTAATTAGTTGTTTGATGTTTTTGCAACCGGCAATACATCACAGTCCTTAGCCCCTGTAGCAGCATGGATTATCTGTAAGGGAATATGGCACCTATGATTATTGTGTACTGGAATGCACAAGGATCAGAGAGACCCAGGGCTGTAGATGTCAGATCTTTCACGTGGTGGAGCACACAAGCTGTTTTGCCTTGAGAGCTTGGTCTAGCCCTTTGAGTACTTTTACCTGTATGGTCAAGGAGGCAGACTCAGGTAGTAAGTCCCTTGATCAGGAAAACCTTTCTACAGTCAAGACCATTGTACGTGACCGAAGAGGTACAAAACAACGGATCTAGAAGAGACAACCCTAAAAAACTCTTAAGTCTACAGTGGACCAATGTGCTTATTGGCTGAATGACTACAGGTTAAACAGTCGTGAACATGGAACATATGGTTAGCGGGTGGGGTGTCGCCAGGCTTATGGACTCCGTCAGGACATCCATTGCCTCTTCCCTAGCAGGCAGGCAATACTAGGGTGACCATTTACTTCCTGCATTCAAAGACTATTTTACATGGATTTGGAACTGAATAATAAAAAGAGGGTGGGAAGAGGAAAGAGGACGAGGAAATGAAGAAAGAAGAAGGCATAGAAATTGGCGAGCCGGAGCCCAGAGAGTAAGGCGAAAAACGGAGCATCTGGGATATAAGATTAGAGTGGGTTTCTGGAACTGTCACAGCACCAAGCAGAGAGGAGCTGTACTTGAAAGGCCGATTTATGACTTTGATCATCATTATGCTGCAGGAATTAAATATAGATAGATATGAGTGTCCTGGATACAGCAGTTATATAAATCCTACTGGACAGGAAAGACATGGGCAGTGTCTGCTGGTGAAGCCATGTGGTTCTTGATATGGGCCAGTGGAATTATAGTGCGCTAGAGGTTCAGGGTATACAGTTAGAAATCCTATCCCTATCAAAGAGTCAGCTGATGAAACTTGAATGCATGCAGAATGAAGCTATGCAGGTAATTCTGGGATGTACATGAGATACCCTGATGGTATTATGTGATATATACTTGCATTGCCTACTATTGCAGATAGGCTCAAAGTGTTGCAAGAAAAGTCATATCTCAGAGTAGCTGCAGACAAGAAGCACCTCCTGCATGAAGCTGTAGGTAGAGCTAAGGGTCACAGACTGAAAAGAGGAAGTTCTTGGATGGTGCAAGCAGAAGACACAATTGGACATGTTTGCAATCTTGATAAATTTAGGCGAGGAGAGAATCGGGTCATAGTTTCCGGGCAGATTTTAGACTTGTGTAGTGTTCTAATCACTTTAGGTCGTGAGTGCAAGGACTGGCCAGCTGGTGCTGCAGAATCACAAGTTCAACAAATGATTCATGAAAATTGAAAAGATTTCAGCTGGTGCTGCAGAATCACAAGTTCAACAAATGATTCATGACAATTGATATGATTTCGGCTGATGCTGCAGAATCACAAGTTCAACAGATGATTCATGAAAATTGATATGATTTTTTATTACAAATGGCTCTGTGTTGAGAGGCAAATGAAGTTCAGGGAGGTTCATAGCAAAAGCGAATGGACGTCACTTAGTGCAGCCAAGCCTTGAATATGATATTACAACATCTGGTTTGAGAAGGGAGGGGGAGGCAGTCATTGCTGCCTTACCTGGTTTGAGAATCAGCTGTACACACATGTTGTGATTGTAACTGACTCACAGAGCATGTTGAGAAATGAGGAGACAGGCAGGCTGCATGCAGAGTGGCAAATCACTTCAGAGTTTCTGTGTAGTTAGCGCCCTTTGGATATTTTCTGCAGGTTCTGCTGATGTGTTGGGAAATGAGCAGGCAGATAGACTGGCCAGTTCTGCACCACTTGGTGGTGAATTGATGTATGAGAAGCTAGATATTTTGAGGGCCTTTTGGGAGCGAGTGAACAGTGTGGAGGCACAGAAAGATCATTACGGTGTGAGGAGAATGGCGTTGTGAGTAGTTACTAAGGGATCAGTAAAAGTAAAGTAAAGGACCTTTTTCCACGCCTTTAGGCATATAGGGCTAGAACTATATTTTTATAGACCAATCGGCACAAGATGGGTAATGTCGTCAACATCACGCCGGCCGCCTATACTTCCCGGGACCAAGGGATCAGGCAGACGTTGAACACTTGAAGGTCGAGATTTATTTACAGTCATACAGTTACTGGTGCTATCAGAATGGGGACGGAGCGCTTTTGGATTGTCCTGAGTGCTGTGATGTTGTTTCCTAATTTAACACTGAGTGCTTTTCTCATTAATTAAGCTTCCTATTTAGCGGTATTGTTTCTTTTACCACCACATTTTACCTAATCTTGTGATGATATAGATCCTCTTTTCTCCCTTTTGTTTGATCATGCAGCGGATGATTGCCAGAGTGACACTTGCTGTTCTTCTACATCCTTGTAGATCTTGTTTATGTGTGTTTGTTTAATGTCATGATCTTCTCACATGACTGGGTACCATCCATTTCACTTAACTATTGGATCACAGAAGTGTAGATGGAGTATAAACCTGTGTAACTAATACCCACTTTGCAATCTTGGC
The DNA here is from genome assembly GCA_905116865.2 of Candidula unifasciata. Taxonomy (NCBI): domain Eukaryota; kingdom Metazoa; phylum Mollusca; class Gastropoda; order Stylommatophora; family Geomitridae; genus Candidula; species Candidula unifasciata. The sequence continues at coordinate 420,786 of CAJHNH020007112.1, forward strand.
TGATGTCATGACTGAGCAGGTGCATATATTACCTCAACTGATTCACAGAAATGATGAAATATTGATTCTTTAAATAAAATAAATTTATAAGTACAAAATGACAGCTTTCCTATAAACAAAACATGATGTTCATGGAGAAAAGAGACAAAATTTCAATTTAATTTACACATGGATATGTATCTTCTGTGACTTAAACAAGCATCTGTCTGTAGACGTCAGTTGATGCAAAAACAAACCAGTCAGGTCCTCCAGGAGTCAGACTTAGGAACTGTAAAGTCTTTAAATAATAACATAATTTAGGCAACACATTTCCAAAAAATAAAAATAATTTTCTAAAAATATGAATCAAATAAATACTCACAAATACATTGCAGTTATCATATATACACAGTCTTAAAAAAAACCATTTGGGTTTCTGCTTTACACCCACAGTTTAATTGTGCGTGTCTCCTATGAAATAATTCCCTCCACTGTTGCTGATGCACTGCGGCCAGCATGTTTTCTCCAGGAACTGCTTTAAGGAGTAGCCTCCATTGACCACCATTTATGTGGCTGAAATAGGCAGTCTCTAAAAGAGTGAGAACCAGAAATAAACTGTACGAGCCAAATCTAGAGAGTAGTGGGGATGTGAGTCTTCAGTGATCTAACAGTTCTGGCCAACATTTTTTCTCTCCAAATAAGTAGTGTTATGTGTGCAGGTGCATTCTCATTGTCCAGCATCCTTGCTCTGCTTGCACATGCTTTATGCCTAGGGTTCTGTATTACCTCTCTCTCTGACACTTCATGTCAGAATCTTTATTGATCATCTGACCATGAAGGGAAAAACTCATGATAAATTCAGAAAATTGTCAGCAGCATTTGATCGGTCCCACAGTTGAAGCATATCACTTAACATCCACCCTGTGCAGACTCCAGCCAGAGCTGACACTGTAGTGTCTGTCATTTTAGAAGAAAAAATCCATTGAGTGCCTAACTCTGACATGAATCAGGTTTACATTTACTTCCACCGGGGTCAGAAAAAAGGAACACTTTTGCACACTAAGATGCCCAGTTGCGAACAGCATGATATCCTGTGAATTGGGGGGAATATTAACATTGTTCCCAGATGTACTTTGTAACAGTGTTATACCAGTTATGACTTGCATAAACATTGTTTCCAGATGTACTTTGTAACAGTGTTATACACATTATGACTTGCATAAACATTGTACCCAGATGTACTCTGTAACAGTGTTATACCAGTTATGACTTGCATAAACATGTACCCAGATGTACTCTGTAACAGTGTTATCCCAGTTATGACTTGCATAAACAATGTACCCAGATGTACTCTGTAACATTGTTATACCAGTTATGACTTGCATAAACATTGTACCCAGATGTACTCTGTAACATTGTTATACCAGTTATGACTTGCATAAACATTGTACCCAGATGTACTCTGTAACAGTGTTATACCAGTTATGACTTGCATAAACATTGTACCCAGATGTACTCTGTAACAGTGTTATACCAGTTATGACTTGCATAAACATGTACCCAGATGTACTCTGTAACAGTGTTATACCAGTTATGACTTGCATAAACATTGTACCCAGATGTACTCTGTAACAGTGTTATACCAGTTATCTTCTTCTTCTTCACGTTCACCAGCTGTAAACTCTGGCGTAAAGTTCTGGTTGTTCATCCACTTCTGAACTGCAGTCCTGCTCCAGAACCTGAGTGTTGCGTGTGCATCAGTTTTTACAGATCTCATTCTCTTAGATACAGACTGTTGGTTCCTTGCCTCTCCGGCACATGCACTCCGACTTCAAAGGAAGCTCCCCAGTTAGTCGACTCTTACAACATGCTTTTGGGGAGGCAGTGGGTCTATTCTTGTCTTCCCCACAATAGGGCCCTGGAACCCAAACGAGGGATACCAGTTATGACTTGCATAAACATTGTTCCCAGATGTACTTTGTAGCAGTGTTATACCAGTTATGACTTGCATATATTTGTTTATGAATAAGTGAGAGTATTAGGGTCTGTCATTTTGCAAATTATTAGTACAGCATTCTCTATTTACCATCTTCATTCCAGAAAAATGTGAGTCTTGTCCTTTCCTGCACTCTAAGCTAAAAAAAAAAAAAAAGCATCATAACTGCAGTCATAATAATATTCGTTATAAGACTGCTATTGTTGGCATGTGCTGGTCTTCTTGGTAGATGTTTCAGTTGTTCAACAGTCTGTCGTGTATCTTGCATGCTATCCTGTCATATTTTGGTTAGAGAGGTGTTCATTTAAAATTGTGAGGAAAATATAAAGGATATTTCTTTTGTGTATATGTATATTCCATTTAATGTTGAGAAAGTGGATTTTGAATTTGAAAATTCAATAATAATAGCAGTCGGGGGAAAATGTATAAAGAAATTTAAATATTGTTAAATTATTGTTTTCATTATGATTCATTAGAACTTGAAATTGACCTCTAGAATTTCGATTTGGGAATAAGTGATGATTCATTAGAGCGTGAAATTGACCTCTAGAATTTTGATATGGGAATAAGTGATGATTCATTAGAGCGTGAAGTTGACCTCTAGAATTTTGATATGGGAATAAGTGATGATTCATTAGAGCGCGAAATTGATCTCTAGAATTTTGATATGGGAAAAAGGGATGATTCATTAGAGCGTGAAGTTAACCTCTAGAATTTAGATATGGGAATAAGTGAAGATTCATTAGAGCGTGAAATTGACCTTTAGAATTTTGATATGGGAATACGTGAGGAAGTAACCTGACAAATTATTGCATGTCTCTTTCAGATCTTCATAAAGGGCATGCAAGCCAATTAAAAATGTCAGGAAATGCCTCACTGGTGTATTTACCAACATCTGTAATTACCAGTCCAACAGTCTCTGGCAGTCGGCTTCCTGAAACCATTTCTGAAGGTGGACATGGCAATAATTTAGACATTCTGCACAACCTGCTGGGAGTTGAGAGCGCTACCATTGATAAAATATTTGAATGTAGCGGTTCTGCTGCCAGTTTACTTGGTGTATAATCATACAGTATTTGAGTATTTGTATTTTGTTATTTTTCTACAGTTTCCTACATTGCGCCCCATCTATCTTAGCTTGGTTTTTATTTGAGTCGAATTATTTGTTACATTAGAATTATCTATATTTTTGCTTTGCACGTTACTTAATGCTGTTACAAAAACTAAACTCCATGGTACAAAAGAAGAAAAAAAATGAATATTTTGCTAAACAGGGTTCAGCTTTGCACACACAAAATGCACAAAATTTATTGGAGGACAAATGTCTAAATAGTTTACAAATATACATACTGTTTTAACTGATTTAAATACATCTGTTCTACCATTGTACTATCTAGGAAATATGTATTAATATGCTTGCTAGGTAACATACACATATATGCATGATACATGTGTGTGCAAATAAATACGCATGTATATAACTATGTTGAGCAATGGGAGTGAACTTAACAAGTTCCAGTGGACCAAGAGTTGAAGAAAAGGCACTTGGTTTGGAACGGACACTTGTTAAGAAAATCTGAGAACAGTATAACTAGCTCTACTCAGGACTTTATGCAGGAGGTGCTTCTTGTCTGCAGCTACTCTTAGACGGGAATTTGCTTTGCAGAACTTTGAGCCTCTCTGCAATAGTAGGCAGTGCAAGTATATATAGCATACATACTACCGGGATATCCCTTGAACATCCCAGAATTACCCACATGGCTTCACTCTGTATGCGTTCAAGTTTCATCAGCTGACTCTTTGATATGGTAAGCATTCCAGGTTCATAATCTGGTAATGTCAGGATCGCATGCTTGAAAATTGTGAACAGCATTCTTTGTTCCTTGTCCATTGCTGCATAATATTGAGAGCATTGAGTCTTTTTTGGCATTTCACCACAAAAGCCTTCACATGATTTCTAAAGGACCGGCTTCTTTCGAAAATGATACCCAGGTATCTTAGTTTGCTTTCTCTTTTGATGTTTCTGTCATTAATTGTGAGGCTTGCAACATTATCTTTTAAAATTGTTTGTCCTGAAAGCACCATAAAACAGCTGCATTTTCTGAGTTGATGAAAGCAGCAATCTCTGCACACCAGTCGGTCACTTTGTCTACAGTTGCCTGTAGTTCTTGGGCTATCTGTTGCCTATTGCTCCCCTGCCTTTATGCAAGAACATCGTCTGCAAATGTCAGTATCCCTCCAGCACCTGGTGCTTCAAGTTCTGCAATCTTGCTTGTACAAACATTGAACAGCAATGCTGAAATTGCAAAACCCCGGCCAGAGTAACTAACACAAATTGCTTGAAAGGACCTAGTAAAAATAGAGCACCATATGTAACTTTAAACAAGTTAGTTGTATATCCTTCACTAGACATCACAGACCAACACCAGCATTTGTTGGTTGTTGTGCAGATTTACTAAACAATGTTGCCAGTTTTCCCAATGATTTGATGCTCCATACTTTTTTCAAAATAAACACAAAGTGGTATGCTGTCAAATCACCTGCAACTGAATGGATCCCTAGATTTGAGAGTTATGAACATGCAGTCATTACACCTATGCCACAAACATCAATATGCAGCTAAAGTAAGGAAGAGAGCATGTTCTTTCATCAATGAAAGTGAAGAGAGATACTGGAGAACATGACTGAGAATATTGGCATAAGCAAAACAGAAAGAGAGAGAGAGATGACGTTGGATGGTCTAAAGGACAGTCGTGCAGTATTGACCAAGGACAATGACCTTTGGAAGGACAGGAACACCAAACTTTCTGTCGAGACACCGAATGATTAGAATGCTGTATTTAATATCTTTACTTATTGTTAATGGAGACCAAAGGGTTGTCATCATAATTAAGCATATTTAATCTGCGTTTAAACTTTCAGTAGTAGATGTTTTTTTTTGGATGTAATAAGCTGTGTTGGAAACATCTAGCTGGACTTTTACAATAAAAACACAAGTAATAGCATTAAATTCTTGTGCTAGAGTGCTTTAAAATTGAATACACTGCAAGTGTATCCTTTATGAAGCTTAGAGACAGTTTCGTTCTGCTCGTAATGTTATAATTACAATCCACCTGCATAATCGCCCCACTTCTGCGTCAGCACAAACCAATCAAAATACTTATCATATCCATGAAAACAAGTTAAACTGCAACCTGGCAAGGCCAGCAGTATAAGTATGCAGTGGATGCTAAAGGCAGCCACCAGTGGTTCCAACAGTCTGTCACTAGAATAGCAATGAATTCCAGAGAAATTTGACTAAAAAGCTCAACAAAATGGGAAAAAGGAAAACGTGCACAAAACAACACAACGTAACGTTTCGGCCAGGCAGCCTTTTTCAAACACAAGTGGACTACACAAAAGAGGAATGGAGAGTATGTAGATCTCTAATGGGTGAAGTGAGCGACGTTTAAAAAATGTGATGCGGAATAAATGAAATAAAATAAAATAAACGATGGCTAAAAAATATAGTCACAATACTAGGAATAAAAGAAATACAAGTGTTAATGATACATAAATGATATTGATAAGAAATAGAATATGGTAATAATATGAAATAAAATAAAATAATTAATATTTAAAATGTAATAAGATTAGAACTATTTAGATGAAGGTATGTTGGATATTGATACCTCTTGGACTAAGAACGCCAAGGCTGTGGATAAGGCGATTTTCCAAAGCGAGGCGGGTAGTATGATCGCCAGAGCAAGATTTTAATGCTGTGACAGATATGTCATCTTTACCGCTGTGGTCAGGGCTATTAAAATGAAGAGGGATTGGTTTAAGTGTCTTCTTGTGATATCAGAGAGGTGTTCCCGGAAACGATCAGCTAGCTTCCTGCCAGTCTCCCCAATGTATGCCATGCTGCATCGTTTGCAGATAATTGCATAAATTACGTTGCGGGATTCGCAAGTAAAAGGTTCCCTAATTTGAAAAGAACCATTAGGGAAACTGACCGAAGAAGTCTGGACAACGAAAGGACATGTTTTGCAGGTGCTGCGTGAGCACTGAGTAGTCCCAAGAGGAAGTGCTGTATGGATCGGTGGGAGTCGGCTTCGGACAAGTATGTCTTTAAGGTTGCGATCTCGTCTGTAAACTAATCTAGGTTTCTCACTAAAGATAATCTTGGTGTCCGGATCAGAGCGGAGGATGTCCAAATGACGAAAGAATACTTTGGAAGCAACCACATTGTTAGGGTGAAAAGTCAAGATCAATTTAGGTCCCTCATTGGTGGAGTTACGTTTGGTAGGAAAAGCATCTCGCCTGGTGATTGCTAAAACTTTGTTTAGAGCCCCTTGTAGAATGTGTTCCGGATAGAAACGGGCACGGAAGAATTCAAGAAGTTCAACTGATTTATCAAAGAAGTCAGAATCGTCAGAGCACAACCTGCGCAATCGAAGGAGCTGTGAATATGGAATAGAATTTTTACACGGTAGTGGGTGAGAAGATGTATAGAGGAGATAACTGTGAGAATCCGTGGGTTTGTAGTAGGCTGTGGTTTTCAGACACGGGAAATCGATGCTAATCGTGATGTCAAGAAAGTTAACTGAAGTGGTGGAGATCAGTGAGGTGAATTTGATAGCCTCACACTAGAATAGCAGTTCCCCGTTAGCTAACGTAGCGGTTTTAACAAACCAGCAGTTGCACATGTATTACTGCATAAGGCACCATTAGTTCTGTGGCAACCAGCTGGCTGCCATTTTCTGAATATGCAGAATATCTACATTAACATGAACATAAGCACCTTTTTTTTTTTTTTTTGAATGACTTTCGTTCTTTCATATAATTTCTGTAAGCATTAACCAAAGCTTTTTTTTACTGCTTCAGATAAAATGCTTCATTGCTTAATATATTACAGTTGTATTTTATTTTCTTCAAAATGATGAATCTAAGAGCTTAAAATGTACCAAACCTTTTGTAACTATTTATGTGAAGCATTTTATTTTTACAATTTATTTGTACTTGAGGTCTATTTTACAGCTTTAATGACCGACAGCGCCACTGGTTCTGTTGAATCCATCTTTCAGCTTGTGTAGCTTTGGTCTGTGTTATGTCTGAAGATATATTTATTCCATAAATTGTTAAAAATGTGTGCAACTTTTGAACATTATTGTGTTTTTTTTTTTTCCATTTCCATTATACATAATCGGATGTGATTGAAAAAATGTCTCTTAGAAACTCTTGATGGCATGATTTGCAGTTAGGAGCTGTATTTTCACCTTGTTTTTTCATAACCCCCCATCCCCTCTCTCTCTCTCCTTTCCCCCCCCCCCCCTCAATTGTTTGTGTGTAATATAAAAATTAGTAGGCAAAGAAAAAGTTGTTTTTGTGTGTGCACTAAAAATGTTCCCACAAAATATACAGTGCCTGATTTGTTGCTCCATCATTGGAGCACTATGACATCTACAGGTATATTTATCATCAATACACATGATTGGTAACTGTGTTATTTTTATTCAGTAATTAACAGGTCCCAGGTGGGTAGACTTATATACCCTTTTGTCCAAGCCTATGATTTTAGCTAAAGCCTCTTTTCAAAGACATTGTTATTTTAAAATGAAAAAAAGAAACAAGCAACTCTGGGACTGCAGGTATAAAAAGTTTGTTGCTTATCTTTTACAGGCTGTCACAGAACCAATTCCAGTATTTTTCGGCTGATATTATAAACAATTTTATGTTCAGTAGTTTGCCATTGCTTTTGAATATTTGGTGCTCCACACCATTATAAAAATCAGCACAGAGTGGTCTGCTGCTATATTACCTACAGATGTTTTGAACGAAGGACAGTATTTCAGAATTACAGAGTGTTTGCAATGCCTAAGCCACAGATGCAGAAATAGAGTTGATTTGTTTAGAAAGCAATGAAAGCAATGTAAGTGAATAATACGAACTACTTATGAGTTTTAACAATATTTTAATATTTCTGTAATGTTAATTATAAAATCTGTAATAAAAAAAATGTATAAACAATAGTGACAATAGGCACAAGCCTTGCTGGTATAATTTTGCTACCGCTGTACATAAAGGTGTATTTCATAAGTTTTTTGTGATAGGATAGGATCTGTAAATATGTTAAATTTATAGTGCAGACACTGATTTCTGTTTTTTTTTGGATAATCATATTTGCTAGCTTTCTGAGTCATAAGTAACAAGTGATCTGTGACTGGTTCTTCTCAACAAATTTCAACCAGAACGGCTTTTACTTTTTGTAAGAGCTTGCCAAATATACACAGTTTGCAGACTTAACACAAAAGCTGATTCATGTTGGCTTTTCAGTAGAACAATCTGTCCTGCAGTGGATTTCAGGCAGCTGTGGTTTGGGAGCAATGAAATAGCAGAAATATTAGCTAGAAATAAGCGAATCTTCTCCCCAAGACAGATAGCTAGATACCCACACCAAATCTTCTCCCCAAGACAGATAGCTGGATACCCACACCAAATCTTCTCCCCAAGACAGATAGCTAGATACCCACACCAAATCTTCTCCCCAAGACAGATAGCTGGATACCCACACCAAATCTTCTCCCCAAGACAGATAGCTAGATACCCACACCAAATCTTCTCCCCAAGACAGATAGCTAGATACCCACACCAAATCTTCTCCCCAAGACAGATAGCTAGATACCCACACCAAATCTTCTCCCCAAGACAGATAGCTAGATACCCACAGCAAATCTTCTCCCCAAGACAGATAGCTAGATACCCACACCAAATCTTCTCCCCAAGACAGATAGCTAGAGACCCACACCAAATCTTCTCCCCAAGACAGATAGCTAGATACCCACACTAAATCTTCTCCCCAAGACAGATAGCTAGAGACCCACACCAAATCTTCTCCCCAAGACAGATAGCTAGAGACCCACACCAAATCTTCTCCCCAAGACAGATGGCTGGATACTGACACCAAATCTTCTTCCCAAGACAGATGGCTGGATCCCCACACCAAATCTTCTCCCCAAGACAGATGGCTGGATACCCACACCAAATCTTCTCCCCAAGACAGATAGCTAGAGACCCACACCAAATCTTCTCCCCAAGACAGATGGCTGGATACTGACACCAAATCTTCTTCCCAAGACAGATGGCTGGATACCCACACCAATCTTCTCCCTCAGACAGATGGCTGGATATCCACACCAAATCTTCTTCCCAAGACAGATGGCTGGTTACCCACACCAAGTCTTCTCCCTAAGACTCTCTTCATCACCTCTCTAGAGAAGGACATTGTATTATTTTAACACTTAGGAAAGGGCATAACAGACTACACTTTTTGTGAAAGTATTGCACTTTTTTTTTTTTTTAATTCAAATATCCTGGCAAGTGTTTTTTTTTTTTTTTTAGGACATTTGCTGCAGAAACCTCTTGGGAATGAAAGAATGAAGCCACTTACTGGTGTTTATTACAACATTTCCTTGTTCTCATCATGCACTTTTTTAAAGTTCTATTATCGTCCGTATTATCGCCTTCTTTGTTTAAATTCCTTGATTTATTTTTGCCTTTATCTATATTTTGTTAATATTTACAAAGTTATTTGTCTAATAATCTGTTCATCTAGTGTTCTCTTAGTGTAAGTTTCCAAATGTTTATTTAAGAAAACTCCTGTAGACTGACTGAGCTAATATAATGATCAGCATTTTAACACATATGTTTCTGCTGAAACATTTGAATGCTTATTTGTTCAGGTTGTAACTCATATTATTTAAATAATAGCTGCATAGCCTGCTTGTCTTTTTGCTCACTTCTGTGTTCTACTGTTCATTCTGATTTATTTTGCTGTTATTTCTTAGCCATAATGCTGCACACAGAATATGACATTATTATTATTATCATCATTGTTATCATTTTTAGTCGTGATATGGTAACATTAGTTTCTGTTTAAATGCCATTGGAGTGGGAAGTATTGGACCTTCACATATTCTGGGTAATAAGAACTGAGGTGGAGCTGGCACGTTCCTGTCTTCATTGTAGAACATTGTCAGATATTCTTTACTTTGTATGTAGCTGGATTGCTCCTAGAGCCTTCTTCTTCTGCCTATCTAGCCCCCAATGGAGCACAGGCCCTTAACCAACTCATGCCAGGTCGTATGGTACTTGCTCCCAGAATTGCCATTTACTGTTGGAGCTCTCAGCAAAAATATTTGTACAGATAAACTTGTGAGTGGAGATAGAGGTGGCTACCATTTCATTTGGAGAGACTTTCATTTCAGTACACAACATTGTACTGCAGATGGCTATAGGTACTCCAAATCACCTGTATAACACATTTGTCAGCATAGTGACTATTTGTCCCAATTCAGTATTGATTGATAGCATGGATGTTGCGGAACCAACCCCAGCAGCCCCTGGCTGTTGTGTGGTTTCTCTAGGCAAATTTACGTCCAGTAGTTTGCCATTGCATTCTGGACGGTCGGCCCCCTGATACCACTGTCGAAACCAACGCAAGGCGCATGGCCCGCAGCTGGGATCGAACCCGGCATCTCGGCATTACGAAGCGTTCGCATCGACTTAGCCACAGAGCCGACAGTTACTAGATATAGAATTTTTTTAAAAAAAAGCACAACAGTGAATAATAAAAAAGAGGAAGTACATATAAATTATGCCTGAGGAGCGGTGATATGAGAAGGTAAATTGACAGTGTAAATTGGGTTGGCCATTTCTCACAGCTGCATCCATAGAAATGCTCCATAGAAAGCAACTTATTCAGATAAAATGGAGGAACAAGTAAGGATGGATAAATTAAGGCGATAAACACCACAAGAAATGAGGCTACAGGAGCTTGTTGATATTTTCTGGTCTGGAAACGGTGAAGTAAGCAACCATCCTCACATGTATTCCAAGGTTTAAAGAAAATCTTATTTAAAAGAGTAAAATATGTGATGTTAATAGTTTCCAGGGAGTCCCTGCTCGCCGCGGATCAGAAGGTCGTGGAGGAGCCGGACTTTTTACAAAAATGACCTTGGCTCCCAGGTCGACCCAGCTTTGAGTGGGTTCCGGGTGCAATCCCGGGAAGTAAAGGCAGCCGGCATGATGCTGACCACATCACCCATCTTGTGCCGATTGGTCTATAAAATATACGTCTAGCCCTATATGCCCTATACGCCTAAAGGCTTGGAGAAGGGTCCTTTACTTTTTTTGTTTTTACAATTTCTGAATTGTCCACACCATGTCAACAAAATGTTTTTAACTGTTATATTAAATTATTTGTTATTTGTCATGTTCATTTTTCATTGTATTATTTATATAGGCAATTTTAAATAGATGTTTACTTGTGTACTTACTGCTGTCATAGAAAGCTACCATCAGATCATAAATCGATAGAAGTTCACACTTCTCATCAGTTCATAACATTTAAGTACCGTTTAGGTGATTTTTCTGATGGCAGTGTGGGTGTACATCATGTCTGCACATTTAGTGTTATGCATTATCTGTTTGTTTTGCTTTTATTTTGTTTGGCTTCAAAACGGAGAAGGCTTTAAATGTTTGCATCGTAATTTATAAAATGTTTATTGCTTCTTTTTCTGAGCGCATACAACCTTGTGATAGCATTGAATAGATGTGGATGTTGCTTGTTTAACTCACATCTCCTGAGTTTAAATACATCTTCAGTTTCAGTAATATTTCATGAGCATCATAATTGTCTCTTTCTTTATTATTGTACGAAAAACTATTTTTTTTGTTTGGTTTGCTATTGTGAGGAGTTTATTATCAAATATATATAAAATAACATGTAGCTTAGCTTGTGTTTGCACCGTGTACGCCTGTTTACTTGTGTATATTGTGGTATTTATGCCTTTTCTTATATAATAGGTGTAGAGAGTGAGTCATATTTATTTTATTTATACATTTTTACATGTTCATTTTTAAAGCAATTATGTTTGTATTATGAATAATGAATCTAGAGTTTTGCAGAATTTAAATTAGCTGGAGGGTTTCATCAGATCTGAATGTCCACAGGTTTCTCTAGGATTATTTCTGTGTCTATAAACATCGAGCTGACATTCTATAGTTATTGATCAAACATTGCAGTAGTAGTAGATTTTTACCCCACCAGGACATCACTCAAACGATTAACACCCGATGACACAAAGTGCTACCATGCGGATGAGGATCACCGTGGAGAGGTCCCAGAAACCGCATTCAGCCATTAGACCATATTTATGGCCGGGTTATGTTGCGGCCCCTGGCAAGAGCCAGAGTAGGGCTTCCAATAACGAAAAAATGCATCTCACAAGGAGATGACTGGATTAAACATGGCAGTTGTGAGATTGTTAGCTAAATATGTCAAGTCACAAAAGACAGAAGATGGATTACAATTTTGAATATCTGAGAAGTTCCTCAGAACTGGTTATTACTAACCTTGTGGCAATATCTATAAAGGACAATACTCCAACCAAAATATAAAAAAAAAATAAAAAGCCTGAAAATAAGGGATAGCATAAACAGAATCAAAATCTTTGTTTCAAGACAATGTTACATCTCAAAAAGCATATGCAGCTATCAGCCAGTGATGTGTCCCCGTGTGGATTCCTTGGCCTCCCCCCTTCCCCCCTTTTTTGTTTGGCTTGAAGATGGGGGGAAGTTAGGTGAATGGACTCACTGCTCCTGAACTTTCAAACATGACATCAAAGGCAACAAAGGCCTTGTTGAAATGGACAGTTTTGGGTCAAAGGGTGCAGCTAGAGCAGCCTAGCTGTAAATCACAACACAATATTCCACCAACTCTTTTGAAGGCAAAGGTAACAAAAAAAAAGAAATCATTGATTTCAGTACTGACATTCTTTCAGCTCCACCCTTTTCTCTAGAGTTGGTGCCTTCAAACCATATTTTCCCAGATCTTAAAAAAAAAAGGAAAAAAAATAGCTCAAACAAGAATATCTTAACAGTTGAAAATAAGTCATACTGACATGTGATAACTTGTTTAGTTAAAAAATATGAAGCTCTATTGCTAATGTCTTTTCGAGGTCAGACAGATGTAGCAGAAGTGTGTCAAATCAGTTGGTGGTTGTGGAAATAAAATCAACGTTCCTGAAAAGAAAAATAGATTTTAAACAGATGAAAGATAAATTCACCCCATCTGTTTTAAATATCAAAAGTCACACACTTGAATGCCCCAGTTTGACAGTAGGAAGATGAGAATTCCAAGAATATATGTGGATACCAGTGAAAGGAATTAAATAATTGCTATTTAGATATCGGTGGAAGGATTTATCACATCACAGTTTTAGTAGTAGCATCCGAAAGTAGTTTGTGTTGGAGGAGAGCAACAGATTATCATTAAATGCTAGAAAAACTGTATGCATGTCAAGAAAGCACAGATTAAAGTAATATTTATATATACTGTTTTATCATATCTTGTGTGTCGACAGTGAGGCAAAAGTGGAAGAGATAACATCTCTGGAAAGCTTAAGCAGCTGAGCAGATAACATTAGCAGCAACACCATTAGAATTTCACAAGACACAAAGATTCAGAAAACCATTTGCAAGGCGTGTGTGACTTGATAGGGACGATAACCTGGATTCAGTTTCATTTTTTAACCTCACTGTATTTTGTTCGCTCTAACTAGAACAAGAGATGTTCATTGTTGAGTAATCCTTGAGGCCATTGAAACAGCAGAAATTCACAGGTATTGCACACATATAAGTAGAAGAAAGTACAAGAGATTACAGACACCACTGTATTATTTAAAAAAAAGCTGTAGTGATCATGCCTGCATTTGAACCTACCATCTCCAAAAGATCACATGTACTTTGCTGTACATGCTGCCAGCTAATAGCGGGGTAAATTAGATGCAGAAATCAGTGTTATCTTTCCTGGGGAATTACTGACACTCGGGTATTCTGTCTGCTTTTAACTGAAGTATTAAGCATGTTCATTTGAAACCCGTTCCCGCCGCACCATGCGTAATTGTACGTGTTGAACAAAATCATGCCATAGTCATGTGATAAGTATTGACCAATGAATAGAGCATGTCCCGTGATACCTAGGTTCTTTTTCTGACTATTGAGGAAATGGCCGGGTTGATCCCAAAACCGTCCAAAGAAGCTCAAAGAGCAGTGATTCAGTTTCAGGATGTTAACTAGTGGACATTCATCAAAGATTGCAAGCAGCGTACTGTAACAAATGTGATTTCTGACTGTTTTTGAAAGGGACAGATCTTCCACAGTTGGGTCAAGAGAATAGCATTGCAACAGAAGAAAACCATCACCAAAATTGATTCAGCAGTTAAGGTGAACTATTGTCGAAGCTTACATTCACTAGTTCAAAAATTTGATGTGTAGGTTGAGACAGTTCAGAAGGTTGTTTGTAAAAATACAGAAGGTATGTTTACAGTGGGTGTGATGACCGCCTATTAAGAGAAAGAACACTCGGTTCAGTTAGCAACTACAATCCTTTTTTTTTTCATTTTTGCGGACAGCATTGGGTGTCTACCTAAGCAAAGGGATGCTTGCCCTAATGCCAAGGATACTTTTTTCTGACCAAACCCTGGTGCATAATTTATTAAAAATGAATACTTTGTTTAATTCTGTCATACTTGTTGATGTTTCTTTCATGCCTTCATAATAAAACCATTAGAACAGGTTTCAAATGAACACTCTTTGTAATTAATACAAAGGCTTCGATGGCTTGCTAAGGATTTTGAGATTGCTTCTGTCTGGTAGTAGCTGTTAGGAGTGACACTGTGAGAAAAGGTAACATTACTGTGTGATCATTTCTTATAGATTCTTTATCTCTGAGTGTCTTTGTCATAGCTGCCACATAGCGTTTGGCAGAGCAGGTTTTGTCTTCTGTGTGGTTGTTCTCCCATATTTTGTCCATCTAGCACTGATAGCTGCAAGGTAGCAGTTTTTTTTGTTTTTTTTGTTTTGTTTTGCTGATGGTGTGAGATGATAGTGTCTCTTATTGACATTAGTCCCGCTGCCATAGGATACTAACATGGAGTATTTTGCTGCTGTATAGTATGTGGTATTTACAATGGGATCGCAGTGCTGCCTGCTGTTCTGTCCCCATCTGGCATGGGTAAGTAAGCAACACTGTTTGCCTGCAACAGCTTAGTCATTCAAAAACCTCTTGGCTTATATAAGAAAACAACGAAAAAGCACATTGTATCTAGAAGGTGAGAGAGGCTTGTGTTTTACCTTCTGAAATGCAGTTTTTACACATTTTCTCTCTGACATGATAAAAGTAAAGTTAGTAAAGGATGCTTTCCTCACACTGTCTGCTCCCTGACATTACAATAGCTACCATGTATTTACATTGATTGACTATGATGATCTTGTTTCCTTTAAATTGTTGCTTCATGTTTTCTTGAAAACAGCATTAGAATGTTTACATGGCAGATTATTAGTTTATAGTATGTTGGTTGCATGTTCTTGAAGTTCTCTATGTTATCAAACACTTAGCAAACAGTACAAACTAATAAGGTAAAGTTGGGAGATGTGAACCAGCGTAATTGCACACGGTTATAAACCATAACTACAGACAGCTGATAAGAAACTGTCTGCCTGTGTCACCGTCTGCACGCAACTCTGTAGCTACAGCGACGTTCCTCCATTTACCCCAGAGTTTTAACTCTGGTACCCGTTACATGGAGGCTAGGTGAACCCCGGGAACCGCCCAGTTTCGAACACCGACCGTGGGCTGCAGGGAGTCGCACCTGGATTTGAAAGCGAGCCTCCTATCGACTGCGCTAATGCGGCCCCCACAGCACAAACTGCTGTGGGCTGGGAATCAAACAGTTGGTCACCCAGCAGCGGCAGCAGCATGTTTTCTCATTTGTTGACTCCACCTCTGCTACCTGATATCAGCTTGTCGTCAAGTGACACAGTGAGCCACATTGTGGATGTCAAGCTGAGCAGATATCTTAGTTTCAGTAAATGTTACATTACTCCCGGAGTATTCAGTCTTGTCAGGGATGCAGATTATTAATCTAGTATGTATATATATGTCATGGATATATTTTATATTGCTAGCTGACTTAAGTATTGGCATTGCTTTATAAGCTTCATTCTGCACACACACACACACATTCCATTTTTAATTTTAACAAACAATATTACTGTTGAAAAACAAAAAAGCAAACAAGAATGTATGGCTCCATTTAAAATGCAGACATGTTGTCTATTTGTTTATGTTTTACCTATTTTAATGTTGGCATAATATACAGCAGTATTCCACTGATGACTTGTATCATAAAGTTTCCAGACTTAAAAAAAATCATATCTTATTTTTAATCCGTCCAGTTATATAAAAGAGACTGCATGTTAGCATCATCATCATTCAATTGATATAATAAATATGTCATTACATCTTTGTTATTAGTTTTGGTTTCAATTGCAAAATTTACATACAAATGAACATATTTCAGATAAGTATTTAAAAGTTCATGAAATCATTGAGATTTGTTTCAGTGACATCATGACAACTCAGATTTCTGTTTCCCCATGTAGAAATTCTGACAACAACAGGAAGTTAGACCAGTGATCAATTATTCTTTTGTTGGAACTAGTTGTATGAAGTCAAAATATAGCTATGAAATGTTTCTGTCAAATAAGCATAGCTCTAAAAATAATTTTCTTATAAATACATATATATATATATATCATTGTTCATTCTGCTTGTTGTTTGTTGCTTTACCTGAGATGACAACTTGACACTTGGTACAAGCAGAATGACAGCTCAACTGAAAGCCAGAATGACTTTTTTTACTAACTAGAGTTCAAGGAAGAAAAATAATTTTTGATGTAGGAGCTAATGGTTTCTGCCAGTGTTACTAGACCTTTTTACACTCATCATCATCGTCATCATCAGGTGCCTTGCCGACTGGCGTGGGCGATCATGCCTCTTCACAATCTGCGATCTCCTGCAGCATGTATCAGTTTGTGTGCCCACACACCTTCATGCCATGCAATAAGACTGTCAAGCATCTTCTCTCGTTGTCTTCCTCTATCCCTCCTTCCACAGATCTTTCCAGTGGTCACAACTTGTTCTATTTTCCCTCTTCTCATAACATGGCCGAAAAATGATGACTGTCTCCTTCTGATATCTGTGATAAGTTGTCTTCGGGCTCCCGCCTCTTTCAAAATCTATTGGTTTGCCCTTTTTGGCTGTCCAAGGTATTTTAAGCATTGTTCTGTAAAACCACATCTCTGAGGCCTCAAGAAATTGTTTGGCCTGCCTACCGATTGTCCAGGATTCACATTTTTTTTTTTACACCCACAGCACACCAAAACAGGAGACATTGTTTTATGGCCCACCAAAACAGGGGACATTGTGGCATGGCCCACCAAAACAGGGGACTTTATTTCGTGGCCTACCTGACAGTTGACAAAACACTGAAAAACAAAAGAATGCTGTAGACAGCAGTTTATTTTTTCTGTCCTGTGTCACAAAATTATGGTTTTCAACTCAAGTGACTTCTGTTGCTGCTTAGATATTGGGTTTAGGCTTGCAGCGGTACGAGTCCTCCAGGGACAAAACAGCTATCGCTGGCCACAGCTGTCTGGCAATGTCCGTCTGGGCCAATCCACAGTCCTCAACTAATTACTTGCTACTCCACACCCCACAACATATTCGGACTCCGCTTCTGTCATGATTGTTTTTTTTAACAAGAAACCATCAATTACCCGTTCTCATACTTCTGTTATTCTACTTACTTAACTCTTTCGAGTCCCAGGGGGTTTAGCATCACAGGCCCAAGGGGTAGTCAAGAGAGAGGTAAAATCGGCACATCATGTGTTCATTGGGCCTCTAGATAGGAATCTATGAATGTCTGATGCATTCCTTGGGACTCAACAATGCTTCTTATAGATATTTTTTCATAATGCCTAGTTACATTTCAACACGCGGTTTTACATAAGTTGTCTTTATTCCCAGGACAGACTGAACCAAAGGTCACTTAACTGTTGGGTACCCTAATATGAATGTTTTATGCAGTTGAACAGTTTTTAAGGGGTTTGCACCTGATTGATTCTCATCCTTGAAGTGGTAATCCTGCAGACTGTAATCCTGTTGATTCTCATCCTTGAAGTGGTTAATCCTGCAGACTGCAATCCTGTTGATTCTCATCCTTGAAGTGGTTAATCCAGCAGACTGCAATCCTGTTGATTCTCATCCTTGAAGTGGTTAATCCTGCACTGCAATCCTGTTGATTTTCATCCTTGAAGTGGTAATCCTGCAGACTGCAATCCTGTTGATTCTCATCCTTGAAGTGGTAATCCTGCACTGCAATCCTGTTGATTCTCATCCTTGAAGTGGTAATCCTGCAGACTGCAATTCTGTTGATTCTCATCCTTGAAGTGGTAATCCTGCAGACTGCAATCCTGTTGATTCTCATCTTTGAAGTGGTTAATCCTGCACTGCAATCCTGTTGATTCTCATCCTTGAAGTGGTAATCCTGCAGACTGCAATCCTGTTGATTCTCATCTTTGAAGTGGTTAATCCTGCACTGCAATCCTGTTGATTCTCATCCTTGAAGTTGTAATCCTGCAGACTGCAATCCTGGAAGGACAAAAACTGTCTGTCCTACCCGTTACATGATTTGGCAAAAATTGTAAGCTGCCCACCTGTGGCTGTAGCCCATAGGTTGATGAACATTTATTTATGTGACACTGACCAGAAAATAACTGTGTTAATAGCAAAACCTCTCCTATTGAGAGAAAAAAAAAACAGAAAGAAGTTAACCAAAAAACCAATATCTCATCACGATAGTAAATCTGAAACAAGAAGGATTAAAAGAATAGTTACAACATAAAAGTAGAGACAGCATTCAAACAACTAACACATACAGTGGGCAGTATGGAGGTTAGTTGCCTATCCTTTACAGGACGTTGCAGAACCAACCCTAACAGCCCCTGGCTGTTGTGTGGTTTTTCTATGCAAATTTACGTCCAGCAGTTTGCCATTGCCACTGGGCGGTCGGCTTTCTTGATACCACTGTCGAAACCAACGCAAGGCGCATGGCCCACAGTTGGGATCGAACCCAGCATCCCAGCATTACAAAGCTTTCGCATCGACTTAGCCACAGAGCCGACTGAGGATGGATGGAGTTTAGATAAAACCACGTTGCTTACTCTTTGAGCCCCAAGGAACGCATCATACGTTCATAGATTCCTACCTAGAGGCCCAATGAACGCATGATGCGCCGATTTTACGTTTCTCTTGACTACCCCTTGGGCCTGCGATGCTAAACCCCCTGGGACTTCAAGAGTTAAAAGTGCAGACTATTAACTAGATTGCAACAGGGTGAAACCAATCGGAGGATCAAGAAGGCAGGCAAAACTAGTATCATAGAAACGTTGTGGAGCGTCATTACCGGAAAAGGAGAAAACAGCCAGCAAAACATTTTTCGAAAGCAGTCATTAAGTGTTTGAAAAAAAAAAAAAGAGAGAGAGATGAGAGCTACAACCCCACAAGTCAATTCTTGACTCAACTCAACTCAACTTGCAATGACACCCAGTGTGCAGATCCAGGTAATCAGTCTTCCTGTTCATCACCCACCACTCTGGTATTGCCTGGAGAAAAGATCCAAAGTATGCTCACTACCTGTGACCTTTCCAGTGAAGCTAGCCAATATGCTCGAAGCATCCCTGTCTTCACCTTTCTCAGCATGTTTTCAGTCTGTTACAGTTACGACACGTGTATACATCTTGTTCTCTAGCCACCGGAGAGCTGCAGTTACCGCCTCCACCTCCATTCTCATGCTAAATGATGTGATGTCGTATGCCAGGCTGTCTTGTACTCAAGATGTTCCATTGGCTTTCGCTACGAACCCTCAGGAGCTTCTTTCCTCTCACCACTAAACCATCTGTTTAGATAATCAGATCACCTGGGCGTGAATTGTCGGAATCAACTGGTGGACTTCCACCTCCGTAGCACCCGCTGGCCACTCTCTGCACTCCCGGCCTAATATGATCATAACCTTACCCAGGTCGGACTTTTTCTCTGATACTCTGACCTGCTCCTCTCCTTGTTTAATGTTCTCCAATAGCCGCTGTGTGTTAAATGAAGATTTGCCAGGCTTAGGAAGTGGATTCAGGTAGCTGTGCATTCACTCTTCTGGGACTCAAGCTATCCTAGTGCTCTGGTTGAAGCAAGCAGTCATCTCCACCAGGTCTGCATCACTCATGTCTTTCATGCGGGAATATCTAAACCCTTCGGACCCGGGTGCAGTGTCTTTCGCCCTTTTCAGTACACGTTTTACATTATCCACTTGTATGACGGCTTCATAATGTTTGTTCTTTAAGATAGCTGCCATAACTTCTCTAACTCTATCTCTGTTATCTCCATCATTGTGGTCTGTCTGTGAAATAAACCTCTTCATGAAAGCTTTCCCATTCTCTTTGTCTGTGGTTAATAGCATACCGTCATCTCTATGAATTGCTCCTGGGCCGATCTATCTTGAGCATCTGCCTATGTAGATTCCACAATTTTCCCAATGTCTTAACTCTCCCAATCTCATCAATAAAATGCTCACATTTTGCTATTTTTTGGGCCTCTGCCGCAGAGAACGCTTGAAAAACTTATCTTTCTGATCTCTGTCCGCGCACTCCAACTCCTCCTGTGAGCTTAGTGCTGTCTTTCGCACTTTCTTTAAAAGCTTTATTGCAGCTCTCTTTAACTTCCATGCCTGTTCAACCTCTGATGTCCACCATGGAGGCTGTATAAAAGACGATCTGCTGGCCCTCTTACATGCCCTCTGTCGGGGGCGTCCAAGAAGGGTGTTTGTCCGCTGATACTTGAAAGGCCTGTGAGCTCTTGAAGCCTTATCTTTCCTGGATTTGGAGACCAATACCCAACATGGCAGATGGTCACTTCCATGATCGTCCTGGACAGACCATTTGGTGTCCAGTACTGCTTACTGGGTTACCAGAGCCAGGTAAATAGCCGTGTCTGCATCGCCGGGCCTCATTGCCATTCTAGTTGGCGTACCACCATTTAAACAGACAAGGTCTAAATCAACCATGGCGTCAGGTTATCCTTATCTTTGTAGAATGGGCAAATCGTCGGAAAATAGCTCATTTAATATTCTCCTGCTGGGACTTGCTTCTCTAGCTATCATACCCATATAGATCGGTTTTTCTAAAGTGGGTATGGGGGACAGGCCAGGTGCAGGTGGCGATAGCGGCCTCAACCAATTTTGAAAGGGGGGGGGGTGCTGGGGGCGCTTCGGGTGGGGGGGGGGGGTGCGGGGTGGGACTGCAGCAGTCTTAAATACAGCTAGGAAGTAGTGAATGAAAATAAGACAGCGGTAAAGAGAGACAGAGATAGATAGATAGATAGATAGATAGATAGATAGATAGATAGATAGATAGATAGATAGATAGATAGATAGATAGATAGATAGATAGATAGATAGATAGATAGATAGAGAGAGAGAGAGAGAGAGAGAGAGAGAGAGAGAGAGAGAGAGAGAGAGAGAGAGAGAGAATGGGAGGGGGGAGGGGGGCATTTTGATATACTTTTCGTACCTTTTTCAAAGCAGTGTAACTGATTAATATCGTAGTTTTCATCAAAGAAACTTTGAAAGAACCTACTGGTTAAAAAATATGTTATTCTATATTTTCATTTTAGTATTCCTATATTGACTCTGAGTTGAAGGAGGTCACAGCACTCAGGACATTACATCCTAGCACTCAGGACATGACATCACAGCACTCAGGACATGACATCCTAGCACTCAGGACATTACCTCCCAGCACTAAGGACATTACATCCTAGCACTCAGGACATGACATCCTAACACTTATGACATCACAGAACTCAGGACATTTACATCACTGAACTCAGGACATTACATCAAAGCACTTATGACATCACAACACTCAGGACATTACATCAAAGCACTTATGACATCACCGCACTCAGGACATTACATCAAAGCACTTATGACATCCCAGCACTCAGGACATTACATCAAAGCACTTATGACATCACAGCACTCAGGACATTACATCCCAACACTCAGGACATGGACATCAAAGCACTTATGACATCACAGCACTCAGGACATTACATCAAAGCACTTATGACATCACAGCACTCATGACATTAAATCAAAGCACTTATGGCATCACAGCACTCAGGACATTACATCAGGACACTCAGGACACGGACATCAAAGCACTTATGACATCACAGCACTCAGGACATTACATCAAAGCACTTATGACATCCCAGCACTCAGGACATTACATCAAAGCACTTATGACATCACAGCATTCAGGACATTACATCAAAGCACTTATGACATCACTCAAAACATTACATCAAAGCACTTATGACATCCCAGCACTCAGGACATTACATCAAAGCACTTATGACATCACAGCATTCAGGACATTACATCAAAGCACTTATGACATCACATCACTCAGGACATTACATCAAAGCACTTATGACATCCCAGCACTCAGGACATTACATCTAAGCACTTATGACATCACAGCACTCAGGACATTACATCAAAGCACTTATGACATCACAGCACTCAGGACATTACATCAAATCACTTATGACATCCCAGCACTCAGGACATTACATCAAAGCACTTATGACGTCACCGCACTCAGGACATTACATCCCGACACTCAGGACATGGACTTCAAAGCAACTTATGACATCACAGCACTCAGGACATTACATCAAAGCACTTATGACATCAAAGTACTCAGAACATTACATCAAAGCACTTATGACATCCCAGCACTCAGGACATTACATCAAAGCACTTATGACATCACAGCACTCAGGACATTATATCAAAGTACTAATGACATCCCAGCACTCAGGACATTACATCAAAGCACTTATGACATCACAGCACTCAGGACATTACATCAAAGCACTTATGACATCACAGCACTCAGGAAATTACATCAAAGCACTTATGACATCACAGCACTCAGGACATTACATCAAAGCACTTATGACATCCCAGCACTCAGGACATTACATCAATGCACTTATGACATCACAGCACTCAGGACATTTACATCATGGCACTCAGGACATGACATCCCAGCACTCAGGACATGACATCATGGCACTCAGGATACAACATCCGAGCACTCATGACATTATATCATAACATCCTAGCATTCAAAACATTACATCACAGCAGTCAGGACATTACATCCCAGCACTCAGGACATCCTAGCACTAAGGACACAACATCCCAGCACTCAGGACATGACATCACAGCACTCAGGACATTACATTACAGCACTCAGGACATTACATCCTATCACTCAGGACATTACATCCCAGCACTCAGGACATTAAATCCCAGCACTCAGGACATGACATCACAGCACTCAGGACATTACATCCTAGCACCCAGGACATTACATCCTAGCCCTCAGGACATGACATCCCAGTACTCCATACATTACATCCTAGCACTCAGGACATTACATCACAGCACTTAGGACATGACATCCTAGTGCTCAGAACATGACATCCTAGCACTTAGGACATGACAACCTAGCACTCAGGATATCTCAGCACTCAGGACATTACATCACAGCACTCAGGACATGACATCCTAGCACTCAGTACATTACATCACAGCACTCAGGAAATTAGATCACAGGACTCGGGACATGACATCCTAGCACTCAAGACATTACATCCCAGGACTCAGGACATTACATCCTAGCACTCAGGACATTATATCTTAGCACTCAGGACATTACATCCTAGCACTCAGGACATTATGTGTTAGCACTCCAGACATGACATCCCAGCACGCAGGACATTACATTACAACACTCATGACATGACATCCTAGCGCTCAGGACATGACATCCTAGCACTCAGAACATCCCAGAACTCAGGACATCCTAGCACTCAGGATATTACATCACAGTACACAGGAGATTACATCACAGCACACAGGAAATCCCCATAGGTGCTCAGTACTTGTCTTCAGCAGCTAACATGGAGTTCCAATTAAGATGGTACATGTAGCTGTCTGATTGTGTGACCTTGTACATTTCCTGTTTTTCCTCTCAACAGTGAACTTAGGGTATTACGGGCCATCTCAACAGTGGACTTAGGGTATTACGGGCCCTCTCAACAGTGGACTTAGGGTATTACGGGCCATCTGAAGAGTGGACGGGGTATTACGGACCATCTCAAGAGTGGACTTAGGGTATTACGGGCCCTCTCAAGAGTGGACTTAGGGTATTACGGGCCCTCTCAAGAGTGGACAGGGTATTACGGGCCCTCTCAACAGTGGACTTAGGGTATTACGGGCCCTCTCAAGAGTGGACTTAGGGTATTACAGGCCCTCTCAACAGTGGACCTAGGGTATTACGGGCCCTCTCAAGAGTGGACTTAGGGTATTACGGGCCCTCTCAAGAGTGGACTTAGGGTACTTCGGACCCTCTTCAGAGTGGACTTTGGGTACTATGGACCCTCTCAACAGTGGACTTGGGGTATTATGAACCGTCTCAACAGTGGACATAGAGTACTACGGACCCTACGGGCATTCAATTTTGTAAGGCATGATAATCTACCTGAAACCGAGTAGCTTTTCTGCACGCTATAATGATAACGACATCCTGCAAAAAAGGACACACTCAATGATTATGATAAAGAAATAAATTATTTAATTAAAAACCAAAATGTCATTCAAGAATAGCTGATGTTTGTGATTTATTCATATTTTATGATTATCTTATAAAATTCATATACTGTATTACATAAAATACACATTACACCTTTGTTTGTGATGTTGATGTGTAGTCACATTGAGTACAAGTATAAACATTGTTTAAATGCACATTTGCAGTATGGAGCACATACAATAGTGAAGAGCATCTTCTGCAAAGTATCTGCCACATGATGAAGAGTGATTAGTGGATTTTAAAGGATGGCTTTCCTAAAAAACTACGATTATTTCCTCTAACTGCAGACAGTTGAATTCATTAGTTTTCTAGTCAGAGG
Organism: Candidula unifasciata; assembly: GCA_905116865.2. Classification (NCBI taxonomy): domain Eukaryota; kingdom Metazoa; phylum Mollusca; class Gastropoda; order Stylommatophora; family Geomitridae; genus Candidula; species Candidula unifasciata. The sequence goes on from CAJHNH020007112.1 coordinate 445,748, forward strand.
CCGGTATCATAGCTTCCAGATCCTCCATACCACTCCCACCCTGGACTGCAGGTTAGTTTGTACCTGTAGGGGGGCGCTCTTATATTTTCTTCTTGTGAGTGCTGACCAGCTGAAAACTGTGGTGGAAAGTTCTGGAAATTAGTCCACTTCTGGACCTTAGTCTTGTTCCAGAATGGGAATATTATCTATAACTGAGTTATATGTTTTTTGGGCGTGCCCCTGTTTGATCCTCATCTCTAATCTTACAGACCACAATCCTACTAGAGGGAAATAATGACTACTACCGCTACCATAACCTGAAGCTGTTTTGCCCTAACAAGGTATATATATATATATATATATATATATATATATATATATATATATATATATATATATATATATATATATATATATATATATATACTGAGTATATTACTCAGCCTCTCTCTCTCTCTATATATATAGGTACCTGGGGGGAGGGGATATATAGATATATATATATATATATAGAGAGAGAGAGGCTGAGTAATATACTCAGTATATATGTATACTGTGTAATGAAGTTTTTTTTTTTTTTAATTTCTAGCAAATTCTTCATGGTGTCAATCTTGATCTGCCTGACCACATGCTGTTTCTGGTCATTTTTTCATGCTTGCTGCTAGTGTATATATCTCGCGAAGTTGCTCTTTCCGTGAATTCTGACATCCTGGAAATGCAAGTTGTGGAAAAAATAATTAAAGGATTCACTGAATATACATAGACATTCATTGGCACACATTTTACATATAAGCAGCCCATATAAAACACAAACTCAAACAACCATTTTATGTAAAGTCAATAATTCCAGAAACCAACTGATGATGGGAACATGCTTCAGAAAATCGCTACTGGTGGTCTGCGCTCCAATCGGGTAGAAGGCATTCGGAAATCACAGTTAACCTCCATCATCTGGATCTACATACCTGGGTATGCAGGAGTAAATGGTTTCAAAGAGCTGACCAGTCGGAAAGTAATGCTAACTGGAAGAAGCACGGACAGAGCTGATATCATCCATGCTGTACGGACTAGGTTGGGGGATAATGCGAATCTCTGGCGATAACAAGACTGCGTGATGTAACCTGCAGTCCAGAACAAATAAGTGTCCACCAAACAATTTATCCTCTTCCTTTTATATTTCAATTTTTTGTCTTGTGGGTTCCAAAGGAAGGTCATTCAAATTTTACAACCATCAGTTGTTCTCACTGTGTGTCCTATTCAACATCAGCCATTTTCCTATCTCCTGTTGGCACCTTTCCATCTTTCCAGATGAAAGAGTTCCATCATGTTATAGGGAGGCATATAAATTACAGTCTGTGGCAATACCAGTTAAGGCCAGGGATGGTTCCTCGTTTGAAGGCTCAAATACTGGGATGGTTAGAGACCATGTCTTTTTGAACAAGTGTTGTCAAAGGTCTTTGTCTGGGTAGTGTTGTAGAGACCATGAAGTGCAGTGTTGTAGAGACCATGTCTTGTCTGGGCAGTGTTGTAGAGACCATGTCTTGTCTGGGCATGTCTTGTTGTGTTGTAGAGACCATGTCTTGTCTGGGCAGTGTTGTAGAGACCATGTCATGCATGTCTTGTTTGTAGAGACCATGTGCTGGGTAGTGTTGTAGAGACCATGTCTTGTCTGGGTAGTGTCTTGTAGAGTCTTGCATGTCTTTGTCTGGGTAGTGTTGTAGAGACCATGTCTTGTCTGGGCAGTGTTGTAGAGACCATGTCTTGTCTGGGTAGTGTTGTAGAGACCATGTCTTGTCTGGGTAGTGTTGTAGAGACCATGTCTTGTCTGGGCAGTGTTGTAGAGACCATGTCTTGTCTGGGCAGTGTTGTAGAGACCATGTCTTGTCTGGGCAGTGTTGTAGAGACCACCATGTCTTGTTGTAGAGACCATGTCTTGTCTGGGTAGTGTTGTAGAGACCATGTCTTGTCTGGGTAGTGCTGTAGAGACCATGTCTTGTCTGGGCAGTGTTGTAGAGACCATCCATGTCTTCTCTGGCTAGTGCTGTAGAGACCATGTCTTGTCTGGGTAGTGCTGTAGAGACCATGTCTTGTCTGGGTAATGTTGTAGAGACCATGTCTTGTCTGGGTAGTGCTGTAGAGACCATGTCTTGTCTGGGTAGTGTTGTAGAGACCATGTCTTGTCTGGGTAGTGTTGTAGAGACCATGTCTTGTCTGGGTAGTGTTGTAGAGACCATGTCTTGTCTGGGCAGTGTTGTAGAGACCATGTCTTGTCTGGGTAATGTTGTAGAGACCATGTCTTGTCTGGGTAGTGTTGTAGAGACCATGTCTTGTCTGGGTAGTGTTGTAGAGACCATGTCTTGTCTGGGCAGTGTTGTAGAGACCATGTCTTGTCTGGGTAATGTTGTAGAGACCATGTCTTGTCTGGGTAGTGTTGTAGAGACCATGTCTTGTCTGGGCAGTGTTGTAGAGACCATGTCTTGTCTGGGCAGTGTTGTAGAGACCATGTCTTGTCTGGGCAGTGTTGTAGAGACCATGTCTTGTCTGGGAAGTGCTGTAGAGACCATGTCTTGTCTGGGCAGTGTTGTAGAGACCATGTCTTGTCTGGGCAGTGTTGTAGAGACCATGTCTTGTCTGGGCAGTGTTGTAGAGACCATGTCTTGCCTGTGTAGTGTTGTAGAGACCATGTCTTGTCTGGGTAATGTTGTAGAGACCATGTCTTGTCTGGGTAATGTTGTAGAAACCATATCTTGTCTGGGTAATGTTGTAGAAACCATATCTTGCCCATGCAGCATAAATCATCTTTTGGCCTGCTTTGTTAATTCCAAAGGAAAGTAACACAGATATGTTTGGATTAAAACATGCTGCAGAAGATTGCGGATCAGAGGAGCAGTGATCTGCTTGTCAGAGCTTTCCTCCAAGACCACCTGGCAACCAAGCACTAAAGGCCTGGTCTGATCTGTTATGACAGATCAGAATATCGGTGTCCTATGTTTGGGAGTTGACCTAGATGGTAGATGCAGACCTAATTCAAAATATTGCTCTAAAGGTCAACTTGCATGACAGGTAGACTTATATGCTGTAATTTATGGTAATCCTATCTCTTTGAGTCCCAGGGGGTTTATCATCACAGGCCCAGGGGGTAGTAAAGAAAGTCATAAAATTGGTGCATCGTGCGTTAATTAGGCTTCTAGGTAGGAGCTTATGAACGTATGATGCGTTCCTTGGGACTCAAAGAGTTAAGCATCCTCCCCATCCCCTCCTGCTGTGCACACGATGATGATAGTATAGAGTTACCAATGAAGAAAACCTACCCAGGAAAGAGTTGGCACACAGAGATGTGGGTGAGCTGGGTTCCAGCATCAATTCCTTCAAACAAACAGGGCCATCGTCCCACAGGAGGTCCCAGCCGCCTACTCTTGTTTCCTTGCCAGTCAACCTGTCTCAATGCGTACAGTAAGTCAAGGCATTTTTTTAAAGCTTTCGGACATCAGGCATATAGTAGGTAAAAGTGAACGATCCTTCCCAAACCTTTGGCACATCAGACATCTAGTAAGGAAAAGTAAAGGACTCTTCCAAAACCTTTAACACATCGGACATCTAGTAAGGAAAACTAAAGGACTTTTCCCAAACCTCTGGCACATCCGACATAAGATGCTAGCTAAACTTGTCTTTTCATAGACTGATCAGCACTGGATAAGCGATTTGGTGAGCTGGCTGCCTTTACTTCCCAGGAGGTAACCTGATAGCTATTTCAGGCTGGGTTGACCTGGGAGCCGTGGTGAGTTTCAGACGAATTTGCCTCCTTGTGAATTTGAACCAGAGCGCTTCAGGTCGGCAGGCCAGCATTGTATGCCAAATATCTCACAGCATTAAAAAGTTTCTTGAGATCCTCCCCCCCCCACCCCCCCCCCCCCCCCCCGCCCCCCCCCCCCCCCCCCCCCCCCCCCCCCCCCCCCCCCCCCCCCCCCCCCCCCCCCCCCCCCCCCCCCCCCCCCCCCCCCCCCCCCCCCCCCCCCCCCACCCCCCCCCCCCCCCCCCCACCCCCCCCCCCCCCCCCCCCCCCCCCCCCCCCCCCCCCCCCCCCCCCACCCCCTCCCCCCCCCCCCCCCCCCCCCCCCCCCCCCCCTCCCCCCCCTCCTCCCAGGTACCTACATAATTTAAGCTTAGTAGAAAAAGACAGACATCCTAGAGGATCTGAGCATTGAGGAGAACTGGCTCATAAACAGCATCTTGTCCTGAAAGCTGGGGGACTTTGGCCATGTTAAAGATCATGGTGGTGGCCTGCAGAGAACGGTGATGGAGGTTACAGTTTTCGGAAAGTCAGGCGGACCCCGCAGAGGTATAAGACACTGAAGGTACACTGGCTATAAAAGCACACAGGGCTGGAGAAGTGGCTAGAAAAAGAGAGACTTTCAGGCGTGGCGCGACAAGAGTGATGTTCTGTAAAGGATCTGCTGTCAGATGATTGATGAAATATTGTATCAACTTTTAGCAATGAATATAATACAAGCTTTAAAAAAAACACACAACAGAAATCATTCCCTAGACACTGACTAATGTAGTACAAATGGCACAAGAAAATACATTGTAAGCATAGACTGATATTGACAGAAAACAGACAGTGGCAGATATCAAGGGACACAAGAGAAACCCTGCCAGTTGATTTGAGAATGTCTTTTCCAAATCAAATTTCCAATAGAACCATAAAGAAGGAAAATAAAAGGTGTAGGTTAAAGCGAGTTTCTTAACAGGTTTGAACAAAATGGACACAAATGGCAGATTGCATCATTTACTGCCTGGCATATTACAAAGTATCTCATCAAGCAGTTACATATGCCTGTGGGATTTTTATTTTTATTTTTTAATTTTACTTGAAGGATTTATTTATTAACTTCATCTTATGAATACATTCCTGTAATATGCAGTTCTATTTAATTTAAAATATTCCAGGCAATAAACAGCAATATTTTTTTTCTGCAATCTTTGTTTAACAGATATGTTTCCTAGTTAGTGAAGGAATGATGGATTATCTAAGTTTAACATTAACAAAATATTATACAATGGTAACAGAGCCAGAGGTCGACCATGCAGAATATGGACAGCAGAAATATTAGAGACATTGAAAAGTACTTTATATATACAAGGCGAACAGAAACGCCCGTTCCAGAGATCTCTTCCTGTCCTGAGGCCACGAGGCATTCCAGGTGTAGAAAAAAAGAAGATCACAGCTTTTTCTTCTTCTTCATGTTCAAGAGCTGTAAACTCTGGCAGAAAGTTCTAGCTGTTCACCCACTTCTGGACTTTAGTCTTGTTCCAGTACTTATTTTGCATGCATATTCGTTTTACAGATCTGGCTTATTTGTATGCAGACTGTTGGTTCCTCACCTCTTAGGCAGATGCATTCAGACTTTGAAGGAAATACCTCTAATTAGTCTACCTTTTCGACATGCTTGTCGGGGAAAGGAGCAGTGGGTCTGTTTTTTCTTCCCACCACAGTGGGACCCAGGACCCAGCCAGGGATGTATTCCCACCTAATGATGGATGTATGGAGTATCTAAGCCTAATATAAATAAAAGCAACAATAAAGAAAGTGAAGATAAAGATGCCAGTGACAAAAAAAGGAGCAGAGTTGAAGAGGATAACAATGACAGAGAAGGAGATGAAGATAAGGATAATGACAAAGAAGAAGTAAATGACAAGATAACAATGAATAAATCAAGAATGGACATCCGTGCACTAGGGACATTCCCACACGTGCTCCATCTCCCTCCACAGTAGCCACAGAAGAGTTGAAATGCTAAAAAGAACAGTTGCAACCTGATTTTAAAAGTCTGGCTATGTTTTCCCCTATGAATAACTTTCAGACCCGCTACCCCCCTCCCCCCCACCCTCCTTTTTCACCCCATTAATATGTGGATTCTCTGTTCTATTGTACTGTCCATTTGATCCCAGGCAGCCTTAACCACGCCAGTTTTATCATAAAGTAGCTCATCACCCAGCTTGCTCATTACCCAGCTTGCTCATTACCCAGCTTGCTCATTACCCAGCCTGCTCATTACCCAGCCTGCTCATTACCCAGCCTGCTCATTACTCAGTTTGCTCATTACCCAGCTTGCTCATAACCCAGCTTGCTCATAACCCAGCCTGCTCATTACCCAGCCTGCTCATTACCCAGCTTGCTCATTACCCAGCTTGCTCATTACCCAGCTTGCTCATTACCCAGCTTGCTCATTACCCAGCTTGCTCATTACCCAGCTTGCTCATTACCCAGCTTGCTCATTACCCCGCGCATCTAAATATCCTGAACAGAAAGTCCACAACAAGTTTGCTCCTGATCTGAGTCTTATCAAGAAAACACTGACAATGGGGACAGAAAAAGAAGACAATCACAAAAAGGAGTGAAGATAAGTACAAGATGGAGAAGGAGCAAAAATTAAAACAATGATGGCAAAGAAGAAGGAGTGGAGGTCAAGAGGAAGGTAACAATGATAAACTTCCTAATGTTGCAGCAACTTCCTGAAGGAGCAGGTAAACTTGTTGCATTAAATAAACAAAAGCTCACCTGTTTTCTAGATCAAGTACATTCAGCACGTCATTGAGCAAGCCAAACTTTAGCTCATAATCTTCCTTCCCACTAGCTGTCAGTGAAGGCGATGCGTTAATTTCTATCAGCCATCTGTGGGCAGACAGTTACAGTTATTTTTCATTCATTGGCAACTTTCCAGACGATAGTGTTATATTGAGCAACGAGGAGACATGGGACTCACAGCCCATGGTGATGGCGAGTGTGACTAGCAAGACTGGCCCGCATTAAGAAAAGTCTTTGAGTTATAGCATGGGACTTCAGGACCAATGATGTCAACATTTGTGTCTAGTTTGTTTTTTCTCAGACGTTCAGTTCTCATCCTTTCTGCAATCGTTTCTTGCTTCATCCTCATTCTCTTCATGCCCCCTCCACACAACATGGTCCATGGCATTTTGTTCCCATGAGTCCACCTCAGTACCTGTATCATTCATGTGCCGCTTAAACACATCTTTTTTGTGGTAGTAGAGGTTGGTCACGACATCTTTTACCCTTTTTAATTTGCCATAGAAAATGTCTCTAGGGACTCTTCCATCCTCCATTCTCCAGGTGTGACCCAGCCACCTGAGCCTTCGTAGACTGAGCATTGAGAAGACTGTTGTAGTACCTGCTCTTTCCAGTACCTCAGTGTTTGTGATTTTGTCCTGCCACTTAATGCCAAGTATTCTTCTTAGGCATGGCATGTGAAAGCTATTTAGGTATTCCTGGTGCGAATACTTTGACCAAGTTTCACTGCCATAAAGCAGAGTGCTGAGAACACAAGCCTGATAGACAAGAGTTTTTGTTTCAATAGTGAGCTTTCTGTTCTCCCAAACTCTTTATTTTAAACTGCTCATTGTTGTTGCTGCCTTACCTATTCTGATGCTGATTTCTTGATCCAGCCATAGTTTGTTACTTACTGTGGATCCCAAATAGGTAAAATGGTCTACTGTCTGCAACTCTTCACGGTCAAGGTAGATTGCAAGTCCATCATTAACTTCTTGCATCCCGACTTTACCTTTACCTTTACACTATGTATTTCCTTGTCTTTTATTGCAAATTCAAGAGTGTTTTTGTTTTCTTTCTTTGTATCATTTGACTCAATATTGCTTCAATCATCCATACTTGATTTTTCTTTCTTTCAGTGGTAATTTGGTATTAGCTGTTTGTGTGCTAGGTAGTTCTGAAACACTCCCATTTTCTATTGAATTTCTACTCCGGATTTTCATGCCAATATTGTTCCACGCTTTGGACCATTAGCTTATCATATGTATTTTTCACTTCCACCAGATATTGCTGACTTATGCTTCAGCTGATATGTCTATTTGGGATTCTATTTATGTTTTTGACCAGTGTTTGTAAGTCTTGTGCATTTTTTTTTATAACCTCATGGTTATAATCCAAGTTAATATCTGCACCAGGGTATGATGTGGAATTCCTAATCCTGTTTTTAAAATATGTTTCTGATCATAATACAATCAGTCTGGTTTCTACTTCTACCTCAAAGGCTTTTCCCCAGAGACAGTTTCCTAAGTGAATGTTAAAAGAAAGTATCACAAATAATGAGCTGGTTCTCTTCACAAAAACTATCAGCCTGTCTCCCCTCATTCTTTATTGCAATGGCATATTGCCCTACAGTTTTACTGTTTCATTTTCCCCATATTTGCATTTACATGTCCCATGACTATTAAGACCTTTGATAAGTTTACTACTTTCAGAACAATAAATATACATTCATCCCTCTTTTTTTCGTTATAATCTATCCTCTTTTTTCTGATAATCCAAGATATCCAAATTCCCATTTTCTACCTCAGAAATTAGGCAGTCAAACTTTCCTGCTTGGTACAAAGTATTATGTTCCACATACCATATAGTCAAACTTTCCTGCTTGGTACAAGGTATTATGTTCCACGTACCATACAGTCAAACTTTCCTGCTTGGTACAAGGTATTATGTTCCACGTACCATACAGTCAAACTTTCCTGCTTGGTACAAGGTATTATGTTCCATGTACCATGCAGTCAAACTTTCCTGCTTGGTACAAGGTATTATGTTCCATGTACCATACAGTCAAACTTTCCTGCTTGGTATAAGGTATTATGTTCTACACACCATACAGTCAAACTTTCCTGCTTGGTACAATGTATTATGTTCCACGTACCATACAGTCAAACTTTCCTGCTTGGTACAAGGTATTATGTTCCACGTACCATACAGTCAAACTTTCCTGCTTGGTACAAGGTATTATGTTCCATGTACCATACAGTCAAACTTTCCTGCTTGGTACAAGGTATTATGTTCCACATACCATACAGTCAAACTTTCCTGCTTGGTATAAGGTATTATGTTCCCCATACCATACAGTCAAACTTTCCGGCTTGGTACAAGGTATTATGTTCCCCATACCATACAGTCAAACTTTCTGGCTTGTTACAAGGTATTATGTTCCATGTACCATAAGTCAAACTTTCCTGCTTGGTACAAGGTATTATGTTCCACATACCATACAGTCAAACTTTCCTGCTTGGTATAAGGTATTATGTTCCCCATACCATACAGTCAAACTTCCCGGCTTGGTACAAGGTATTATGTTCCCCATACCATACAGTCAAACTTTCTGGCTTGTTACAAGGTATTATGTTCCACGTACCATAAGTCAAAATTTCCTGCTTGGTACAAGGTATTATGTTCCACATACCATACAGTCAAACTTTCCTGCTTGGTATAAGGTATTATGTTCCCCATACCATACAGTCAAACTTTCCTGCTTGGTATAAGGTATTATGTTCCACGTACCATATGCTGACATCTCTTTCTACTCTTTAGACAGGTATTGTCAGAATGCCCCAATGGGTGGTGAATTCATGCATTACATGCTGGATGTAGTCAAGGCCTTTGGCAGCAAGTGAACAGTGCAGATGCACGAATAGATCATTATAGTCTGGAGACAATGGTGTAGGTATGTGTCACTAGGGCATCCGGTCAATACTCTACATTCAGAGGAGAGACAAGACGGACGTATAATCAAACTACTACTGGCACCATAAGAGCTGGAAATCTTCACTGGCTGCTGTAGATGAGAATGCAGCGCTTATGGGAATGTCCAGAGTGCTGTGATGTCAATTCTTAGCTCAACCCTCAACACTTTATACAGTTACCAAAACATGCTACATCTAAGAAGAGCTGATATGAAATCAACAAGGGTCCTGAGAAGAATCTGAACTGATGGCATTAAAGCCTGCTCATATTCAGATAGAACAACAGAAACCAGTTTCACCCACGGACCACCAACAACTCTCCTACCAGACACATGACTACAAAAGTGGATGGTGATAATGATTATGATGCTGAATGGGTTGGGGGGGGGGGGGGGAAGAGACAGAAGGAGACAGAGAGAACGTGCTGGACAGTTTGACATCATAACATGGCAGATCATTTGTATCAGAACTGATAGAAAGTACACAAGACAGAAGGCTGTGGATAGAGATGAATACCAGCGCCACACCACATGGACTATAAGAAGAAGAGGATGATAATGATGATGAAGAACTTACGGCTTGAGCTGTTCGTCCAGGAGAATGTCATAGCCGTACATCTCAAAACAGTGCTTGTCATTGATGATGATCTTCTGGACACTCTGCAGGCTCTTGATGATGATGTTGTCTATCGCTGCGGCCAACTGCTTCACCTGAAATGTGTGCAGGTAAACTCTTCAGTGTGTCATGGGCATGGATGAGGTTTACTCACAGTTTGAGCACATCTTTCAGGCTCAGAAAGTCATAGCTGCTGCCTAATCAGGGGTGCCCTGCACAGAAGTCATGGGGGGGGGGGGTAGGTAGGGTGGGGGCCTAAGCTCCTATAATATTTTAGGAGTGGGAGCTACCCTAAATATTGCAGCCAAATATAATAATTGTTTTCAATAATATTAAATCTATCAACAAATACTTGCAAGATGCCTGCATACTGGTTCAAATGTCATGGGTTTTGAGTCCACACTGACGCAGATTTTTACAATTAATCTGAGCTCCCAGTCTGATACTGCCTAAAGTGGGTACTAAAAAAAAAAACCAGGGAAATAATTGTGGCCAGCAAAGACGTTGACACATCATTCTTCAGGTGCCCACTGGTCTGTACAAAATGTGGGATCAGCATCATATGCTTGATTGTATTTATTCTTATTTTAATTTTTTTCATGTCACATTGTATTTATTCTTATTTTATGTTTTTTTCATGTCACATTGCATTTATTCTTATTTTATGTGTTTTTTTCATGTCACATTGCATTTATTCTTATTTTATGTTTTTTTTTCATGTCACATTGCATTTATTCTTATTTTATGTTTTTTTTTTTCATGTCACATTGTATTTATTCTTATTTTATGTTTTTTTCATGTCACATTGTATTTATTCTTATTTTATGTTTTTTTCATGTCACATTGTATTTATTCTCATTTTATGTTTTTTCGTGTTACAATGTATTTGTCCTTGTTTTATGTTTTTTCGTGTTACAATGTATTTGTCCTTGTTTTATGTTTTTTTCATACCATATTGAGTTTATTCTGATTTTATGTTTTCATGTCACATTGTATTTATTCTGATTTTATATTTTCATGTTACATTATATTTATTCTTATTTTATGTTTTTTCATGTCACATTGTATTTATTCTTATTTTATGTTTTTTTCATGTCACATTGTATATATTCTTATTTTATGTTTTTTTTTCATGTCACATTGTATTTATTCTTATTTTATGTTTTTTTTCATGTCACATTTTATTTATTCTTATTCTTATGCTTTTTTCATGTTACAATGTATTTGTCCTTGTTTTATGTTTTTTTCATACAATGTATTTGTCCTTGTTTTATGTTTTTTTCATACCACATTGAGTTTATTCTGATCTTATATTTTCATGTCACATTGTATTTATTCTCGTTTTATGTTTTTTCATGTTACAATGTATTTGTCCTTGTTTTATGTTTTTTCATGTTACACTGTATTTGTCCTTGTTTTATGTTTTTTCATGTTACAATGTATTTGTCCTTGTTTTATGTTTTTTCATTTTACAATGTATTTGTCCTTGTTTTATGTTTTCTTCATACAATGTATTTGTCCTTTTTTATGTTTTTTTAATACAATGTATTTGACCTTGTTTTATGTTTTTTTCATACCACATTGTGTTTATTCTGATTTTATGTTTTCATGTCACATTGTATTTATTCTCATTTTATGTTTTTTTCATGTTACAATGTATTTGTCCTTGTTTTAGGTTTTTTCATGTTACAATGTATTTGTCCTTGTTCTATGTTTTCTTCATACATTGTATTTGTCCTTTTTTATGTTTTTTTTTAATACAATGTATTTGTCATTGTTTTATGTTTTTTTCATACTATATTGTGTTTATTCTGATTGTATATTTTCATGTCACATTGTATTTATTCTTGTTTTATGTTTTTTCATGTTACAATGTATTTGTCCTTGTTTTATGTTTTTTCATACAATGTATTTGTCCTTGTTTTATGTTTTTTTCATATCACATTGTGTTTATTCTGATTTTATGTTTTCTTCATACAATGTATTTGTCCTTGTTTTATGTTTTTTTCATACAATGTTTTTGTCCTTTTATGTTTTTTTCATACCACATTGTGTTTATTCTGATTTTATATTTTCATGTCACATTGTATTTATTCTCGTTTTATGTTTTTTCATACTATGTATTTGTCCTTGTTTTATGTTTTTTCATACAATGTATATTTTCTTGTTTTATGTTTTTTTCATACCACATTGTGTTTATTCTGATTTTATATTTTCATGTCACATTTGTATTTATTCTCGTTTTATGTTTTTTCATACAATGTATTTGTCCTTGTTTTATGTTTTTTTCATACCACATTGTATTTATTCTGATTTTATATTTTCATGTCACATTGAATTTATTCTCGTTTTATGTTTTTTCATGTCACATTGTATTTATTCTTATTTTATGTTTTTTTCATGTCACATTGTGTTTATTCTGATTTTATATTTTCATGTCACATTGTACTTATTTTTATCTATGTTTTTTTATGTCACATTGTATTTATTCTTATTTTATGTTTTTTCACATCACATTGTATTTATTCCAATTTTAATTCTTTTAATGTTGCATTGTATTTACTAATTATAATTATAAAATGTTTAGAAATGCACATTGTATTTATTCTTATTTATGTTTTCTTATGTCATATTGCACTTATTCTTATGTCTACTCAGACAATAAAAACACAAACCTACTATTTGCAAACCATGTTTTCCCACCAGATACTTCCGAAGTTGTTGAGCCGACCATTTGCATCCTTTCTCTGGATCATAATCTGGGGATGTTTTCTGAACAGCAACGTTTGTCAGATGGATATCTCACAGCAGTTAAGGAACAGTTGTCAAACTATCTAGGAATTTCTTAGCCAGACCAAGTCTGCACAGACAATCATAAATATGAGTTTCCTGTGTGGGTTGTAGGGCCCTAATATAGGGAAAACAAGAATAGACAAAGTCAGAGTGCAAGGAACCAGCAGTCTGCATACAAATTAGTCAGATCTGTCAACAAACGGATGCACACGCAAAAAGCAGGTTCTGGAATAGGAAGTGGACGAACAACCAAAACTTTCCGCCAGAGTTTACAGCGGGTAAAGTGAAAAAAGGAGATAAATATGAGTGACTGCTTGTGCTCTGACAGTAGGGTTGGAATGAAGTGATTACTGATTTCAGAATGTTCTTCTTCTTCTCTGTATTTACTTGCTGTAAACTCTGGGAGAAAGTCTTGCTCCAGATAATGAGTTCTGAGTGAACAAACGCAGTAGAGCAGACCTAATTTACTTTTGCACAGCCTGTTGGTTTATAGCTTCTGAGGCAGATGCACTGCAGCATTGAAGGTAACATCCCTGATTAGTTTACTTTTGCAACATGCCTGTATGGGGGGAGAGTAAATGGATCATCTATTCTTTTCATTCTCCCACCATAGGGCCTCAGAACCCACATTGATAGGTCTAAGAATTAACATCATAGCACACCAGGTATACCCATAGATGGTCTTAAGGTGTAGACAGTAGCATACAGGCTGTACACATATTGCAGTCCGCCTCTCATATGTCATTTCTTGCTGGATCTATGCTCAAGTCCAAACTCACCAAAACCTTAAATATGTTATCTCATCTAACATTGTATTTTCCATTAGAATGAACATACAATATAACCTTATTGAAAGGAGTATCAGATAATTTCCAAAACTTTGTGAGATACGCCTGAGAAGGAAAATGATAAAGAAGTAAACTGCCTTTCCCAGTTCATGTATCATGATGTAGAACGTGCAAGAGCCTAACATTTTACTGAGACTATCTGCTATGAGATTATCTGCGATGAGATTATCTGCGATGAGATTATCTGCGATGAGATTATCTGCGATGAGATTATCTGCTATGAGATTATCTGCTATGAGATTATCTGCTATGAGATTATCTGCTATAAGACTATCTGCTATCCATGTCCATGGTGCTATACAACTGAGAGAAAACCAGCCTTAGTAGAACCAGTATCAACATTTGTATGTAGACTATGCGACAGAGAATGCCACACCCAGCATTGGACTTTACAGTCATAGTAGACACTATTCCCAGTACCAGTGCAACAGCTCCATAATCCCTTGGTTGCCTCAGTGATTGATGGGACTGACGGTTGCCTCAGTGATTGATGGGACTGACGGTTGCCTATGTGATTGATGGGACTGACGGTTGCCTAAGTGATTGATGGGACTGATAGTTGCCTCACTGATTGATGGGACTGACGGTTACCTCAGTGATTGATGGGACTGACGGTTGCCTCAGTGATTGATGGGACTAACGGTTGCCTCAGTGATTAATGGGACTAACAGTTGCCTCAGTGATTGATGGGACTGACGGTTGCTTCACTGACTGATGGGACTGACGGTTGCCTCAGTGATTGATGGGACTGACGGTTGCTTCACTGACTGATGGGACTGACGGTTGCCTCAGTGATTGATGGGACTGATAGTTGCCTCACTGATTGATGGGACTGACGGTTACCTCAGTGATTGATGGGACTGACGGTTGCCTCAGTGATTGATGGGACTAACGGTTGCCTCAGTGATTAATGGGACTAACAGTTGCCTCAGTGATTGATGGGACTGACGGTTGCTTCACTGACTGATGGGACTGACGGTTGCCTCAGTGATTGATGGGACTGATAGTTGCCTCACTGATTGATAGGACTGACGGTTGCCTCAGTGATTGATGGGACTGATAGTTGCCTCACTGATTGATAGGACTGATGGTTGCCTCAGTGATTGATGGGACTTACGGTTGCCTCAGTGATTGATGGGACTGACAGTTGCCTCAGTGATTGATGGGACTTACGGTTGCCTCAGAGATTGATGGGACTGACAGTTGCCTCAGTGATTGATGGGACTTACGGTTGCCTCAGTGACTGATGGGACTGACGGTTGCCTCAGTGATTGATGGGACTGACGGTTGCCTCAGTGATTGATGGGACTTACGGTTGCCTCAGTGATTAATGGTTGCCTCACTGATTGATGGGACTGACGGTTGACTGATGCACTGAGGCGGTCTGACTGATACTACTTGTCATGGAATGTTTAAAAAGGAGTTTAAAGTTAAGAGGATCCATTTTTAATGCGCCAGGTTTTTATCCTGTATGTCTTGGCATCTCTCCGCAGAACAGTTAACCACCCGCCAACGGCATCTTAGAAAGCTTAAAAGAAATCCAAGAAACTTGCAAAGTTCCATCAAAAATGTAAATGCTAAATACTCAGATTATATTGCTATCACGTGACATTTAAAGCCAAATTACTTGCAATGACAAGGATACAGGTGTCTTCAATTGAGTCCAGGGAGAACCGCGTATTTGAAAATCTGGCAAAACCACCTCTATATAACCAGACCTTCAAGGGGTTGTACTGCAAGAGTGAATTCAGAGCAAATGTTAGGCAAACTACTGCAAATATTAGTTAAACTGTTAGGCAAACTACCATACATGTTAGCTAATCTACTGCAAATATTAGTTAAACTACCTCATATATTAGGTAAACTACCTCAAATGTTTGACAAACTACCTCAAATATTAGTTGAACTACCTTAGATGTTAGGTGAACTAATTAAAATAAATTGTATTTTAATGTGAATGGGGGAAATGACTGCATGGCTTGATTTACTAAGCAAAGTGTCTACTTGAATAGCTTTGGACAATACAAACTGGCATGCTGTGTTCTGAGTGGCTTGTATCATTTGATAGATTTTTACACATATTTATGCAGATGTGCTGGAAAATGAGCAGAGTGACTGACTGGCTGCTGCCACTCCAATGGGTGGCAAACTACTCTATGATTGAACAAAAGCTCTCTAAGATATGTTGCACAGGGCTGCACAGTAGCCATGCTGAAAACAAGAAGCAACATAACACAACACAAACCATGACTAGAAAGCTCCATCCAAAGAGAGAAAGGAGAAGATGTTTTCTGTTTTACACATTCTGATATTAACTGCGCTGGTCAGACGGATGTGATGTCAATGCTCAGTTCAGAGATGAAAGGCAGAAGAAGAACAACAATAAGAGAACTTACTGATACCACCAAGACATAGATACGTATGTCAAACTTGCGACCACCAATGAGATATGGGTTGTCAATGTATCTTTGCACCACATATGTTTCTGGCAGATCTTTGGCAATGTTTGGATCACACAATGGCTGATACTCTCCCTGTAAAGTTTTAAAAAAAGGGGGAATTTAAAGATGTCATAATTTGCACATACAAGCATACACCCAAGTGCACACACATAGGATCTACATATTTAATTGTTCTTTTAACATCATCATCATCATCATCATGTTCCTCACCAATACATCTAAGGGCAGTCTTGGTTCACCAACTTACATGATCACTAGAAGCTTGGATCAGATCAGTGCTCTTGTCCTGCCACAACCATCCAGCCAAGCTATCCAGGTATGCATCTCTTTGCCTTCCACGTCCTCTTTTCCCATCAATTTGGCCACCTGTCATGAAGTTTTTGAGTCCAGTCCTTTCATAAAGCAGTTCACAGATAGTGACCGTCTAATTGTTCTTTTAGTTTTTAACTGCTTGAAGAGCACTATCAAGTTTGTTTTTACCGTTCCATGATACTTTCAACATTTCAACCGTATTTCCCCCAAAAACACGTCTACACTACCAGCCGCCCGCCCCCCCCCCCCCCCCAAACTCTGCAGGTATAATAGATACGAAGACAAGATATTGTCAGCTACAGGATGTGACAGTACAGGCTGACTGCACATATGTTTCCCACAAAGTAATGATTACCTTATCATAAATGTGTACAACTATAGCTCTGTGTTGAAGATGTTAAAAATCTTCTTCTTCTTCTTCTTCCTTCTTCTTTTTCTACTGAGTTCATATGAAGATGTAAAACAGCTGCGCGTGTTGACAGCATGGCTGTGATATCACCTCCACACATCCAACTTCTGCCAGGGCTTAAGAGGAGTCCACCAATAGGCAGAGGACTGTTTTCTGACCTGGCAAGTGGCCTAAGAGAAGTCCACCAATAGGTAGACGACTGCTTTCTGATCTGGCAAGTGGCCTAAGAGAAGTCCACCAATAGGCAGAGGACTGCTTTCTGATCTGGCAGCTTCTACAGCATTCTTTGTTCTAAAACCTACTGGTGTTGCATTACCTCGGAATAAACAAAGCATGCCTAGCGAGGGATCATGCTGAATGGGCAATACTGGGTCTCTGCCATAATGCCCAGACTTATGATATAAGTTTTATGATATGGTTTTAAACCATAAGTGCTCTGCCACCAGTACAGACAGCTGATAAGAAACTGTCCGCTTGTGTTCCTGTCCGCACGCAACTCCGTAGCTACAGTGACTTTCCTCCATTTACCCCAGAGTGTTAACTCTGATACCCATTCCCTTGAGGCTGGGTGAATCCCCGGGAACTGCCTGGTTTCGAACACTGGCCGTGGGCTGCAGCGAGTCACAGCTGGACTTGAAAGCGAGTCTCCTATTGACTGCGCTAGCATGTTATTCATCACACTTGCCATCAAGAAGGTAAGTCAGGCCTCATTATTGCCTCGGTAAATGATCTTATTTCAAGGAGAAGTTTCCAGAAAGTTGTCTCGTCTAACCAGTGTGCTCCCCATATGGGTTCTAAAACCCCATTGTGGGGAAAACAAGAATAGACCCCCTGCCTCCCCAGAAACCATTTGGTAAGAGTCGATATCATCTGCGAAGGCGAGAAGGTGCTAGCGACAGTCATCATCTGAGACAGAGATGTCCATGTTTATCAGACAATAAGCACATGATGCTGATAAAGACATGCATGTTTTAAATCCATAAATCTACTTCCTTGAACTTTGAGATGCATTTCTGTAAATATTATATCCCCTCATTTTTGTTTTCATGTTTGACTCTTTGTCTTACTTGTCACTGATTTAGGCAACAATATTTCTGATTTTTGGAGCCCTACTGGTGGAGCGGTTAGTCAACTTGCCCGCTAAGATAGCGGTCATGGTTCAATCTCCAAAAGATGCAGGTTGATGCTTTTCAGCCAGTACAGATCTCTAGTTGATATAGCCTCATAAAAATTTGTACTAGACAATCTAGACAGACTAGACAATCTAGGCAACCCAGACAATCTACATAAATCAATCTAGCTAAATTAAACAATTAGGACAAACCAGATAATCTGTTGAATTGACAATTTCATAAAAACCAATGGTGGATGTTTTTCTTGGTTGGGGGGGGGGGGGGGGGGGGGGGGGGGGGGGGGGGGGGGGGGGGGGGGGGGACATTACAATGTAATGTATAGCAGACATTGTTATTACAATGTCTGCAATAGGACTGTTTTCTCTCTCTCTTTCTCTCTCTCTCTGTGTGTGTGTGTGTGTGTGTGTGTGTGTGCGCATGTGCGCGCACGTGTTATAACATTTGAGAAGAACTCCATCACTCATGCTTCCTACACTGTATCAATGAGGAAATGCATTATTTCAGATAAATTTAAAATAAACAAATCAACTTCATAATAATGGAAATATAAAGGATAAAATGATAAAAAGATTAATGAAAAGAAATAGGTCTAAATTACAAAACAAACCTTTCTCCAATCCGTGATTTCCTTGAGCTTACGGAAAAGGAAAATTCCCCGACCTTGAGACTTAGCTGCAGGTTTCATGATCCAGATCATTCCTGGACTGCGCTTGAACTCCTCCACAAAAATATGGTACTCTGACTGGAAGCAGACACACACACAAATATGGTACTCTGACTGGAAGCAGACACACACACAAATATGGTACTCTGACTGGAAGCAGACACACACAAAAGGAAAGGACGTTTTCATATGTCTAGATGCTAGAGAACAAGATGCATACACATGTCGTATCTGTAACAGATTCTGAAAGCATGCTGAAAAAGGTGAAGACAGGGATGCTTTGAGCAGAGTGGCAAGCTTCACTGGAAAGGTCACGGGTGGTGAGCATACTTTGGATCTTATCTCCAAATTATAATGTGCTATAGTGTTATAATGTGCTATAGTGTTATAATGTGCTATAGTGTTATAATGTGTGCTATAGTGTTTTAATGTGCTATAGTGTTATAATGTGCTATAGTGTTTTAATGTGCTATAGTGTTATAATGTGCTATAGTGTTATAATGTGCTATAGTGTTATAATGTGCTATAGTGTTATAATGTGCTATAGTGTTATAGTGTTATAATATGTGTTATAGTGTTATAATGTGCTACAGTGTTATAATGTGCTATAGTGTTATTATAATGTGTTATAGTATTATAATGCGCTATAGTGTTTTTAAAATGTGTTATAGAGTTATAATGTGCTATAGTGTTATAATGTGCTATAGTGTTATAATGTGTTATAGTCTTATAATGTTATAGTGTTATAATGTGCTATAGTGTTATAATGTGTTATAGTGTTATAATGTGCTATAGTGTTATAATGTGTTATAGTGTTATAATGTGTTATAGTGTTATAATGTGCTATAGTGTTATAATGTGCTATAGTGTTATTATGTGCTTTAGTATTATAATGTGCTATAGTGTTATTAGAATGTGTTATAGTGTTATAATGTGCTATAGTGTTATTATAATGTGTTATAGAGTTATAATGTGCTATAGTGTTATAATGTACTACAGTGTTATAATGTGCTATAGTGTTATTATAATGTGTTATAATGTGTTATAGTGTTATAATGTGCTACAGGAAGCCATGGAAGCACAGCCCTTGCCCTGGTCAGTACAACTAGCAAGACTACGACAATTATTCTGTGCTTAAAGCCTCAGATTTGAGGACCATTTGGGGACTGTGTGGGTTAGAGGCATGGCTTCCGCCTCGAGTGCCTGAGGTCCTGGGTTCTAGCATTGGTGAAGGCTGGGATATTTTCACGTGGACTTCTAGTAATTTCCCCTGTTTTCTGGGTAATAAGAACGGACGACTGTGTGTGATTTTGTGTACGTAATAAATCCCTTGGCAGTTGGAAATCAAAAAAGAGTAGCCTGATGGAGCTGCCCCAGGCAACATCTTGAGTTTAAAATCTACCAAAAGTATTTCCGGATCCTCGCTAGTGCACTAAAGTTCATGCACTACGCTGAGATTCTTCGGACTCAGGCTTGAGTCAGAAGTAGAACGGAGCACTTGTGGGTTACAACCCTTGTGCCATGTTGTTGATATGTCGTCTAAACCTAAACCATATTTCATATGCTTCATGGCAGATGCAAAGCTTTCAGTCTATCTGCATTCCATTTATACTTTATCCTCATTTCCTCCCTGATTTTTTTTTCTCCATGCAACACAGCCCAAGACATCCTGTTCCCATGAACCCATCTCAGTACAGTTCAGACAGTTGCATAGGGGTTGTCACTGGAGCTACAGAGTTGCATACATTGTGCAACATTCTCTGAAGAAAATTTATGCTTTGTGCAGGGAGACCAATCCATAGGGGATAATAATCCAGTGTGATGCAGTCAATCTTCCCACTTTAAATATATTTGAAATAATGAAATCAGATACACAATGCTATTTGTGAATTGGTATATGGTGTTAGACAGTGTTTCTCAAACTTTCCTTAGTCACGGTGCCTTTTTTCAATTAAAATATGTCCATGGCAGCCTAACCTAAGTTTATATACCATCTCTGTTGAATATCACCTAACCTAAGTATAGGTATGACTATTCATATGTAAGAGTTTAAAAAAAAAAAATCTTGCGTATCTTCGCAAATTTTTGCGTTGCCCCTGTGAAGAGGTCGCGGCTCCCCAGGGCTTCGCGGAGCACAGTTTGGGAATCACTGTATAAGACATATACTTTGTACAGATCATTTGGGGCTCGATGGGTGATGTGGTAAACTTCGCACTGGCTTTTCTTCCCAGGATATTACACTTAACTGTTAGCTTGGGTTGACCTGGGAGGCAAGGTCATTTATTAAAACATCTGGCTTGATGTGGATTTGAACCCAAGACCTTTAGGGGTGGGGGGGGGGGAGCAAGCAAGTATTTAGCCACTGTACCACCCCAGCTCCCAGAACTAGAATCATGTACATTGTGCATATTGTTGAAGATAGTAGAGGAAACTTATCAAATGTCAGACTGAGAAAAGTTTACAGGTTTGTGACGAAAAGACATAATTAGAAAAGATGCACTCAGTGTAAAGAAACACAAAAAATTAAAGCAGTTTAGATATTTTGTGAGCATAAAATAGTAAACTAGTTTGGATACTTTGTAAGCATAAAATAAAAAAGTGGTTAAGAAATTTTTTTAAGCACAAAACAATAAAGTAGTTAAGATAAAGTATTTTGTAAGTATAAAGCAATAATGTGGTCTAGATATTTTGTAAGCCCAATTCATTAAAGTGGTTGAGATATTTTGAAAGCATAAACTCAGTTAACCACCATTTTGTCCCTAAAACTATCTGGCTGAGTGGCTGGTCAGAATACTGGGCTCTCATTTGGAATACCCGGGTTCCAATCCTTGGTAAGGTGACATTGTTCATGGAATGACAAGTGCCATCCATCAAATGTTGGACTACTAACTAATCCTCCTCACAACACTTGATGTCAGACAAGGAAGATAATGATGATGCTCATTAACAGAAATGAGGAGCAAAATAAACAGTAAATTAAATGATACAGTCCATAGTGAGAATTATAAGATAAATTCACTAATACATAGAACAGAAAGTAGACTGTTAACATTTGACTTACTGGTAGCTCATATGTAGAGGGGTAAAAATCAAACCTGTTGAAATAAAATGAAGTCTGTCATTCATTATTTTAAAACAGACAATACAGAAATCTTCTTCTCTGGAAGACAGTGGCCCAGATAAAATCTCTATAAGTAGAGGAATTCTTTCTAATCAGTACAGCTCTAGGTTCTTCTTAGTCTATGACGCCCGGCTCTCTAGTGTAGTTAGCTAAACCGAATTGCGGGGAGACCGGGTGACGAACTCCTTGTGGTCCGGGTTCAATCCTGGGGGTAGGCAGGAAAGCCACATTTTCTTCCAGATTTACGGTATTTACAATGGAATCAAGGCTGAAATGTTGCGATATCCATAATACCGAGCCTAAGGGTTAACAAATAATGGTTTCTGGATACTAAAAACAAACAACAAACTTAGTCTTCGACTGCAAACTCCAACAGAAAGTTCTAGTTGTTCATCTACTTCTAGACTTCAGCCTTGATCCACAAATTGAATTTATTTACAGATCTTGCCTACCTGTGTGCAGTCTGTTGTTTCCTCACAACTCAAGCAGACGCACTCTGACTTCAAAGGACAAATCCAGGATTAGACACATTTTATGACATGCTTCTTAGGAAGGTGGGTCTAATTCCCTCCCACCCCACCCCACCCAGAAGGGGCCTCAGAAGTCACATATGGAAGCTCTGGGTTGGACCCAGCCTCACGATTTCTAGAATTTTCTGGAAACAGTTTGGGAGAGAAAGGTGATAAGAAAGGGAACTGACCCTCTACCTCATGTATCATGGCCTAGAATGCGTGAAGACCAATCAGTTCACACTCTAATGGCCGTATGTGCCAGGGGACTACATTTATCTGAACACAGAAACAGGTTATGGGGTCTGCTCGACTTACAGTCAAGTCCAATTTCAACTAACAGGTCATAAGTCGAACTGGTCATAAGTTAAAATTGTAACACTATTTTATAACACTATTTTCATTCTAAAGGGTTATACAAACTGTACATAAAGTACTAAAATTCAATCTGTGTACATATAATTATTGTAAATAATGTGAAGGATATATAATATGTACTCTAATGCATCAGTTCTGGGAACTTTTTAACCATACCAATAGAGTTATATTTCTTTACATACTAATTTTTATTTACTTATTTTTAGTGGTTGTAAGTGTAGAGGTCACAAGTCACATAGGATGTAAGTCAAGAAGAAGGTGGATTTGCAAATGTATACAATATGTGCTTGAAAGTAAAAGTGGCAAGCAAATGTCTCCAGTATGTGATTGAAAGTAAGTGGAAGCAAATGTAGACAGTATGTGCTTGAAAGTAAGTGGAAGCAATTGTATACAATATGTGCTTGAAAGTAAGTGGAAGCAAATGTATACAATATGTGCTTGAAAGTAAGTGGAAGCAAATGTATACAATATGTGCTTGAAAGTAAGTGGAAGCAAATGTATACAATATGTGCTTGAAAGTAAGTGGAAGCAAATGTATACAATATGTGCTTGAAAGTAAGTGGAAGCCAATGTATACAATATGTGCTTGAAAGTAAGTGGAAGCAAATGTATACAATATGTGCTTGAAAGTAAGTGGAAGCAAATGTATACAATATGTGCTTGAAAGTAAGTGGAAGCAAATGTATACAATATGTGCTTGAAAGTAAAAGTGGCAAGCAAATGTCTCCAGTATGTGCTTGAAAGTAAGTGGAAGCAAATGTAGACAGTATGTGCTTGAAAGTAAGTGGAAGCAATTGTATACAATATGTGCTTGAAAGTAAGTGGAAGCAAATGTATACAATATGTGCTTGAAAGTAAGTGGAAGCAAATGTATACAATATGTGCTTGAAAGTAAGTGGAAGCAAATGTATACAATATGTGCTTGAAAGTAAGTGGAAGCAAATGTATACAGTACGTGCTTGAAAGTAAAAGTGGCAAGCGTGATTTTGACCTTATCACCTTCTGAATTATACTGGTTTATAAAATATGGGTGGGTCACCACATGCACAGTCTACCGAGAATATAAAAGGGCAATTTACTTGTTATTTGAACAATATCTAGTAAACAAAGGTCACAGACATATCAATCACGTACATATTGGCCTCAGTCTTGCCCTGATCTCTCTCTACCTGCTTGCGAAGCCGCTTCAGGTTTTTCACCATGAGGTTTTTGCGAGTCAGCTGTCAAATGTAAAGAAGGAGATTTTATTTCAACTCACGGCCAGTAAAGAACACTTAAAGGTGGCTCTAACAAAATTTGTAGAGATTAATTCCTGAACAACTATACTGTCGTGACTGTAACTGACTCAAACAGAAGGCTGAAAAATAAAATGGTGCAGACAGGTATGCTTCATGCAGAGTGGCAAGCATCACTTCAGAGGTCCTGCGTAGTTAGTGCCTTTGAGTATTTTCTCTAGGGTAGGTAGGTGTGCTGAGAAATGAACAGGCAGACAGACTGGCTGGCTCTGCAACATAAGGTGGTACAAGCTACACGCTGTCAAGATACTTTGGGAGCAAGTAAACAGTTTAGAGGCACAAACAGACCATCACATTCTGAAGAGAATGGGGGAGCAGGGAGTGACCAGGGAAATTGATTAGATACACGAGGTGAAAGGCGAGATGGACAAACAATCAGACTGCTCCTGTTACTATCAGAAATGGAACTCTGCAGTGACCGCTAAAGATGAAACTGGAACATTTATGGGAAAATCCTGAGCGCTGTGGTGTGGTTCTTAATTCAGCTCGACTCATGTCATATGTTGTTATGTGAAACCCAACACACAATAAAGATCTCAGCAGCTAGAAGTAATAAACAGAATGTATTGCTTCATGAAAATCTTTTAACAATGAACAAAGTTACCCACAAGAGAATTCTTATAGTATATACATCTCGTATTTGCTCTACCTATGTCAATGAAACAAAAGTAGATCTTGAAACTCCTGGAAACTCTTCTAGGCAAGTGGTGAGGAACAGCAGAAATAAATTTTTTTAATTAAGTATTAGCAAAACAGAAACAAGATAGTGTTCAAGAAAGCACACATTTAAAAAAGCTTTCATTAATAAAGGCATTCAAATCAAAGAGCTCAATTATTTTCAATATCTATGCTACACAGTGACCTCCGACAGGTCAGTGTGACACAAAGGCAAAGCAGAAGTCACCATCTCTACAATTCATTTACAAGAATAAGCAACGTAGTGAACACTGAAATATCATGACAAGCACATAAGTATGTTTACTTAAAAGTTTTGTGAGGCCACACTAAGGAAAGATAATTTTTACAGATGTGAACACTGGACAACAAGTAAGGAAACCATCCCAAAAATAGACAGACATAAGTATTCAAAAATGGCTCAGCAAAGGAAACTGTGAGGGATTAAGAAGGTGGAAACCATATTGAATGGACAAACGATGCTACAAAAGAGTGCAGCCTTTCTACAGGATAAACTCCTGGAGTTACAAAGCAGAGGCAAAGTTAGTGGAGGAAGCAGCATCAATTGAGCTGAGTTGAGGGCATTCCCATGCATGCTCCGTCCTCTTCTTCAGCAGCCAGCGCAGAGTTCCAATACTGATGGTACCGGTCACAATCTGGTTAAAAGTCTGTCTTGCCTTTCCTTTGCGTGTAGTGAGCCGGCCAGACCCTCTGGTTACACCCAGGTGCCTCATTCTCTTCAGGCCATAATAATCTTCTTTCTCTACTGATTCAGTTGCTTGTTCCCAAATGAACTGGGCCACATCTGTCCTGTCATGTATCAATTCACCACCCAGTGGTGCGGATCCAGCAAATATGTCTGCCTGTTCATTACCCATCACGCCGGCATAGCCTGGAGAAAATATCCTAAATATTCTCACCACCCATGATCTTTCCAGTGAAGCTTGCCACTCTGCTCGATGCATCCCTGTCTTCACTTTTTTCAGCATGCTTTCCGAGTCTGTTACAATTATGAAATGTGTATGCATCTTGTTCTCTAGCCACCGGAAAGGTGCAGTTACCGCCTCCACCTCCATTCTCATGCTAGATATTGTGGTGTCATATGCTAGGCACTTCTCTTTCCTCTCAAAACTGAACCATCTGTAGAGATAATCAGATCACCTGATCAGGAATTGTCAGCATCAATTTTACTCAGTGAATGCAGATCTGAGTCAGAAGTGGTTATACTGACAGGTGATTTTGCTGAGAGGGAGAATGAGAAAGAAGACTAAGAGTAATGAAATAGTGAAGAAACTGTAGAAAGTGGAAATGTAGGATTTTTTTAAGAATGCTGAGAATATCAGTGACACAGAAGAAAGCAAATCCTTAATTAATCAGAGCTGCAGGCCATTCATTACAATTATAAGGTTAAGGCAAATGAATATTATGGAACATTCAAAAGAACAGGTGGAACAGAGATATTAATCATAAGTAAGTAAATTTGGCCCCACCAGGACATCACACAGAGCAAAGACAATGGCTTGAATCATTACAGAAGTCCACTGTGCGTGGAGTCACCTTTATTTTTGTTCCGGGATACACAGGCGTCAATGGAAATGAAAGAGCTGATAGGTTGGCTGGATCCGCTATCACTACCGACGGTCAGCCTATGGATCATGCTGATATTAGTAATGCCCTCAGAGAAATGGGAAGGATAAAGGACATTGGGTGCAGTGAATCCACATCACTCACCAGAATGGCAGATTTGGGAATTAAGATCGGCATAGCAAAAAATGAGACACGCCAGAAGACTTGTTAATCAATATAGAACTGGTACTATTATCCATCGGACGTTGGGGTTCATACTGAGGGAGGATCTGAGCACCTATGGACATGTCCGGAGTGCAATGATGATAATCCAACTAACTTACTAACAGAGCGATAAACACCTGGTGACCCAAAGTGCCACCATGTGGATGAGGATCACCCGTGGAGAGTTCCCAGAAACCCCATTTAACCGTTAGGTTATATTAGGGTTCCTGACAACGGCTAGGGTTGGGCTTAAAATAATGAAAAATTGCATCCCGCAAGGGGATGACTTATATGATGGTGAAGATATATTGGACACACAGGAAATGACAGAAAAGAGAGGCAGAGGTAAGACAGAAAATAAGTATGTAACAAATTTAAATAGCCAAGCATTAAATAATAAAATAACTCATCTGGATCAGCTGGGTAAAGATTCTTCATCAGAGCATTCAAGACAAGCAAATAATAAAATAAGAAACATCAAATTCATCAAAATATCAGACAACAGAGCGGGTTGGAACATGACCGGTTCCAGCTGATGGGCTGTTCTGCTGACATCACTGGATGGGGCTAACAATGCGTTAACGCAGCAGTTCTCAAACAAGAAATAATCTATTTTTGACAGTGGCAGGGAAAGACAACTTAAATGTCAACTTTTAAGTATCTGCATGCCCTCTTTAATAATTTCACAATTTTTAGCTGACTTTTCTTGATTATTGCTGCGGCACCCCTGGCATACGCGCACCGCACATCAGGGTGCCTCGGCAGCCAGTTTGAGAACCGCTGCATTAACGCATCATTAGCCTGACCCGATGACATCAGCAGCACGGCCTCTCAGTTGGAGCCGGTCGTTGTTGGAGAGATATGATCACTGACGTCTGCTCTGGACAAGCACCTGAAGAAGACAATGGAACATAAACAAGGAACTATTTGTATCCATCAGTTTACATTGAATCATGATTTTACAGACCTGGCCGGGTTGGTCTCATGACTTGGGCAAGATCTTGAGCTGTGATTCTGTTGACCATACGAGATAATTAAAAATTGACCACTTAAATTTAACGGCATGGCACATGCTGATCATGATGTATATTTATTACCTCATAATGATTCCGAAAATGGAGGATTTTTTGATGTTCATGAAGAAACATGGTGTCATAATTTGTATGCAGCCATTCTCTGTCGCACCAGAAAAAATCCCACTCTCCATCTCTGAAGAAGGAGGGAAATATTGCATGCATAACTAATGGTTCAATTATAAAAATTAATTCTGAAATAGGGAAATATTGCAGTGAAGTGGAATCTATCTTTAAAGAAAGGGAAAAATTACACATTTAATTACATGAACAATGGTGGAATCTATCTCTGAATTAGAGGAAAAATCCCACACATAACTAGCTGGACAATGGTGGAATCCATCTCTGAAGGAGGAAAATATTGCAAATATAACTAATAGGACAATAGTGGAATCTATCTTACTGGCACCTTTCCATCATTCCCCATGACAGTATTCCACTGTGCTATAGGCAGGCATTGGAATAACATCCTGTGGTGATAACTAATTTGCGTTAGAAATAATCTTCCACAAGTGCACAATAATCTTGGATCGTTGCAGCCATCACATGTTTTTGGCATGTTTCTTCACAGATGCTCGGCTCTTTTCTGCAATACTTTTGTCCCTTATTCCTTCCTAACTGTCCACCTTCATTCAATGTGATTCATGGCATCTTGTTCCTATGAATATACCTCAATACCTTGTATGTGTATCCTTTGTGTCCACGTACACATGTTTAACTTGTAGCAGAGGCCAGTCACCAGACCTTTCACCCATCTGTAATTCGCCATAAAGGATGCCCTTAGGGATACTTTCACCCAACTGTAATTCTCCATAAAGGATGCCCTTAGGGATACTTTCACCCATCTGTAATTCGCCATAAAGGATGTCCTTAGGGATACTTTCACCCATCTGTAATTCTCCATAAAGGATGTCCTTAGGGATACTTTCACCCATCTGTAATTCTCCATAAAGGATGTCCTTAGGGATACTTTCACCCATCTGTAATTCGCCATAAAGGATGCCCTTATGGATACTTTCACCCATCTGTAATTCGCCATAAAGGATGTCCTTAGGGATACTTTCACCCATCTGTAATTCGCCATAAAGGATGTACTTAGGGATACTTTCACCCATCTGTAATTCGCCATAAAGGATGTCCATAGGGATACTTTCACCCATCTGTAATTCGCCATAAAGGATGCCCTTAGGGATACTTTCACCCATCTGTAATTCGCCATAAAGGATGCCCTTAGGGATACTTTCACCCATCTGTAATTCGCCATAAAGGATGCCCTTAGGGATACTTTCACCCATCAGTAATTCGCCATAAAGGATGCCCTTAGGGATACTTTCACCCATCTGTAATTCGCCATAAAGGATGCCCTTAGGGATACTTTCACCCATCTGTAATTCGCCATAAAGGATGCCCTTAGGGATACTTTCACCCATCTGTAATTCGCCATAAAGGATGTCCTTAGGGATACTTTCACCCATCTGTAATTCGCCATAAAGGATGTCCTTAGGGATACTTTCACTCATCTGTAATTCGCCATAAAGGATGTCCTTAGGGATACTTTCACCCATCTGTAATTCGCCATAAAGGATGTCCTTAGGGATACTTTCACCCATCTGTAATTCGCCATAAAGGATGTCCTTAGGGATACTTTCACCCATCTGTAATTCGCCATAAAGGATGTCCTTAGGGATACTTTCACCCATCTGTAATTCGCCATATAGGATGTCCTTAGGGATACTTTCACCCATCTGTAATTCGCCATAAAGGATGCCCTTAGGGATACTTTCACCCATCTGTAATTCGCCATAAAGGATGCCCTTAGGGATACTTTCACCCATCTGTAATTCGCCATAAAGGATGCCCTTAGGGATACTTTCACCCATCTGTAATTCACCATAAAGGATGTCCTTAGGGATACTTTCACCCATCTGTAATTCGCCATAAAGGATGCCCTTAGGGATACTAGTAGGGAATCTATCTATGAAGAACAGAAATAAAATTTATCACCACTGTGTACACTCTGAGATTACGTGGACAAAGGCTCACAAAACATACACTCTAAAAAAATGGACTGATGAATGTATGGAAATTCCAAAGAAACCCTACAGTAAAATTACAAAACTGGTGAGAGTATCTAAAGGTGCCAGTCCATACATAATAATGAAACATTGAATGTTTAATGCTGAATGTTGAGTTAAGAATTGACATCACAGCACTTGGGACACCCCCATAAGCACTCCGTCCTCATCTTCAGGAGGAGGCGAAGAGTTAAAATTCAGATGGTACCAGTAACTGTCTGATTGTATATCCGTCTCGCCTTTCCCTGAGTGGTGAGTGTCGGTCAGATCCCCTTGTAACTCCTCCCAGTGCCATTCTCTTCAGACCGTAATGATCTATCTGTTCCTCTGCACTGTTCAGTCGCTTTAAAAGAGCCCTCACAACATCCAGCTTGTCATACATCAGTTCATTACCAAGTGGTGCAGAACCGGCCAGTCTATCTGAATGCTCATTTCCCAACACACCGGCATTACCTAGAGAGAATATCCAAAGGATGCTAGCTGCCCAGGACCCTTGAAGTGATGCTTGCCAAACAAACTGCACAAGATTGAGCACAAGGGGGACATTTACTGTGAGCCTCCATGTAATGTATAAATGACTCACCAAATGAATCACAGTTTATGTAACAGAGTTTACAGTCTCTTTAAGGTATGCACACATACAAGTCATACTTACCCCTGCACTTCCTGCCATCCAGGCCTAGCTCGGAGAACATCAAGAATTGTGTTTGTTGAAAAACACTTGAATCGGATCTCACGATCGCTGGCAAAATTTTATTTTCAATATTAAAATAATATTTTCTTGCAATAAACATTAACTTATGTATGAGGCAAAATAAGTGCAGATAACACAAGTTTAGAGATGGGAAATAATAGAGAAAACAAGAGATCTTAATTCTAACTTAAATCAACAAAGTCTGTTTCAATTACAATATATTTAAATGCCTGTTTCACAGATCATGCAATTAAAATAAATTAT
This sequence comes from Candidula unifasciata, assembly GCA_905116865.2. NCBI lineage: Eukaryota > Metazoa > Mollusca > Gastropoda > Stylommatophora > Geomitridae > Candidula > Candidula unifasciata. Next base: position 476,378 of record CAJHNH020007112.1, read on the forward strand.
TTTGACATTACTACATTATAAATAGTTCAACCGCATATTATTGTGAGCCTTCAAGATTTTTACAGCTGTGAAAAGCATTTATTCTCTTCTTCTTCGTGTTCACTGGCTGTGACCTCTGGTGGATGTTCAAGCTGGTCATCCACTCACGGACTCTGTCCTTGAATCAGAACTTGAGTTTTGCATGGACATCCATTTTACAAACCTTTCTTTTCTATATGCAGACTGTTGATCACTTGCCTTTCAGACGGATGCACTCGGACTTTGAAGAAAGCACCCCTAATTAGTCACCTGCTAGGATATGCCAGTCTGATCTCTAAAACAAAGGCAAAATCGGTACCTTCCTCTTAATATTGCACTCCTAATGTCAAATCAGTACAGCTGCATGCATCAGAAACATGAGAGCGGAAAATACAGTCACTTATATATTACAACGAAAATGGTATAACAGAATCAGCAATGTGGAGCTTATGCATAAAACTACAGAAACTGCAGTAAATCAAGAAGAGAAGCATTGGTACTTGCACCTGCCACCTTGTTGGTTCTGGTTCTTTTTTTTGGGTGGGGGGAGGGGGGAGGGGAGGGGGAAGAATAGACCCCATCCACACAGGGATGTTTCTTTTGGAGTCGAAGTTCATCTGCCACAGAGGCAAGAAACCAACAGTCTGAGTACAAAAAAGTCAGATCTGTGAAATGGAAGTGCATGCAAAACTCAAGGTCAGGAACAAGATTAAAGTTCAGAGGTCGACAAATAACCAGACTGTACAGCCAATAAATAAGCCAGTAAATATGAAGAAGAAAAAGAATATATACTGGAAAATAAATTTATAGCATAAATATAAAGACCTACCTTGAGATTGGCAAGACAAAATAAAAAAAAAACATTCACACATGGAGAAGAAAAATCACAAACTTAGATGTGAAATATGGGAAAGATATGCAAGTTCAAACATGCTGCTAAGAAAAGTAGTAGTAGGCAGTAGATTTTTACCCCACCAGAACATCACACAAGCGATAAAAACCTGATGACACAAAGTGCCACCATGTGGATGAGGATCACCTGTGGAGAGGTCCCAGAAACCGCGTTCAGCAATTAGACCATATTTAGGGCCGGGTTATACTGCAGACCCTGGCAAGAGCCAGAGTAGGGCTTCAAATAATGTAAAAATTGCATCTCACCAGGAGATGGCGGAATAAAGTAGCTAAGAAGGGTTAGAAGGACCTGACATAAGATAGTTCAAAACCTATGCTCGAATGAGAGAGGATAAAAGAAGAATAAAGACAGATATTTCTTATCATTATTATGTGTCCTTTTCATAAATGTTAATGGTCATAGTTAACGATTTCACACTGTCACCACAGTTTCAAATCAGATCTCTTACAGAAGTAAGTTCTTTCAAAACATTATACTGTCTGCCTTCCTTGATATTCTCATAATTCTTCCATAAAACCCCATCTTTGAAGCTTCCACATATGTTTGGTTATTTTGTATTACATACTGCCAGCTTGGCTTTCATGATTCACTATTTGCACCAGCAGTGAACTGCAATTCTGGCGTGGAACTGTTGGTACTGGCACCTCTGACAACTGCCCTACACATTTTTTTTATTTGCATGTGCAAGCTTCAACATTTTGCAGGGACTAAAAAAAAGTTCTCTAGTTTTCAAATAGGACAGTGATAAAAATTTTGTTTTGTGTGATTTCCATTAGCACAGGAACAAAGTAGTTACGGTGTGACCTGTCTGCAGCAAGGTCAGAAACTCGATTAACGATACATTTTGTTTTAACCAATCTGTTGACTATCCATGATTTGAATCTGTACTAGTTAAATGAAGTAATCCAGTCCCTCCTGGGGACTGCACCCAGTAAGCCAGCAAACCACCAACTACAATGAATCAAGTAAGCCAGCAAACCAACAGCTACAATGAACCCATTGAGTCAGAAAATCAACAGCTACAATGAACCCATTAAGCCAGCAAACCAACAGCTACAATGAACCCAATAAGCCAGCAAACCAACAGCTACAATGAACCCAGTAAACCAGCAAACCAACAGCTACAATAAACCCAGTGAGTCAGAAAATCAACAGCTACAATGGACCCAGTAAGCCAGCAAACCAACAGCTACAATGAACCCAGTAAACAAGCAAACCAACAGCTACAATGAACCCAATAAGCTAGCAAACCAACAGCTACAATGGACCAAGTAAGCCAGCAAACCAACAGCTACAATAAACCCAGTAAGCCAGCAAACCAACAGCTACAATAAACCCAGTAAGAAGCAAACCAACAGCTACAATGAAACCCAGTAAGCCAGCAAACTAATAACTACATTGAACCCAGTAAGCCAGCAAACTAACTACTACAATGAACCCAGTAAGCCAGCAAACTGACTACTACAATAAACCCAGTAAGCCAGCAAACTAACAACTACAATAAACGCAGTATGCCAGCCAGCAAACTAACAACTACAATGAAACCAGTAAGCCAGCAAACCAACAATCACAACTTTTAAAATAAATTAATTACTAAGAACTAAATCTGTAAAATCTAAATTATTTGTATAAGCTTTCTTTTCTCAGTTTCTTGATCCTCATTAAAGACTTTAAAATGAAAAAAATCTCACCTTCCTCTCGATTTATTAAAGAATAATTTTCTTTCCTTCTCACCTTATAATACCCTTGGATGCTTTCTGTCGATTGTGCATATATGTGAGAGCCTGGAAGAGTAAATACAAATGCTTGAAGAAGAAAAAGACAACTTTCAGCTTTGTGTGGTTGTTTTCTGGGATTTCTTGCCATTCCCATGTAGATTTAGGGGTCCCACTGGGAGGGCAAAAAAAAAGAATTGAACCACTGCCTCCTCCCCTTCTCCCCCCAAAAAAGCCTGTCCTAATTAGGTGTGTTTCCTTCAAAGTCAGAGTGCATTTGCTTATGTTGAGATCTCTTGCAGCCAATGAATCTGTGTAAATTACCTATGTTGATGGAAAAATTGTTGCAAGAGCAAGCAATTTATTACTAGAACTAATATCCATACATAGAATTTGTAAGAAATGCATATGCCATCTTTGAAGACAATTACTTCTAAAGATAAAACCAATCACAATCTAGGAAGGCTAAGCCAGTCAACAAATTCCTGCAGAAGTCGGCTCTCCTCCGAACTTGGTCCTCATATTATGGCCGCCAAACAAATACCCTAACAGGGCTTTAGTCGTGTGTAAAATTCAGACTTCCTCCGACGAACACATTGCTGCAAAAAACCAGGATTACTGTCCATTTACTCTTTTAATAAATGCAACAATACATACAATAATAGTGACATGGCGGGGAGACCATGCACCCTGACGCAGGTTAGCGATAGTGTTCTTCTAATTAAACTCCCCGTGTCGCTACGTGCAGCGTGGATTAGGGGCTAAACTAGATGGCTAGGATCACGAGCAGCAGCTAAAGCATCCCCTGCAACTTCCTCCAATTTATTTACTCGTGATTCCCAGCCATGTAGTTTAGCCTCCAATCAGCCCCACGCATAGCGGCGTGGGGGATACAGTCGGTGGTGCAGCATAGTCGCAGAAACAGGTCTGCAATTAACATATCACTGAGACCCTGTTAGAGCCTTCGTTTGCCCTCGATAATATTGGCTCGTTATTCGGAGGCCATCCTAGTTGTGATGCGATTTGTACCTCGGCAGGCACTCCACATTTTACACCTGACTGAGGTCGAGGTCCTGTTAAGTTTGAGGGAGAGTTGAAGTCAGATGTGTTGGCCGAAAGGCCCAAATATCACAGCCATGCTGTCAATGGACATAATGCAATGACATCTTTGGATGAATGCAGAAGAAGAAACTTATGAGAATAATAAATTATTTTTATACTAAGAGCGCAATAAATCTTATATTACTACATATTGAAGAGTTGGCTCTCCTTTGAATCGTTCCCCAAAATGGCGGCTTTAATATGATGGCATTCAAAAGAGAGCTAAATTGGCCAATGTCTGGCCATAAAATATCTCAAAAATATCCGAATGCGGGTCAGGTCTATTAAAAATATATGTGCCGGCTCCGGATAACGAAACAAATGCTCTGACAGGGGGTTTCGGCGATACGTTGCTTGCCGACCTGCTTCTGCGAGTGTGCCTCACCGCCGAGCGTATAATCTGCGCCGCTACGCGCGGATGGGGGCTAAACTAGATGGCTGGGACTCACAAGCGGCAGCTACCGCATCTCCTGCAACTTCTTCCAACTACTGTACTCGTAAGTCCCAGGCACCAAGTTTAGCCCCCATCCGTGCCGCGCGTAGCGGTGCGTGGGATACACTCGGCGATTAGTTTAAATGCGTTTGGCGCATGCCAACAAGTCTGACATCTACCGCTGCTAAATCCTCCAATCAGAAGAACGGAGTAGTGCTAATCGGCTTTCATGGTCTTTAATGTCTCGAAATTGGTCAACGGTCGCTAATATCGTCTGCTAGTATCGTCTGCAGAAACGCTCTAATTTGTTGTCATTGGTCGGTATTTATCGTCTGCTACTAGTACCGTGTGGAAATATTGATTGTCAAGTAATCCTAGTTTTGCCACGATTTGTTCCTTGGCAGACAGTCCGTATTTTAGATATACGCGAACACCGTCGTTCAGATATTTTGGGATATTTTATGGCCAGAATGTGGCATGCCGCCATTTAGGGGAATTATTCAAAGGAGCGCCGAAGAGTTATATAAAAACAGTAAGGAGATTTAACATAAAAAAACCATACCAGTTTCTTAATGCTACGAACTAACAGTGATGTGTCTGAGTAAAACACACACATTGAAAGACAAACTTTCTTAATGTTGAGGTTTCCTTGCAGACAGTCTTTATTATTAGTCAGAGGCTGACAAAATTCAATAGTAGATATTCTGTTGAACCCTAGTTGGATATAGCGTTTGTGTCTTTTCTAATCCTTAATATTTATATGTTTAATATAATATAACATTATTTTTAAATACAAATACGTTTCGCTTGTTCAGTTATTTAATACCGTATTGACTGGATTGCTGCACAGTACTGATTTGTTGTGAACATTGCAATTATTTGTAAAATAATTTTACTATATTTTTTTTAAGTTAGACGTATCAAAGTAGAGCCAATATATTACTAATATTGCTACACATGACTACACATTACACATGAAGGAATCCAACTTACTTTTCCTTTTCCTGAAGAGGTCATGCTGCCAAATGAAATTCTTGAACGGATCATAATTTATATAAAACGGATTATAATTTCGTGGTTTATATTTATGACTAGAATCCTTCACTGTCACTACCTTCGCTGAATTATTTAGCTAGAAAAACCTACTATCAGTTACCGTTACTAAAAGACATTATGGAGAAACTAAAAGCGTCATTGGTTACACATATCTACTCTCTACGGGTGAAAAACCAGTTTCTGTATACTAAAATAACCTCTCCATGGAAGAGCTCTCACAAACGAGAAATGTTTTAACTATAACGCAGAAGGGTAACACCATATGAATATGTTTGACATATCATTGCTTCGCAAGCCATTGCTTGGTATCATCGTAGAGCTGAAGTAGTACGTAAGTAAAGTAAAGGTCCCTATTCTACGCCTTTAAGCGTACAGGGCATATAGGGCTAGACCTTTATCTTCATAGACCAATCGGCACAAGATGGGCGATGTGGTCAGCATCACGCCGGCTGCCTTTACCTCCAGGAACTGTACCCGGTACACACTCAAGGCTGGGTCGACCTGGGAGTCGAGGTCGATTTTGAAAAAAAAAAGTCCGGCTCCGCCAGGGAGCGAACACACGACTTTCCGTCTAGCCGCCACGTCACGGGTTGTAAGTAATACAGAACATGTACTTTACAGGGAATTGGACATTGTGAAGGGTGACAGGTAACAAATGGGGGCAGATCCTAAAAAGTCAGTCAGCAATGTCTGCAACATTAAGGAGATTAGCCGAGAAGGAGAATAGATAGCAGGAGAGCGCGGCTATCCTCCGAATAATGGGCACATATTTAACGGCCAAAAACACACCCTAACAACAGTCACATGTAAAATTCGAATTTCCGGCGATACGGCCATCGCCAAGAGTATCTCCCACTCCGCTACGCGTGGCGTGGAGCGGGGCTAAACTAGATGCATGGGACTCACGAGCAGCAGCTACCGCATCTCCTACAGCTTCCTTCCTTCAGTCCCAGCCATCTAGTTTAGCCCCGCGGCGGTGGCTGTAGTTGCCGGAAGTTCGCAATTTACATGTGACTGATGCTCGGTCGGGTGTGTTTTTAGCCACCATAATATGTGCCCGCTATTCAGAGGATAACCGAGAGCACAGAGAAGAGCTACACAAAGCGCTAATTACCTGGGGCAAGAATGCAAGGAATGGGCGGCTTGTTGTGTATACGATGGGTTCAACAGCTGATAGAGGACCCCTCTAGGTGGTCATATACACTGATGGATCATTGCTAGAAAGAGCAAATGGAGCTTCGTTGCAAAAGGATGAGGGAGGTGGGTGACTGAGTAGAGCTTGGAACACGACATTACTACATCCAACATGAGAGTGAGGGTTGAGGTAGCAATTGACGCGTTCCGTTGAGTAGAGAAAGTCTTAGCTCAACACATTGTCAATGTATCGGATTCGTCAAGCATGCTGATGAGGGTGAAGTCAGGGAGTCTTCGAGTGGAATTGGTCGCTACAATTTAAAGATCGCAGATTTTGAGATTGACGTGGATATTTTGTCCGGCAATGTAGGTGTGTTTGGGAACGAGCAGGCAGAAATGTTGGCTGAATTAGCCCCACCCTGGGAGGGGGGGGGGGGACGGGTGCACTGCAGGTGCACAAGGCAGCGATAATCTCTGGCCCATGAGACGAGGTAACAAGTAAAATAGAAATTGTTGAAAACCTATACAGGGAGAGAATGATGCAGCGGGGAGTGTCCGCGGGTTCGGGGTGCCACTCGGGCGAAAGGAAAGACCAGTAGTTAACCAGATGACCCTCAGAGATTATTCGCTGGCTGTTGAAGAAGGAGACGGAATAACACGGGCTTGCCCTGAATGACGTGACGTCGAATTTTCACCGACGTGAATCTGTATGGTGACTGAACTTGAGTTGTTTATCCTAGAGAGAGAGAAAGAGAGGACGAGAGAGAGAGAGAGAGAGAGAGAGAGAGAGAGAGAGAGAGAGAGAGAGAGAGAGAGAGAGAGAGAGAGAGAGAGAGAGAGGGTGAGGCTAAAAATAATGTTATACAGGAAATACTAACCTCGACTTGCACAATCAGGGGAGCCAGAATTTGGTAACCTTATCCCCCCTCCCCACCCCCGGGGCCCCACAAAGAATTTATGTCAGGGGGCTAATTAATTTTTAAAAAGAGTGAGGGGCTGCCAGTTTGCTATGTATTACTAGATAATCCTTGTCAATCATGACCTTTTTTTGATATAAATGATTACCTGTTTGTAGTATTTGTGGTAACGAAACTGAGAGATACGGCACTCTGATAGATACGGTTCAGTAGGGCTTGAGCGCCTCCCCCCCCCACCCCCGCCCCCGCCCCCGGCCACCTTTAAATCGCCCCCTCCCAGTTTATAACTAGAAAATGTTTAAAAATAAGGTTGAATGAAGTGTCTGAGGGCGCTACTTAGTGGTTGCGCACCTACTTGTTAATGTTAGTTATGGATGGATTTCTTTTTAACTGCGTTTGTGTGGCATGTTTGTTAGTATAGTCAGCTGATCTGTTCTAGTGAATTTAGCTTATGTAGCTTGTATGTTCGAAGACAACTTATCATGAACATCAGAAAGAGACAGTCGTCATTTTTTTGGGGTCATGTTACGAGAAGAAGGAAGATGGAACATGTTGTAACCACTGGAAAGACTTGTGGAAAGAGAGACAGAAGAAGACAGAGGGGGGCGATTCTTGATAGTCTTTTGTCATGGCAGGAAGGGGTGTCAGCACACGAACGGATAGACGCAGTTTGCAGATCGCAGATTGTGGAGAGGCATGATCGCCCACGCCAGTCAACAAGCCACTTGATGATGATGATGATGATGAGCTTGTAGCGTGGTGTAGTCAGTTGTTCTGTTCCTTGGTATGATGCATGACACGCCAGATTTTTGTAAGGGCCTTTTGGGGGCGAGTGAACAGTGAGGAGGAACAGATGGATCATTACGGTCTGAGGAGAATGGTACTGCGAGGAGCGACCTAGGGTATCTGGTTGACAATCAGCACTCAATGGAAAGGGGAGAAGGATATACAATCAGACTTCTTTAAGTACTACTGGAATTGGAACTCGGCGCTTGCTACTGAAGATGGGGACGGAGCACTTATGGGAATGTCATGAGTGTTTCTTAATTAAATATTAAACTCGTGAGATGAATTCTAAAATCGTTGGCTGCCAGTAGACAAAGGGAGTCCACAAAGGGAGTCAATTCACAGCTGTAAAGTAAAGGGGGACAAAAGCAATGACAATTCTCACATATAAACCAGTTGGCAGTCGGTGTGTAATGTTGTGGGCATCACGTGGTCTGTCATTCATTTTGTATAGGAAATAATTATCACAACTTCAAGCATCAGAATGGAGTTGGAGGCAGCAGAAGCTCGACGTGCTGTAATTTATCAGACTCGCAGAGCATTCAAAAAGTAGAGACTGGTATCTTAAGCGTAGAGTGCCTTGCATCGTTTAATAAGACTCAGACAAGGTACATGCCAATTTTCTGCCCACTACATTCTATTAAGTGGGGTAACGAAAAGTTTGCTAGACTAGCTGCTGCCACGCCTCTGGGCGGTGAACTGCTATATGATAAAGTAGACGTGCTCAAATGTTAAATAGAACCTGTTTTGCTGAATGACAGCGAATCTTGGAACGCCAGTGAACAAATTAGGAAGAATTTGGAAGCAACAAAGATGTAGTTTCTGAGATGAATGTTACGAATACCTTGGACGGCCAGAGTAACTAACAACGATTGCTTTCCAGCCGCTTATGTTTAATGTTTAATGAAGAATCGACATCCCAGCACTCGGCACATTCCCATAAGCGCTAATTTCCCATCTGCCTCACTAGCAAGAGATTTCAAATTCCAGTTGTACCAGTAGCAGTCTGATTGTATATCCGCCTCTTCTTTCCGCTGAGGGCTGATCGTTGACTACATCCTCTGCTTACACCTTGCAGTAACATTCTCTTTAAACCATGATAATCCATCTTTGCTTCGCACTGTTCACTCGCTCCCCCCCCCCCAATCCCCCAGGGCTCCAACAACATCTAGCTTGTCATGCATAAGTTCACCACCAAGTTGTACTGAACCAGCCAGTCTTTTTCTGGTAAAAGCAATGCAAAACACTAACACCTCAACAACAACGAATCAGGTGACTGGTCGACAAAATCCATCATCAGCAATTGCGTGCCACATTCTAAATTCCGGGCACATCATTAACAGGGATGATGCATTTCGAATTATTTACAAATCGGCCAACCGTAGATTACTCAGATACGTGGAAGCTTCCGCAATCCACCGGTTAAAACCGGATCTCTGTAGGCAGAAAGAAATGGTAGTTTCCTTAAGGTTACCTTGGTGAAACAGACAGTGTAGAATGTACTCGAATTTGTGTTTCAGTTTTTAGGATTCAGCTATTTGCTTCATTTATTCACTTGTTACTGTAGTATGCACCTGACGAGATACAGCGAAATATGCCAGACAATAAATTGTGCAGTCTTTTTCTGTCTGTTCATTTCATAATATACCGGCATTTCCTGAGGAATATATCCAAAGGACGCTAACTGCTCGAGACCTTTGAAGCGATGCTTGTCACTATTCACGGAGGAATAATAATCTTCACCTTTCTCCACATGCTCTAAAAGTCGGTTACAATTACATGTGCTTACAGCTGATTCTTAAGCCAGCGAAAGGTTACAGTTATTGCCTCCACCTCTATTCTCATATTAAACGTAGTGAAATCATATGCCAGTTTTTTTTTTTTTTTTTTTTTTTTTTTTGGGGGGGGGGGGGGGGGGGGGGGGGGGGCACTAAGCGACGTCCATTCACTTTTGCCATAAATCCCCATGAGCTTCGTCAATACTGTGCCATTTCTATAGATAATCACATCGCCTGGGCTAGAATTGTCATGAACCATTTGTTGAACTTCTGATTCTGCAGCGCCAGCTGGCTCATAACCGCTAATGGTTGCATTAATTAGGGACAGACATGATCGATCACAAAAGTAGAGAAGATTATCAATATTATAATATGTGTACCCAAACAAACGAGTGCGAGATAGATGAAAGGAAATCCTCCCTTGTTCCACATTATCAGCAGATCTAAGGCGTGTGAGGGCGATGGCAATTAATGAAGGATATATTAATAATAAAGCCTTTTCAAGAGCTGTATTGATGATTTTGTATCAGATAAGAACACAGAGAGAACAGTCGCCTAATCTATTGTTATCATGCATGAACCGTAAGTCTCCATAAGTTTCCAGTGATTAACTCAGTCTTTCCCGAACAAAACATCATGTGTCTTCAACTTCTGTCTATGAGTATCAAAGCTACACATGGTGCGTTATAATTTATGTTATCTTTGGTCTGGGTGTGCAAAAGAAATCTGGCTGAATATTTTAAATGCAGCACTGATTTACCTCTCAAAGACACACACTCATGCTTTTTTTTTTACTGATATTAACGTGCCAAATCGGGTTTCTACTACAAAGTATTTTTAAAAAATTGTTTTAAATGAAGTATAGCTAATACATTCTAATAAAAGTTTCTCAGAATAACTTGGACAAGGAAGATGAGAAATATTGACATCTTAAAAGATCTGAACATCAAGGAAGATTGGCTAATAAACAGAATCCTTTCTCGAAAGCTGAAATATCTCAAGCGCCACGACGGATTGAAAAAAGAATTATAGCAGAAGGCATGGTACCAGGAAGGAGGGGCAGGGGCCGACCGACACGAAGATGGGTACAGGACATAAGTGACTCCTTGAGTGTGAAAGTTCATGAGGCGGGAGAACTGGCGAGAGACCGAGTTTCCTTCAGGCAGACTGTGATGAGAGCGACTTTCTGCAAAAGACCTGCTACACGATGATGATAGCTAATACATAATTGAATTTTTAAAATGGTAGAAAATTTTTGGGAAGGGACCAAAGTTGGCAATACATAATTGAACAGAGAAGGCATATGCATTCTTAGAATTGGGTAGCAGTGTTGTTGAACAAGTAAAAAGTTTAGGTAAGCACAATATTTTTTATGTAAATAATCTTCATATGTGTCTAACATCCTTGAATGTCGTGTGATTTCAATAATATTTTGCCGTAATACTGACACTTAAATAGTTTAGATTTAATTCTGCACTTATTTGTCTTTAATTTGATGTATTATATTCCCGATAGAGCAAATACTTTTTTTTCCAGGAAGGTTTTAGCTCTGTCGTGTTGCAGTAACAAAAATTCCGCTCAAAATTAATGCTGTCCAAACCCCAGGAAAAATGTGGCCCCGAATGAGTTAAGAGGCTTCGTTTACATTATTTTAAATGGAACAGTTAATACAAGCTAGAATTTATCGCTATTATGAACTAGAAACGACCCTGAAACAATAGTGTGACCTTTACCGCTCGTCTGAAATGGTTAATTCCGTGTTCTGGATGCGAGACTAGAGACACGATTAGAAAGAAATTACTACAACAATTTTCTTTTTACCTGAAACAACCACAATCATTTTCAATTAGCATTGCGGAGCGCAGTAAAAATTCAGTTAATTAAACGTACGCGAAGGAACGCACAGAATTTCTCGACTGTTAATTATTCCTGCAGTATCGAACTCGTTAATATTAAGCTGCTAGATGGACAATCTATCGTGTTCGCGTCGAATTAAATGAATGAAAGAACGTCTTGACGTGAATAAGTAAATGAAAATGTGAAAAGTCAAACACTGCCAAAAGCGCGCATTTACAGGAGACTGCAAATTATACCAATTAGAGCATACATGGGAAATGTTGCCAAGAAAGTCTCCAGTTTGTATTATGTTCATAAACCAAATATCCGACAATGTCAGTTTCACAGTTATCTGACCAGAATCAGATTATACAGCAGTGATGCCTTTTGGTGTCTTTATTTCTTGTCTTCTTTTATAAAAATGAAATGCAAAGTAAATATGTTAAAATCTTTGCGTATTTTCCATCAAATGAATGCCACTTGCCACTGCATTTATTAAAGTGTATGACAATTGTCTTTCATGCCAGTTTATTCTGGCCAGTTTCAACATGCAGGTACGAATCATGGACAGATGATGAAACAAAAACATTCTTTGGAACCTCAGATGAGGTTTAAGTCTTTTTTAGCCATGACTTCATTTTCAGACACATCATTATAAAAATACAATAGCAGCAGCTGTGCGACTGAAGAGTTGCTGATGATGAAATCCTTTAGTGCAGAAGCCAAGAGTCCCGGGATCAAGAACACAGCTATATTAGGAAATCCATTGTCTGTGGCAGAGGAAGATTGTGACGAGGCATCAGTCATGGTTACTGTTGGGTTTTCAACTGCTATATCAAACTGTTGTGAAGCTCACGTCCTTACCCACACAGGACTGCAGGTTGTTACCTGGCTGGTGTAGCCGTCACGGGTGCCATAATTATAACTTCTTGGAGGTTGAACGGGGTATCTGCCTTGTTGATCTGTCGTCCAGGTTTAACTTGTTTTTTAAATCTTAGGAGAGTATGTGAAACTTTAGATAGCATCCCAGAGTGAGCAAACTGATTAATCGATAGCCTATAAAAAATAGTTAAACTGTCGCTACTACAACACATATGTGTATTCCAAGGCAAAATATTACTGAAGTATCTACACGTCGAGAAACAGATTAAGTCGGCAATCTGCGAAGACTCACTATTGTTGTCACCTTGCACGGGGAAAAGACAGACGGACTTTTAATCAGGTTGCCACTTAACACCAACAGTGGGCGAACCATTTGTTGGCTACTGGGAAAGAAGACAGAGCACGTGTTGTAATGTCCTAAGCTCAGTCATGTCGATTCTGGACTAATTGATTCACGAAATGTCCGAAAATGTCCTGTGTAATCGCAGCGATTGCGATGAAACGGAACAAACATCTGGAACATTCTTCAGCGAAGAACTTGCGTACACAATTCATCAGTCATTTCAGTACGTGCTGCTTCCCTGTTTCAGTGTGTTGGGTATCGCGGGCAATGTGACCAGCATTGTTTTATTGACTCGACAGGGATTTCGGAAATGTTCCAATATACTTCTCTTGGCTTTGGCTGTCTCTGATATTTTATTTATGGTCGGGGTAAACAACTTTCTCAAGTATATATACAGTGACAGTATCCCTCAAGGCTTTAACGTTTTCTAGACCCATCAATTATACGTTTTATGTATTGTACCTGGCATTTTATGGTGCTCGTACTATTGGAATTCAGACAGCAATGTGCATCCCTGTTTTAATAACGGGAGAACGTATCTTAGCTATTTTGTGCCCACTAAAAGTCTATTTCATTATCACTTGCCGACGCACAGTAATTACAGTTTCCATTTTATATGTTTTAAATGGAGTGTATTTTATTTACCGTTTTATTTTAAGCCAGCAGCTGAAACATTTTATTGTACAGGGTGTAAGTGTTGGTGGAATTGTTTACACTGACTTCTATTTATATGCTGTTCAAAGCGGATTGTGTGGAATATTAGAACATATAGTTAATTACGTGACAGGAACAATCCCAATATGTCTCGTAACGATCGGCTGTGTTATTATTGGCACCCAGATAACAATAGTAACCAACAAACGTAAAACGCTCACTTTACGTCAAGCAAAATCAACAAACAAACACTTGATATCGAAGACGACCAAAACTCTATTCAGCATCTGCGTCCTGTACATCTTCTGCAGTGGCTTTGCGTTTGCTGTTGGATATTTGGCAACTTTCACACCGGTAGCCCAGGATCTGCCGCTAAAGGATTTGTTGGGATCTGTAGAGGACCTGATACTTTGTATCAACTGCATCGGCGATTTTGTCATCTACGTCGGAGCTAATAATAGATTTAGGATGTCAAGTAAATCTAGTTAATAATTAAACTAGCGATCTAAGTCTTGATTTTTAATTTTACAAGTTCTTTTAATAGAGAGAAATAGCTAATACAAAACAAGATATGACGCGAAAGCTCAAAGGAGGAGCACAATTCATAATTTAGATGAAGGTATACTGCAAATGTTCATTGTTTATTTTAAAGATCATCTTCATCGCACGACCATAATTGCCCCGATCTTCTCCTGAGTATGTCTCCAAGTGTTTTTTGGCTAACAACTCCCATTCTGTTCTGGTTGATTAAACGACGAATGGCTCCTGCGTGGTTTTCCTGTCTCGCTGCTCCAGTTGGTACAGCCAGAGTATGTGGTACATTCAGGAAAAATGTATATTTCCACGAAACTGGAAGCCTCACAGGCTTTAGTCTCTCCTATGGCATTGATGTTGTCTCTTCCGTAAATAGAAAGCCCGTTCCTGATAGTCACACTGTCAGCCAGAGTGTCTGCTCTCTCATTGTTTTTCACACCAGCATACCCTGGGAAAACAATGAAGGTGATTTTGCAAACTGCTGGGTGCTGAATCGGATGTAACCATTGTTTCCGTATGTATTCAGTACTGAACTATTGTAGATTGCTAACTGAGTTGCTGAGTAAACATTTATTTGTGCATTCCTGAGTTCGCAGCCATATTAGGGCCATTGTCACAGCCATGACCTCTAGTGGCATGCTGCCAAGTCTTCACTGTCTTCTATAATGACTTTATCTTTGGTTCTATCAGTGAAAGTCCATGCATTACGTTTCTGACAAATCATAGAGCAATCATATATATATATATATATATAAAACAGCATCTTCCGATAGTATGTGTTCCTCCACCAATGCTTTCACTTCTGCATCAACTACTGGAGGCGCCAAATCACGACACTGTCTTGTCAGGGTGATAATCACCTCAAAGTACTGTTTGTATTCATGTGGTATGGTTTATGTCTTAAAGGGATATCACCCGTTGAAGTACTGTCTCGGCCCGGTATAACCAAGACTGGCCTCGTTTAAGTCTGTTGCCTTTACGTTTTTTCAGTTCATCGTGCAGTGGGTGCATGAAGACCGCAGTGATTTTGAGGTAGGCGCACGCTTGGCACATTTCTAGCCTGCTGTTTATATCTGGAAGATTCAGTACATATCTCACTGCTCTTCGTGATCTGTCTTTGGTGCGGCTAAGTATAATGCGCATTGCTTCATTTTGTTCCTTTTCTAGTCTGTCGATTGGTGTCTTGCAGAGGGCTGACCACACATGATAACCACATCTCTCATTGCAGCCAAACCCGTTCTGTCCTTGTTGATCATAGTATCAGCTCGTCTCTCTAGCGTAGTTGGCTAAACCGGATTGCGCGGTGAGCGGGTGACGAACTCCTTGTGGTCCGGGTTCACTCCCAGGGGTGGGCAGAAAAGCCAAATTTTCTCCAAAATTTACGGTATTTAAAAATGGAATCAAGGCCGAAAGGTTGCGATATCCATAATACAGAGACTAAGGGTTAATAACTCATGGCTTTTGAATACTAAAACAAACAAACAATCATAGTATCAATTTGGAATCTGCAGCTAAGGCTCCAATCAAAACTTACTCCCAGGTATTTAATAGTTTAGTCCTTGTTATCTCTTCACCATTCATATGCACATAGGCGTTACTGTATCTACTGCGTGGTTGTTCAAAAAGAACCAAGCTGCAGTCACTTTTACAGGGTTAATCTGTGCACCCAAAAGGCTTGACACCAATCTGCTATGCACCCCGTTCCTTCTGGAGTTTTTCCAAAACTCAGCTCCTGATCTTTCCCTGGCGGTTCACGAATATGTCATCAGAATATGAGTGTTCCCCTACCTGTGATTTGATATTTTGTGACCTCAGTAGTGAAAACATTAAAGAGGACTGGGGATAAAGATGATCCCTTGTGCAATCCAGAGTGTATGATTTTCACCTCAGAGATCCTTCTTCCACATTTGAAAATAACCAGTCTCTTGAAGAGTGCCGCTGCTTTAAATTTAATGAGTATGTGGGGTGGCCGGGGGGTGGGGGGGGGGGTGTGTTGATATTTAGGAACTGGTATATGTGTTTTTCAAAGGGAACCTTGTTGTATGCACCTTCCAAGTCTAGTGTCAAAAAACGTTTCCACTCCTGCACTGAAACCTTCATAGACCGCATTACTCCATGTATCTATATGTGGTCATTATCCTCCCAATGTTGATGGTAATCTGCCTAATTGTTCTGATTTATGGGTAATTTTCTTGTCACTATGTTTTCTAGCAGTTTTCTAATGGTGTTTTATATACGGATAATTCGTTAGCTGTTTATAGAAGCTGGTTCTTTGCCAGGCTTGGGTGAGGTATTAAATAACCGAAGCCATGTTACATTTACTTGCCTGTCCTTATGCTATTGTTGTATTCATTGCAAAGTTAGTTAGATTAGAAAACTCTTCATATCGGACTCAGTCTGGACGAGGTACATTGTTTAAAATTTTTTTATTTATTGATTCTTATTTTGTTATTTTTTATATTTTGTTTTTAGGGTCTCTTTTTTTAAATCCACACTAATATAGAGTTCTTCTTCAGGAGTAACAGTTTTGCAAAGATCTCTGAATGGTTCCCTCACATTTGTTCGACTTTCAGTATCCGTCTGGTTTGTACGTCTTTCCTTTCATCTGTTCTGTGCGAAGCGCCATCATCTTCCTGAATGTCAGACAAGTTATATTGTCGTGGTATACCAGTCACTTCCATATTCCACTGTGGATTTCGAAATAAAAATGTTTGAAGACATCAATGTAGACGGGAAAGATCTCAGAATAATAAAAAAAAAAAAAACATTTACTGGACCCAAGTAGTAGCAATTAAAAGTGGGAAACAGACTGGGTACTTTTGAACAGGAGTAAGACAGTGAAGTGTCTTATCCCCATACCTTTTCTATCTATATTGTGAAATAATTTTGAGTGAAATTAAGGAGAAGGCATGAGTAAGAGTTGGAGGATACATTATAAGCAATGTGTGTTATACAAACGACACCGTTTTGATAGCTGAAAATGCAACTGATTTACAAGTTCTGGATATTGTGGGGACGGAGAGTGCTAAGACAGGACTTTCACTGAATATTAAGAAAACGGAAGTAATATATATATCAAGGAAGAAGATAACTCCACGTTATGATATCTCAGTTGAAGGAAAAACAAACTTAAGCAAGTCAATATATTAAAATATCTGAGAACAATTATTTTATCAGATATAAGCTATGTGACAGAGATTAAAAAGCAGAAGAGGTCAAGGGAAAGCTGCATTTCAGAAAATAAAAAAATATCTTATGCAATAGCATTTAATGTCAGAAATAAGGTACTAAAATGTTACATAGAACATGTTCTGCTGTATGGTAGCGAATCTTGGAAAATCAGTGAAAAATGTAAGACGAATTTGGAAGCAACGGAGATGTGGTTTCTGAGACGAATGTTACTGTTGTGTGCTATCTGAGTTACACAATAATGAGCACACGACCAAGTGTCCATAGGTATTGATATTCACTCGACACAATGAGTTACGACACGACGCTGTCAGCTCCGCCATACAATAGGTTTATTCGACAGAACACAAGAGGGTGTACACAAGCTTTTTCGGAGGCGTAGACACTGATCCTAATTGACATTCTGGCTGTCATCATAATACCTAATCCTTTCTGGTGTTTCTCTGAGTATATAAGGGTAAGCCCACTAACCATTCTTTTATCTGTCACTGGCCACATAACTTTTCTTAACCATAAATTTTTTTTATTGGTGTCTCTTCATTTCTTCTGCTAACTAGGCGGATTGTTTTTGCCTGCATCACAGATCTAACATAACAAATATCAGTAAATAATCTAGTGTTTTGTGTATGTGTGTGCGTGCGCGTGTGCGTGCGTGTGCGCGTGCGTGTGTGTGTGTGTTTGGGCATGTCTGGCCACTGACATCGCCTGAGCGGCTTTCATCCATAACTGTTATGCGTGCTTTTTGTACACCACACACCAATTGACTCGTTTGCCATCCTTTCCTGCAAGTTTCTGTAGCTAATAATATGTTGAGAACACAAAGTTAGGGGAGGAAAACAATTACTCATATAAATATGACAACGAGAAATCAACAAAGTGTGGAACTATATTTCTAGAAATTAAAGATTCCGACACGAAGCATTGTTCTTACTCTTATATTTTAATGCTGCATTCTGCTTTTGGGTATTTTAATCTACAAATTGAACCTCGCTAGCTGAAAAATATATGGCTCTCAGTCTACTGGTCAGAGAGTCGGTACCTGTCTCAACGCTTGTCAGAGAGGTAGATGCATGAAGACATGGTATGGCAAGAGCTAACTGTGAACATTAATATAACAGGTTTAACTCTTTCAATAAAAGTGTTAAATCTCATCGCTTTAACTGCAAATATTTTTAAATATAATCCATCACTGAGACTCGGGGAAATTAATGTGATGAACCCACGAGGCAGGAATAGTGTGTGTAACAAGGGAAAGGCAGGAGGAGTTTGTGTAACAAGGAAGGCAGGAGGAGTTTGTGTAACAAGGAAGGCAGGAGGAGTTTGTGTAACAAGGAAGGCAGGAGGAATTTGTGTAACAAGGAAGGCAGGGGGAGTTTGTGTAACAAGGGAAGCAGGAATAGTTTGTTTAACACGGAAAGCAGGAGGAGTTTGTGTAACAAGGAAGGCAGGAGTAGTTTGTGTAACAAGGGAGGCAGGAATGGTTTGTGTAACAAGAGAGGCAGGAATAGTTTGTGTAACAAGGAAGGCATGAGGAGTTTGTGTAACAAGGAAGGCAGGAATAGTTTGTGTAACAAGAAAGGCAGGAGGAGTTTGTGTAACAAGGAAGGCAGGAATAGTTTGTGTAACAAGGAAGGCAGGAATAGTTTGTGTAACAAGAAAGGCAGGAGGAGTTTGTGTAACAAGGAAGGCAGGAGGAGTTTGTGTAACAAGGAAGACAGGAATAGTTTGTGTAACAAGGAAGGCAGGAGGAGTTTGTGTAACAAGGAAGGCAGGAATAGTTTGTGTAGCAAGGAAGGCAGGAGGAGTTTGTGTAACACGGAAGGCAGGAATAGTTTGTGTAGCAAGGAAGGCAGGAATAGTTTGTGTAACAAGGAAGGCAGGAGGTGTTTGTGTAACAAGGAAGGCAGGAGGAGTTTGTGTAACAAGGAAGGCAGGATGAGTTTGTGTAACAAGGAAGGCATGAGGAGTTTGTGTAACAAGGAAAGCAGGAGAAGTTTGTGTAACAAGGGAGGCCGGAGGAGTTTGTGTAACAAAGGAGGCAGGAGGAGTTTGTGTAACAAGGCAGGCAGGAGGAGTTTGTGTAACAAGGGAGGCAGGAGGAGGAGTGTGTGTAGCAAGGGAGACAGAAGAAGGAGTGTGTGTAACAAGAGAGGCAGGAGTGTGTGTAACAAGAGAGGCAGTAGTGTGTGTAACAAAAGAGGCAGAAGGAGGAATGTGTGTAACAATAGAGGCAGGAGGAGTTTGTGTAATATGTGAGGCAGGATGAATCTTTGTAACCATTGAGGCAGAAAGAATCTATGTAATAAGTCAAACAGGAGAAATGTATGTAACAAGTGAGGCAGAAAGAATCTATGTAATAAGTCAGACAGGAGAAATGTATGTAACAAGTGAGGCAGAAAGAATCTATGTAATAAGTCAGACAGGAGAAATGTATGTAACAAGTGAGGCAGAAAGAATCTATGTAATAAGTCATACAGGAGGAGCGAACGAAACAAGAAGAAGAATATGAGGATAGACTCATATTTTTTTGTAGACTTGGATGGGGATGTGATCAACATCTTTACTTTCCAGGACTTTAACTAGAAAACATTTTAGGCTGAAACAGCCTGGAAGCCAACGTCAAGCTGGAACAAAAAAATCCGACTCAATCTGGAGACCACCCAAAAATATCAAGGCCAGAGCCTATGCTAAAGCGAGTCAGGGAAATATAAATGAACCAGAACACACACAAACACACACATACACACACACACACACATTCACACATACTCACACGCACACGGATATACAAACACAAAGTAGTAAATTAGAAAGAAAATATAGGAAGATGGGAGAATGATTCTACCCCTCTTTTCCTTTTCTTTTCATTAACACAGCTCGGTTGCTCTATTATCTTTTTGCTGATGTATGTGAGTTGTTTACTTCTTCTACTTCTTCTTGTTCTTGCTCTTGTTCTTCTTGGCTTTATTCTTCTTTTTCTTCTTCGCCTTCTTCTTCTTCTTCTTCTTCTTCTTCTTTTTCTTCTTGTATCCTTTACCCCCTTCCCCCCTTTCCATCGCCACAATGAGCACAAGCCCTAAACCAGCTATTCCCATGTCTTCGCCGTCTTTTTAATTCCACATTCTACTTTCCTTCTCCGTGTGTTTTTGGTCGGATTTTTTTTCTTCTACGTTCCTCTGGGTTTTAGTGTAAAGCTCTTCTAGATATATTGTTCTCAGGTTTTGTCAGCGTAGGTTATCTATTGATTCACTGATATTTGCGTAGTACTTTTGCAATGCTGACTGACGTTCAACACCACAACGAGCTATGTATGAACACCCGAGCACACAAGGTGCCAACATTCGGAGGAGAATCGACCGGGCACAAGTCCCAGGAACCCCGTTCAAATGCTAGGTTACATTTAGGGCCCCCGATGACCGCCTGGGTGGGGTTTTACAATATATAAAAAATTGTATACCATTTATTGGAAGGATATTTCCCAAAGTTCAACACTAGTGTTTCTATCATACCGTTTAATTCCCTGTATTATATGCAGACACCATTTAATGAACGTTTGTAGTTTATTAGTACTGGTTTAGTTGTTCCCGTGATAAGCGATAAATACCCGGTGACACAAAGTGCCACCATACGGATGAGGATCACCCATGGAGAGGTCCCATAACCCCTTTCAGCCGCTAGGCGTTATTTGAAACGCCAACCTAGCTTTTGCCGGGGGTCTTGAATATAGCAGGGTCTGTACAATAGTCACTGTTAGCCTCGACAAGTAAGCACTTTTATTTAAAGGCAATGCGTTGTGAGTCCTGGACAATCGGTATGCAAGCCAAACAATTTTTTGAGGCCTCAGAGATGTGCTTTTACAGAACAATACTTTAAATACACTGTGCAGCAACAACAACAAAAAAGCAATCAAGAGGTTTTGAAGTTGCGGGAGCCCGAAGACAACTTATCACAGACATCAGAAGGAGACAGTCATAATTTTTCAGCCATGTTATGAGAAGAGGGAAAATGAAACATGCAGTGAACACTGGAAAGATCTGTGGAAGTAGGGATAGAGGAAGACAGCGAGAGAAGATTCTAGACTGTCTTGTTGCATGGCATGGAGGTGTGTCAGCACCCGAACTAATACATGCTGCAGGAGATTGCAGATTGTGGAGTAGCATATTCGCCCACGTCAGTCAGCAAGGCACCTGATGATGATGATACACAATTCATATTCCTATTCGGCCGAATAGTTGGTCCCGCTATTCGTATTCGCCCGAATAGTGAAAATCACTATTCAGTACAGCCCTAGTAATTTTAGCCAAACTTGTGTCAAAAAAAGATTTAACACTGGCAAATTTGATCATAAATAATTTTGATGGCTCGAAACAAAATGTGAGACCAAGTCCAAGATAGATGATATATGACTGTCCAGTAGGAACATTTGTTCTTATGTCCTCTATCATTAATTAGAGTATAGACCTTTAGCCAATTCACTTCACGCAGCCCTATCGTTTGCAATCTTCTGCAGCTCACCTCGTGCCTCTAGTAAAGTGAAGTAAAAAAAAACCTTTTCCATGCCTTTAGGCGTATAGGGAATATAGGGCTAGACCTATATTTTTATAACCACTCGGCACAAGTTGGGTGATGTGGTCAGCATTAGACTGACCACCTTTACTTCCGGGGATGCACCCGGTGCTTACTCAAGACTGGGTCGACCTGGGAGCCAAGGTCATTTTTGAAAAAAGTCCGGTTCCACCAGGGAGCGAACACACGACCTTCATAGTATTATTAAAGTTTATCCAATTCTGTACCCACTGTGTGTCTTTTTAGATCTCCAAATCTCCCTGTACACATGGGTTCTATGTGCATGGCATTCTATCACCAGGTTATCCCATTAGGCAACAAATCCAGCGGGTTAACTTTCACTCTTAGAGTGATTTTGTTGAAGATACATAAGGGCATTTTGAAAGCTTAACAGGAAAAATACTGACATTAGTAACGACCTGGGTGTCAAGAGGAATATTTTAAAAATATCGAGTCTTGTCAATTGAACCATTTTGCCTACCTAAAATGGTATCACTTGCATCATGAGAACAAATAAATTGATATGGTGGGGCATATTGAAAGAATGTCAGATGACAAAGAAGTAAAAACTGTATACACCACAAGGCAGACGAAGAAGAAGATGGAGAGATAATATCCAGACGGGCAAACACTTGGTGTCATCAACTGGAAAGAGAAGGCCTACCAGAGAGCTGAATGGAGGCGGGTGAAATCTGCAGCAATGAACCTCAAGGGCTCAGAATTCTGAAGAAGAAGAAAAAGAAGAAAATCGTCTAGAGGAAAATAGAGTCTGTTTTTCTTGTAAACTAAATTATGGCAGGGATCGACTATCACGATGGTGGGCACGGGATATCTAGTGCACTGGCCATCAGATTTAACGAGGCGGGAAAGTTGGCGAAAGACTGAATGGCTTTCTGGGGTACCGATGGCTTGAGAACAGCTCATCCCCGACCGACATGTTGTGATGGTAACAGACTCTCGGGGCATGATTCGGAAAACTGACACTGGTGTCCTGCGCGCAGAGGGGCTTGAATCGCTTGATAAGACTCAGCTCATGAGCGTATTATGGCTTTTCTATCCAGGTTATTCAGGTGTGTGAGGTAACGAGAAGATTGATAGATTGGCTCCTGCCGCTCCTCTGAGCGGTGACCTACTGTATGATAGGGTGGATGTGGTGAGGGCTCTGTTGTATCAAAAGACCGTGCAAATGAACAGACAGGAAATCCATACACTAAAAGACTAATTCAATGGGAGCTGTGTAGAGGTTCTGGAGGATATTCAACATTAGCGGAAAACAGAGATAGTCAACTCTTTGTTGGTTACTGAAGAAGGGGACTGAACACGTGTGGGAATGTCCCGAGTGCAATCATGTCAGTTCTTGATTCATTTATTCATTCCTGCGTAACGTGAAGATTGTGGCGGTTTCCAAAGGACCTGCTACAATACCTGTTGTTTTTTACCGCCAATGTATATGATTTAAAAAAAAATGATAGAAAACACCATTGTCTCATCCCTAATTTTACAAGTCGTTGAGACCAGCTCTTGTTCTGACAGCGATTTCACTTTCCCAGCAGAAGGCTTTCCTTGATGAAAAATGGAACAGACCTATTCCATGATTTGCCAATTAGGGAGGATACTAGCATTATTCTAGGAAAAGAAAATGCAACTTGAAAACCGTTATGTTATGGCACGGCAGATCAGGCCCTTAGCTTTGGCTGGCAGCTGGTCTAGGAGGGAAGCTCTGACAGATAGAGTACTGGTCTTCTGATCGGCAGCTTCTGCTGCCTGCTTTGTTCCAAACCTACTGGTGTTACCTTTCCTTTGGAGTAAACAAGGCAGATCGAAAAGGGTTCATGATGGATGGGTAACATGTGGTCTCTAAAATACTGCCCAGGCTTTGTGCTATGGAGAGGACGAATCAAGGCATGTAATAAGTGGTGTGTGTTTCTTCTCGCTGTCTAGGTAGTATTCATGCGTGTGTGGTGGATGTTCTTCTCACACGCTCCACGTTACACAACTGGCACAAGCCGACACCGATGTGAGCTTACGAGACATGAGTTTATTGACGTATTTACACTTACATAAAAGATAGGTCCAGTCGTTGTCCTAGTAAACAGCTCTCGTACCTAAACTCACGCAGCCTTCAACGAACAGTCTTCTTCAAGCATTCACTGACCAAAGTCGGCTCCCATGGATTCACGTTGAGGTTCTGGCCATCTCACACACTGGCATGGTCGATCTCGGCTTCACACTTCGTCGGCAGGGTCTCCTTTCTCCACAAGCAAACTCACGTTGACATTCTCACTTTCAGTCGCACGTCCTCTCACTCCAACAGGTCAACACAAACTAAACTTGACCAGAGTCAAGTCTGACTTATACCATGGGTTCGTTTCACGTGACAACATGTGGTGGTCCTTTACTTTTCACGTGGCGACCTTTGGTCGCATCGTGGTACCCGTGATAACTAGCAGTCATCACCTATCTCAAGATTCTCGTTTAATCCGAGTATCTGGACTATCTCGGTGTTTTAGGTCAGCTTTGGGCCTTCCCCTCAACCATCCTAATCTGGGTGAAAATATCCCCAATTGCAAGGCATTTGATTTGGATAGTCGAAAAGGTCTGTTCAACCGACGCCTTCGAAAATTACAGGCCCTGAAACTCGACTGGTGACGTCACTTCCCGAGGCAAACTCAAAATGGATGTTTCAGTGTTTGTTCGCTTTTATTTTTCTTGTGAAAGTTTTTAATGTGGTTTAATTTTCACGTCTGATTCACCTATAAGCGGTATTTCAGGGAGTAGATTTAGTAAGCAATTTCTGCAATTTACGTTGAATTTATCGTCAGTGTGTTGGTTTTCGAGGAACTATGCCTGCTAAATGTTCTGTACCCGAGTGTCGTTCAAATTATGACCTTTCTAGTGGATATGTAAGTTGCTTCAGATTCCCTTCGAATTCTCTTTTGAGAGACAAATGGCTGAAACATATTCCACGGAAAAATTGGACTCCTGGGAAAACCAGTGTAGTATGTATAAAACATTTTCGTACGTCAGATATTATTGTGTCTGATAAATATACAGACAAATCTGGAATCGAGCATATAGTGATATACTCCCAAGAAAGAATCCCGCTTAAAAAAAAAGATGCTTATCCAACTATCTTTCCAGATCTTCCATCCTATTTATCGGTGAAAGTACCAGCCTCTCGCAAAACTCCAGAGGAACGTGTATCACATATTAATCGTAATTATGATCAAAAAGTAAATGATTGGCTGTCCTCAGATATCATTACAGATTTCCAAGATCTGGAGTCACAGATAGGAAACAAACTGAAAGGACACTTTGAAAAAAATTGGAAACACACTTCTGTAGATGGAGCTTTAGCATGTATTGTTTTGTATGTCATTACCATACAGTCAGACTCTGCACCATCCATAGGTGTCAGCATAAAGGTGTTACTTGATATGACTATACAAGTCTTTGTTCAAAATAAAAAAGTTAAAGACAAAGACCTTAAATGGATTGTAGACAACAATAAACTTGTGAGATGGTCACAGCTTGAAAATCTTGTAATTCATTACAATGCCTGGGATTATAGTAAAATTCAAAGCCAAAATAGCTTCACAGATTTAGTGGAAGAAGCAGGAAGTATTTTGAAGAGTGCTGCAGAGCAACAGTGGACTCCTAATGGGACAGCTGATGAAGTAACTGACACACAAGTAAACTTTCTTGCAGAGCAGCTGCAAACTTTTAACTGTGTTAAAAAACAGAAGGCGTTACAGTTGTAGCACATTATGTTTCGCTTTCATGCTGTTCATTAAATCTCCAGCATGCTACCGGTTTATAAGAAAATCTCGTATGTTGTGCCTGCCTCATCAAAGAACACTGCACAATTTAACTTCACAGTTGTCATTGTCTACTCATACTGGCAGCATTTCACAGTACTTGAAATTGAAACAAGACAAACTAACAGAGCTAGAAAAGATTGTAGTAGTTCAGATGGATGAAATATATGTTAAATCTGCAATTACTTACTCTGGGGGCAAAATATTTGGCAATGCAGACAATGCAAAAGAAGCAGCAACAACAGTGCAGGCTTTCCTCATATTTTCAGTTTTTGGAAGCTACCAGGAAATTATAGAACTTTCACTTGTGAACAGAATGACATCTCAGGATCTACGTTTGAAATTACTCCACTGTATCCACTTTGTACAGGAGTGTGGTTTCACAGTGGTTGCTGTAATTGCAGATAATAGTGCTGTCAATCGCAGAGTTTACAGTGATCTCCTGAAACCAAGCCAGACTTTTATTGAGAACCCAGATTTTGCTAATAAAAAATATTTTTACTGCATGATTCTGTGCACTTGCTAAAATGCATGTGGAGGAACTGGATCAACCAGAAGGACACAAACCAGACATTTACTTATCCCTTAATAACTGGACAAATGCTAAACGCCTGTGATACTGATAGAGCTGCATAAGCTAACTTTTCTCATTTAAAGAAACTGTATTATAGTGAGCAAAAGAATATTGCAAAACTGGCACCTAAACTTTCCCACAAAGCCATCTATCCCTCCAGCATGGACAGACAGAATGTTCCTCTTGCTTTGGCAATTTTTAATGAATACAATGTTGCTGCTCTGCGTCTAGTAGGCAGTAATGAAACAGCAGATTTTATTGAAGCCATCCTTAGATGGTGGCATATTGTTAATGTGAAAAGTGAATTTGTAGGTAAAAAGACACTGAACTCATTCTCAAATCCTGTATTGTCAAATGATGATGAACAAGTGCATTATCTTGAACAGTTTGCTGAATGGCTAAGAAAGTGGGACAAGCTGCCTGGCTGTCAAGGAAAACTGACCAAGGAAACACACAGTGCACTGCTGCATACAGTGACCGCAGTGCTTTCTCTAATTAAATATCTATTTGCAACCACAGAAGCCAGTTTTATACTTCTTGGAAAGTTACAGACTGACAAAATTCACCCAGTAATGGATTTCATGGATTATGTAACTTCAATTTGGACAGCTACATGGTAAGTAGTTTCTGTTGTGCTTTTAGTTTCTATGTCATATTGTGAATATGTGAGTCGTTTCTGTTGTGCTTTCTGTTTCTATGTCATACTGTGAATATGTCAGTAGTTTCTTATGCGCTTTCTGTTTCTATGTCATATTGTGAATATGTGATTAGTTTCTGTTGTGCTTTGTTTCTATGGCTTATTGTCAATACCTAAATCAAGGGCTGTTCAACTAAGTCAATTTAGGTTAACTCAGAAGCCGACATTGTAAAATTAGGGATCGTTATGGGCCAGCAGTCCAAGTCCCAGCTTAGAAAAACCATTATTTCATTGCAACCAGCAGTGATCCGCGGGCCACTCGCTAGGCCTCAGCGGGCCAAATTTGGTCCGCGGGCTGACTGTTGAATAGCCATGAGCTTACTGCTTTACTTTTTGTGGGCTAGTACTCAGGGGACGGCCGGGAACAACAACAAAAAACAGGTACTGTCTGAGTGAAAAAGTAACAACGTTAGCCAGCGGCGGTGACGTCACGTCCCGCTGATGACGTCAGTAGCTAGGCCTGTACTAAAGTTTGGCCATGGTTCAACACACTGGAAAAGATTAGATGTCCACCTGCCCTATTGAGCCTTATTGAGTCGTTTCACGCAGATATGCAAGGTACAATCAGTTTTGATGCTGTAACATCGGAGGAGTTTGTAATCAACAACGGAGTAAAACAGGGATGTGTACTTGCTCCTACCTTCTTTGGCTTATACTACTCACTTCTGTTGGAACATGCCTTTCGATATCAAGAGGGTGGTATATTTTTCCATTCTCGATCTGATGACCGCCTTTTCAATGCTCGAAGTCTGAAGGCCAAAACCCAGGTAAAGAGAGATACTTATCAGAGAGCTGCTGTTTGCAGATGATGCAGCAATGACCACCAACTCAGAGGAGGAGCTGCAATGTATACTGACTGCATTTGCTGATGTGTGCTGTGAGTTTGGACTAACAATCAGCAAAAAGAAGACAAATGTTGTAGTGCAAGATGTTAATGATAGACTTGCAGTCTACATTGATGGTGAAGAGCTGGAGACAGTTGACCATTTTAACTATCCGGGTTCCACAGTGAACAACAAACTATGGCTGGATCAAGAAATCAACATCAGTATAGGTAAGGCAGCAACAACAATGAGCAAATTAACAAAAAAAGTGCGAGAACAGAAAGCTCACGATTAGAACCAAATCTCTTGTCTATCTGGCCTGTGTTCTCAGCACTCTGCTTTATGGCAATGAAACTTGGTATACTTATTCGCACCGGGAGAGACAGGCTAAAAAGCTTTCACATGCGATGTCTAAGAAGAATTATTGGCATTAAGTGGCAGGACAAAATCACAAACACTGAGGTACTGTAAATAACAGATACTACAACAGTCTTCACAATGCTCAGTCTACGAAGGCTCAGGTGGCTGGGTCACACCTGGAGAATGCAGGATGGCAGAGCCCCTAAGGACATCCTTTATGGTGAATTAAAGACGGATAAAAGATGTCGAGGCCGACCTCTACTACGGTATAAAGATGTGTGCAAGCGGGACATGAATGATACAGGTATTGAGGTGGACTCGTGGGAACAAAATGCCACCGACTGTGTTGTGTGGAGAGGGCATATTAGGAAGGGAATGAGAGTAAAGGAAGAAATGATTGCAGAAAACATACGAGCTAAGCGTCTGAGAAGAAACGAATTAACACAAATGTTGACAACAA